>NW_019091397.1:504019-528420 GCF_001949145.1 Acanthaster planci
GCAAAAAAAAGCCAAAGCTGCCGGTTATACTGGAAATGAAAATGTCTCAGCTAGAGATTTTATTAAATACAACATAGGATTTCAAAATTATGGAAAAAAACTGCAACAAGTTGAATCAGAGTTACAACCTATTCAGCCTCAAGATACTGAGATGGAGGAGCTCCCCCAAAAAGCCGGCCAAGTCAGTGACATCGTAGAAGAGCTAACCCAAGATACAGACGTTCAAACAGAAGGATTAAATTATAGAGAACTCGTCGCCTTGGACAAATCATTACAGACTGTCAAAGGGGAATAAATTTTAAATCAGGGCAAATTAGATCAGTTAGATGATAAGATTCAACAGGTTAAAAATGAATTAGAAGAAGCGACGACAGATGCGGAAAGAGCAAAACTCCAGGAGCAATTAGACGATTTACAAATCGAGAGAACCAGAAGATTAGAAATTACAAATAGAAATACGGATAAACTTCGTCCGCAAATCAATCAAATTAAAGAAACGATTACGGCAGTCATGGATTCAGATTTGACACTACGCGAGAGAATTAGAATTTTATTTCGGGAGCAATGTGTTACGATCGTAAGTATTTTAACGGCTTTTGGATTGGCCGTGAGTACAATCATAAGTAGTATCGTAGCTAGCATCAGAGCTGTTGGAACTCCTAGTGTAATGCCTGCACCTGAACCACCAGCGCCCAAACCAATGCCAGCTCCTCTGTCCAAAGGTGGAATTACCGATTGGATAAAGCGTCAATTATGGAATTTGGCAAACATATTGAAGAAACTCTGACTTTGTTTTTAGCGGTTGGTTACATAATTTTGACTTTTATACAAAAAACATAAATCCATTTTATAATAGGCAAAAAAAATTTAAACACTTGTTTTCCATGTGAATAACAAGCGTTTTTTAATGCCTTTTACTTTTTCATCTACTCTAAGTTAATACTTTATACACCTATGGCGATAACTCCTATAATTAAAGATAACTTTTCTTCATGATGGATGTCTAATGTTTTTTTTATCTGGTACCCGTTGCTTTGGTTGAGTGGGTAAGAGTTCTGGTTGCTTTAGTTCGGGTAATTTTTTGCTCGCTTCACCCGCAAAAATGTCTTCAACCTCTGGTCCCAAATTTAAACTCGGAACGTAACCTGTCCTCATATCTGCAGTTGTGATTTGTAAATTATTGTTGTAACCGTCAAAAGTGCCGATGCCTTAGTCCATGTCCGAGGGCACCAAATATAACCCCGGGGCAACAACAAAGTTTAAAGGCGTTTTTGCATATTGCAACGAATCTTGAAATTTGTCAATCGACTGTTCGAGATCAAAGGCTGAATTAATTAAAGATTCCACGATCGTAATAAAACACTGGTCTTGGTCTGTGCCTGTGCCCCGAGTAACGCGTAGACGTAAGCTCAAATAGACTTGCTTACCTAGGTGATTCCCACGGTTGTTAACCTAGACTTTTTAGGAATAAAATCCCACCAGACCAAAGTGACCGCGTCTGACTGTGAAATCCAACTGACCGTGTAAGTACTCGCGTGACCCGAGCCTTTAGGCGGTTTAGCCCAGCCAAAGCCCATGTAAGTAGATCCCACGTATTTGCCGTTGGTGACGTGTAAGTCATGAGCATCGTAATTTTTATTAGGGACAGGTATGAAACCATTGTCATAATAATAAGCAGTTCCTAATCTGTTTGACAGTCATAAAATATTTTTTGTACAGTGTAATATACATGAAAATTGAATAAAGCCGACACGTACGGATTGGGGTCAGACAGCAAATCAAAGCCCACGCCGCAGGCCGTCGTCGCGCAATAGACCACGAAATTAAATTGATTTTGATAAAAAGAAATTGGATCAGTTGTCCAACAATTGACCGCTTCGTTCGTGGTGACTTTCGGTAATTTATACATGTGCGTTAAATTTGGAAACTCGGCGGTAAACGAGTTGTCTTTGTTGACAACAATTGTTAAACTACTAAAGCTGGTTCCCATTTATTTTATACATCTTTATTTTCATTTTAAAGGAGGCGCCGTTGATTGGGTCGCTTGATAAGTGGGTGGTTTATCTTCAAACTTTATCGACTTGGTTAAAGTTATTCGCCAAGTTTTTTCATAAGATCTTTTTTTAAAACCGCCGCCCGTTCGTTGGCTAGCGCTTCTGCTCTCTCATTTACTTGATGTTCAAATTCTTCTTTGCTGGTCGACTTGGTTTCTTGTAATTTTGTAGACGTACTTGATCTGATCTTTTCTTTCATTTCGTTAAACTTTTTTAGGTCAGATAAAATCAGTACAAATTCTTCCTGCGATATGTCACCGTCTTCAATCGCGTGAGATACGTATTCCTCGATCGTGTTTAATTTAGCATCGGCAAGTAAGCGGATTTGATCGTGCTTTTGGTTTTGTGAGTTAATCGTTTAGTGGCATACTTTAGCACCGCGTAGGCACTAAACGCACCAATAAGCGATACCTTCCATCACTAGTCCCACGGGTGCCGACACGGTGCCCAAAAGAGCGGGAATCCCGACGGCTGCCGAGGTAACACCCAATGCTTCCATGCCGTACTCTACGTAACCAAGTGCAGTGAGTACCTATTTACTCTTTTTATAGCTAGCTTCGCACGCATAGTGTTCTCTTTGAATTTGGGATTTAATTTCTTCGATCTTTCGAAGGCAGTAAATTTTAGTTTCTGATTGTTCGGCCAAGTTTAAAGTCAAATCTGAGTGTTTACTTAAATCCGGGTATCATTAGTAGTCATCTTTTTATTATATACGCATTTTAAAAAAGTCTAACTTGATTAAAATTTTGCCGATATTATTCAAGAGCTCACCTCGATCGTTTTTAACAGAAAAACTCAATTCACTGATGTTTCTGTGTATAAACTTTTTAGGCGTTTTACACGTCACGGGTGTTGAGGTGCAAGGCTCGGTAGCAATCACATATAGCAAGTCTAAAGACTGCCCATTATAAAAGTTGTCAAATGTATTTTATTGTTTGCAATGAATAAACGTGAATTTCAAGGGGTTTAAATCATACTTGCCTTCATAAATAACGTTAGGTAAAAGTTTTATTTTGGGTAAGTTCAATAGCTTAGACACTTTTTATTTAGTCACAACTTGAGATTGGTGTCCGTAATGGCCAAAGTCACCCTTTTAGATTCTGAGTGAACCTTAAAAGACACGCCTGGAATCAAGTTTAACAAAAAGTCAAACCAGTCCATGTTGTAATAACCGGGAGATACCACGATGCTTCCTCTTTGACCCTCGGGTAATGGTTGAGATGAGCTTTGAGAATGAAGTCTATCGTATATTGGTTCCGTTAGCCCCGTCAAAAAAAGTCTTTTAGTTATTTCTCTTCTGGGTCTCGTGGGTTGTACAGGGGAGTTTGTTGTACATTGTAGGTCGAGTTGGGGATTCCCTTCCTAAATTTCATTCAAGGCTTGTCTTTGTCCCTCCAGCAGTGAAACTAATTTGACTTTTTTATCGTCGATATCATAAGCTAAACAAGCTCGCGTTTCTAATGGTTATCTTTGGTTTAACTGCTCTCCTGAAGTTGCGATTTCTTGGTTTAGCTGCTTAATTTCCTCATTGAGCGATGATTCTGATTTCTTCTGCTAAAGTGCCTTTTTTATTTGCTTGGATCAATCTGGTTTAAGCTGTTTTTACTAATTCTGAATTGGGAGATACTTCCGTTCTTTCCTCTGAAGGTATTCCAGGCGGTCTTTCGCCATGTACCCCCACGGGCCTACCGTCCAAGTTTGTATCCCACTTAATTTCAGTCGCGTTTGTTACGTTAAAATATCCAGCTTCAAACTGAATATACTTTTCTCTGACGACTTTTTCGCCTTTGGTGTTTTTAATGGCATCTTTCAATTTAAACGTCTGCTTGCTCTAGGTTAAGTAAAATGTGTGAGTTTCCATTTTATAATATACGTTTTGAAAAATTTTGTTTGGACAGTCTATACGTTTTGAAAAATCTTGTTTAGCAATCTATACGTTTTTGGAAATCTTGTTTGGCGAGGTTAAATTTGTCGAGGGACGTTTTTCCAATACTTATCCGAAACTTGAAACAAATCGTCTACTTTTAAACCATCTTCCCCGGTTGCATCTTGATAACATACCGTGATTAAAGCCTTCAACGGTCTTCCTCTAGATATCTTGTCATCTAAAACTCGATTTAACACGTATTTGATGCGACCCGATTGATCACTGGGCAATTCAATGTTAAGTTCTCTAAAAGTCTTCTCTGATTTTCATGGTGGGTTTTTTTTCCAAACGTGATGACGGTAGTATCTATCTCCCATCGCTTCAGGGGTATATGAAGGAACCCAACCAAAAATTAGACCGCAATGTCGGCATACATATCTTTCGTCCCTTTCAAATATGTCGTGTTCACACATTTTTTCTGGTCGTGGTGCTGGAGTTGGCCATTCAGGTTCGTAACCGCGTAGGTGACAAATTTCTGCATGTGTCATTGTTATTTATATGTTGTTTATTTATTTAAGGAACGAGTGACATAAAAACACCCCAATTATTCCAAAGAATAACCGAGGATCAATCAACTTTTAATTACACAGGAAATTCAAATTCAATCGACTTTTAATTTCACGGGAGATTCAGATATGCTAAATGCTTGCAACGCCGACTTATTTGAAATTAGTCCGTGGTTTTTAATTTTCAACATTGCCGTTGCCACTCTATACTTAACGCTGGCGCCGCAAGACAGTGAACCGTGGGTACCGTAGTATACGTCTTTTGGACAAATAAATGATTGTGCGTCGCATCTCTTATTGATAAATTTATCGATATTTGACGAGTCAATGGATCTTTTTTGGTCATCAAATAGGGAGGCATAACGTACATTTGGTTTTTAGCCATATAAGGTGGTTTAACTACATATTCAGTCTTGTTCAATTCATCGATATCACGACTGGCTTTGTAGGCGTTTACAGTGTTTGACGGGAGATTAGACTCTTGAGATTCGATAAACCTATTAACGGCCAAATTTATGTGATCAAGTATGTTTGTCATAGGTTGTTGTATTTGATAGCAAATTTGCCGACCAAATAAATTTTCGGGCGTTTTATGTCGAGTGCCATATTTTTAAAGCGGGTTTATGACGTAACAGGGTTCTATCGTCATAATCAACAGGCGTTTATTTTGGCCGTAGTGATGGTAAAAAATGGGCAAAGTGCATTGACTCACGTGGGTGCCTTCTTTAATCATGGGTTTTGAAATGATTAATTTACTCGGGTCAAAAGGACCATAGGTGGCGTTGGGGTCACAGTTGTCGGCATTGAGATGCTCGTGGTCGTCTGACACGATATATACTTGGGTTGACATGGTTCTGATTTTCCTGGCTTTGTTATAAATTACTCTCATTTTTATTCGGCCGCGTCTATTAACTCGGGTGGGATTTCTACTTTAATTAAATGTTCAACGTCAATGTCGTATTCAATAATTAGTCCAATTTCGTATAAATCAGAGTCCAGTTTTGTCGCTGATTCGAGCAGTGGCTCGTTTTTTAGCGCATGCCGCAGCTTTTTATGCTTACCATCTATGAGCACCACGTGATTCATTCCTTCCAACTCGACACAATTTACGCAGCTGGTGCAATATGTACAACCAAAACATTCAATACAATTGCTGCACTCATAACAATCCTCGCAACTGTCCAAGGCATTTGAATTTAGACAGTAGTATGAATTAAAACAAGCCACGCAATTTATACATCTACCAAAATTGTCGCAAGTGGAGCAGTTATTACATCTGGCACAGTCGTTACATTTGTGGCAATCGTGGCATTCTTTACAATTGGTACATTGAAACAAACGGTCAGAATTTAAACAACGAAAGCAATCGTACGAATCTACCAAATCGATTGAATTTCTCATGTCTTTGCAGTTTTTATTTATTTTTCTCATTTTTTCTATCGACTTGACATGTTTTTTTATATATTGTTATTTTTATATACAGTCTGTTTATTTAAGGCGGTTGTAAGCTGTGAGAAGTGACGAATTCAGGCCGGGCAAGTCGAATCTTGTTGCGACGGGGAAAGCGAGGGAAATCCCTTTTTTTGTTTGAAAGTCACAGGGTTAGAGGTCTAGGTTGTTTAAGCGAGGTCTATGCAGGCTGGCGCACGTCACGAGTTGTTTACAAAAAAAGTGTGCCGGGGTCGAAAGGTCAAGGTAAGTGAAGTGGGAAAGGGAGAAACGGGGTTGAAAAGGGAGGTGACGCAGAACTCTCCTATCCCTACTAGTACTACTACTGCTCAGCAATTCAGCCCTTGGGCTGCTATTGGCAGTTCGAATTTAATAAACCAGCAATAGTAATAATAATAACACCAGCAATAAGTTTGTTTTTCAAAGCTTTATCAGTTACCGATATTTTGATACTTTGCTGTGATCGGTCAGCATTATGAGTCCACGTCTGAGGTAATTCATTTCCTTTTTGCATACCAAGCAATACTGAATATGCCATGCCTGGCCGATCCAGTTTTCGGACAGCTTCAGCTCGAGGAACACCATCAACTGCTTTTTCCAACCAGTCCCACTTCCAAGCATTTTTTTACGCCTTTATCAATGGTTTTGATATCCTGTCCATCACGTTCGATGATATCCTTCCTTCCTTCATTTTGAGTTTTGACGCGTGGGTGAGACGCTCACAATGCACGTAGACAACAGCATTTTTTCAACGCTTGTGGCCAGCCGCGGAAGCAGTATAGTATCCATATAGGGTGCGTTCGATTAGCTTCCCTTAACACACCAGTGTTACACTCAAGGGATGCCTCAAAAGGAGGCTTATCGAACGCTGCAGTGTGTTTTCCAAGGCATTCTGGGAAAAAGGTCAAGTCCCCGCCACGTTCCATCATATACTTCCATGCACGAACAGTCCATTCGTGACGTCATTACACGGCAGCCTACAGAGACACGCTCGCCAACCGGGGTTACTAGTGGCTGACACCAGAGGAGGCACGAGAATCACATGATGGCTAAACGCACACTCTCGTGTAAGTTTGACTGACACGTGTAAACTAATCGAACGCATCCCATGGTCGAGTTCGGGCGGCCAGTTCTTGACACGGGTTTCTTGTTCTCGCGCTCGAATGGCAGGAACACGACTCAAGAACTCTGTTCTCGTAACAGGATCACACACCACCTCCTGCTCAGGGTTTTACAGGAACACACAAGAAAAACTCATGAGATTTTGATTTTTGAACAGCTGCTAAAAGTAAAGAGATGGCTTCCAAAGCCATAGACAATGGGACGTTTTGCAAATTAACTTCAATAATTTTCCGTAACACAGAAATGACTGTTCCTGTTTATATAGAAAAGAATTCAGCCCATCCAAACAATAACTCTCGAATAACGTAGCCCACATGGACACCGCCATGTTGCATGTTGCTTGTCACTAACTACCAGCGACAACCGGTTGTTGGTTCCAGGTGTTCAAGCGGCTGACCCATGAACAACAAATCGAGCTGTTCGTGGATATACAGGAACAAGCCGCCCGAACTCAGCCATGATTGTGTACCGAAAAGTGGAGCTACGCTGGCACAGCCAGCGCCAAAGGGCGCACAGAAACAAGCCCAAAATAGGGATATTATTTTTTGTGCACACAGATTTTTAAAAACTGCAGAAATTGGCAGATCCGCGAAAAAGTTGCATGCCTGTCTTATGTTTTGCAAAAGACCTTTGCTATAGGTTACTTTAGGTTGTAAAGTTTCAATGTCATATGACTTTAATGCCCAAAAAGGTGACAAAAAAAGTGCTGAAAGATGAAGAAGTACAGTAAAATTTCAATACATAGAATTTCTGGGGAATTGACAAAAAAATTCGAGTTATCCAAAATTCGAGTTAAAAGAAGGTGTCGATTTCTTTTTAAGTTAAGTCATTATTACAATGCGTATCATAACATGTAGGCCTACCTCTATGCTGACACACAGTAAATCTCCCTATAATGACTTTTGAAATGACATTGTGGTTATTTTATACTTTGGTGCCACAAGTTTTTGTTCATAGAAAGACATTTTTGTGGAAGATTTTTGTCGTCAATCGGCTGATAAATGACACATTACAAGTACTGTAAATCATTTAAACTGTGTACCTTTGTGTAGCAAATCTTTCTTTTGCATTGTGGATGTGTGACGCATAGTGGTGGTCCCTTTTCTGATACCGCACCGCAACGCAGCGTCTTGCTCAAGCGTACTCGGCGGGGTTTCCCGATGAGTCAGACGACTTTTTTCATCACATGAGGGCGCACCTTTATGCGCTTCAATAAAATTTCGTAAGAACAAAAATGCTATTGGTGTTTGTCTTTATTTTTTGTTCTTCGTTCTTTATTTTCAAACTTTTGTTTATTTTTTGGGAGTGAGATTTGGCTATGCAAAAGCTCTGCATTGCAGTCACGTGGTTGGTCCACTGCGTGTGAGCATGCTGTGGTTTGTGGCATACACAAGTATCTCCAATGCATTGCTGCAGCCACCACAAAGAGCCATCAGTTGGCCTGCCGATGCACTGGCTACAATGGGCCTACGGTAATAATTGGGCCAATTCCTGCAAGTCCGATTTTGCGGTCACGGTGTGGTTACATGTCTAGATTGATCCTCATTGTAGCACGCTTGCAGGTGTTCCGGAGTGAAGAGACAAAGTGTGCGTGTCAGAAATTATTCATAACTAGACCCGCATTCTGATTACACTTTCTGGAAGTTTTTTGGCGGCGGTTTCTGTTGGATCTGCTTCAAAAAAACTTTGACGTAAATGAATCTGGCAACATGAGAAGTTCGAGTTACGGATATGTTTTTGTACATAAAAGCCTATTCTTTCGGCGGGAAATAATTATTCTTCCAGTTAAGCGGAGTTTCGAGTTAACCGTCTTATCAAGATATTACTGTATAAAAAAAATTTCACCAAAAAAAAAGAAAAACAAGCAGAAAACAAAGCCAAAGATCTTGACAAAAAGAATGCCTTTTTGCAAAATGGAAAAACTGCCACACACAAAAATCTTGACAAAAATAACCCCATTTTCACAAAATGTGAAAAAGCCAAAAAAAGATTTCTTAGGAAAACAATAACAGTTTCGCCCAAACACTGAAACAGCCAACTCATACAGTCTCTCGCCAACAAAAAAGATGGCTTTTTTGCATTCTTTTGTAAATTTGAACAACTAATCTATAGCACAAACATTATGATTGATTTCATCATGCACACACAGGTCCACGTTTTGAACCCAATCAGACATGTGCATGTACTTTAAGAGGAACATTGCTTGAAAGAATGCACCTATAATGTCATGTGTCATAATATGGTGTCAATTTATGTCTAGAATACATCCCTTTCTAGTTTCCCTGCAAGGTTTCAACCAAATGGGACATGTACTTCAGGAGATACAGAGCTTTGAAGTTTGGTCCTTTAATGTCATGTCACATGACACCTGATGACGTCATCATGACGACATTTTTCTTAGACCCTCTCTAGCTGTTGGACTAAGAGTGTGCACCTAACATACAGTTAGTCATATTGATAAAAGTGCCCAAGACTGCTTTCTAAAAACATGAAGAAAACCAGTATATTTAAAAATAATAAATTCACAAGGTGACACCATAACAACGTCATAAAATTAGCATAACTTTTGTATCAGGGTCTTCCTTGGCTGTAACTTTGATGACTATTGAAGACTGCCAAATCATCAAAATGATACCCTGAATACATCACCCATGCAGAAAACCTGCACCTTTAAGTTCAAGTCAAGATGTGTTTTGATCATTGGCATCCCATCTGTGTGACTAAATAAGCCAGTTATGCACATGGTGCATTGGACTCCGATATTTAAGCTGTCATCTAATGGGCATTTCACACTTATACCTCTCTACCAAATTTTGAAGAATAAAAAGACTTTTTATCAATAATTCTGGTATGATGATGTGTTCAGCCCCAACTTTCACACGTATTAACTGGGTATAAAAGATTGTTATCTACATCAATTTTCAGGCGATTTGGAAAAACTTTGCCACAGACATCTATTCAAAATTCATTTTTCAGAATTTTCAACATGTCACTAGAGGGTACTCGACAATTAACGTCATCATTAGATGTTTTGAAGAATACATTACCATAGTAGACTAAAACTGGTATCGTTTTTTACCTTGTTAAACAATAAGCCACTTTTGGTTTGACTGGAAGGCAGGGTCACATGATTTGACCAACACAAGATGAATTAAAGATCCACTTTTATCATAACGTCATTGTTCTAGAACCTTACATGCACAAAGGTCCTTAATTGAAGCATGTTTGATAAAGATCCAAAACGGTAAAAGGACCAAAGTCAATGGTGAAAGGATCACAAAACAAATGGGCTTTTGGTCAGAATAGGAAGAAATATGAAGGGGAAAAAAATGCTTTTTTTACAAACTTAGGAAAAAGCCAAAAAAGGAACAAAAAGAATGCCTTTTTGCAAAATAGCAAAAAAGGCAAAAACAAGAAACAAAATAACGTAGAGAATCCCTTATTTGCACAGTTGCAATAAAGCCAAAAAAACTCACAACGCAAAATTGTGAACAGCAAAAAGGAAAAAAAATTAAAGGAAAACAATAGCTATATCAGCTGCCAGCAAAAACAGCAAATGATGTACCAAGTCTCTGTACAATTTTTTGTACAGAGGACAGAAATGTGAGAAGGAAGGAATAGAGGGAAATATATAAAGGGGGTAAAGGCCACTTCTAAAACGACTACTTTCCCCTGCTGTGCCAGGTCTTTACAGTAAAAAGATGCCTTAGTTTGAAGATAACAACAAGACAACCTTGCTCACAAGACAAACAACAAACAAAACCACATAAATAACAGTAACTATATAATGAAAACAAACAAAAAATGTAAATAAGAAATACTCATTTAAAAAAGCCAAACAAATATCAGAATTTCCCCAACTCTGTATTTCTCAAAATTTGTTCCATTCTGACTTAAAGATCATTTTAAAAAGATACAACAGCACTGGGACTATTGTACACCCTTCACAGAAAACAGCACCCACAACTTCAAGGCACACACAGCAGACAACTGTAACATATACATATATATCATCACAATTTTCACAAAGAGCCACACATAGATTTTGAAGAAAAACTGGTTTTTGATATAATCAACTGAGATGTTTCTCCAATTTCAAAACTGCAAAACACTGCAGTAAAGTCTTCAAATGATTATCCGAGAGGTAAACTTTTGCTTGAACCAAGTAATTGAAATAAACACAGTGGTATAATTAACTGATATAAATTGGTAAAGGCACGCATCTGCTCATGAAATTGAAAATCTATGTTTTCCTACTGCCTGGCCCTTTTGTGTAATTTTTTTTCCAAGGGGCATGGGAATAGAGCCCCCTCACCAGGAAACCAGTCTTTAATCCAATAAGAAGTCTTTTATTCAGCTCTAGGTTTTATCCATGGAGCAATCACATATGAAGCAAGATATGGGATGGAAAGCAACCCCCACCTTTGTGCAGGTCATGGTTTGTTCAAAATGTCAGGAATTCTTTACAGACATCTAGGGCGGATGTGGTAGGTAACAAAACTCTATAGGTGTGTATGGGGATTGGACATGTGGGGGGTACTCCACCATCCCATATCTTGCCGGGTATAATAAATCAATGTGTCCCACTGACTTCAAAGCTAGAGGTCGAAAAGGCCTATGAATCGGACTGGGGTGGCATGAATACTAGACTGGCTTTTTGCCAGACAGGGTTGGGCCAGGCCCTTTTCATACTGGGTCTGAATGGTCACTGTCTTTTGCCATCTGCCCAGTCTACAAAAAGTCCCCTTAACTTCTGTGCTACTGACAGTAGGAGCATCTCGTTATGTGCAGAATCACTCTGCAAGACATCCTTAAGATAGCAAGGGGTGAAGGTAGAGGGAGACTTCCAATGCTCAGCCTTGTTCAAGTCTGCAGTGGAAACCTGAAAATAAAGTCCAAGATGTAGACAGATACCTGCCCTTAGATCATGGGCCCTGATGTAGTTTCGACTTTGTTCATGTGATGGTCCGTCTGGGTTGGCAAACTTAATGGCTGTGACTGTCCAGTGGGTGATGGTGTCTCTTGCCCCTGGGCAATGAGGCTTTGTGGTACTGGAGTGATTAATAATTGGGTGACAGTCCCTCTCATGTTCTAGGTCTTTGATAAGTACCACTGTAGTACATGGATCGGGCACCTGAGTTTGTCCATGTAATCTCCTGTCTGTGAGGCAATCGAGGGCACAAAAATATCCAGCAGCTAAAACAACAGGGTTTGATTCTCCACTAGAAAGCCAATGGTCAGGATGAGGGGCACACCATGCAGCCCCCAGCGAATGCGATGTTCAGCAACAGAGAGGGCTTGCAGTTCACTGCCTCATCAGAAAGAAGCCGTGGCCGGAGAAAATTTAACTTGGTGCCTGTACGCATTAAGAAGGCATCACTGAGGGGCTGAAAGGGGGACCAGTGAGCATGTGGAGGACTATAAAGTTTAGGTCCCAGGACATGACTAGCTGCGTGGACATGAGGGGTGATGATGAACTTCGCATGCAAGAGGTGATGAAGGGCCATGTTGACAGAGATTGAGGAGCCGTCTTCGAAGATGACATCTATGGTGGTCATCGCAGATCACGGAGACTTGTAGTTGGGAATGAAAAGGTACATGAAGAAAACTGCTATAGCACTTAGAGGAACATTGATGGAGCCACAGCCTGTTTGTCATACCATGTAGTGAAGTGTTGTATTCTATTGTAAATCCTGCATGAGGACAAGCATCAACATTGTGCGGCCATGGCTGCAGTGATGCTAGAAAGTCCTACCGAGCAGATGGGTAGTTGGACAATGGGAAATGGGTATTGTCTGCTGATACAAAGAGATTTAAGTGAGGTTGCTCTATCTCCAAGAAGAGTGCTTTGACTGTCCTGGTGTGCAGAGTCCACTTATAGGCAGATTGTGCCGCGGGAGAGCATGTCCATTACCATATTGTCAGGTCTCACAATGTGGACAGCTTGCAGGTTGATCGCATGTTCTTTCCTCCACTGTAGGATTTCCCATGTCAGAGGACATAACTGGAGGGACAATGTGCCACCTTCATACTTGATGTAGGCCACCACAGTTGAATTTTCTGAGACATTCTTCCCTCAATGATGTATATGAGGAAATGATGTCGATATGATTTTGGCGTCCCAGTTCCCTGAAACCTTATGTCGGGGAAGGGAGGCCCCACCATAGTGATAACATGTCAGTCGTTATCACTATCCTGGGTTCCGCCTGTAAGAGTGGGAGTTTAGCGTTCAGGTGATCTTCTTGAAGCAACCATAGCAGATGTTGGCAAATGTCCTCCGATATATGGACCGGAAGATCATTGGGGTCTATCTTTGGACAAGGCTGAGAAAGCAGGTATAGTTGCAGTGATCTCATTCAAAGCCTGCACCACAGTACTAAGTGCACCGTGCTGGCCATCAGTCCAAGGAGACAGAGGCAGGTGGGGGGCAATTGAGAGGACTGAAATCAGATACACATTTCCGTAGACTGGAGACTCATTTGGCTGTCGGGGTTATAATACCATTGCAGAGGTCAAGTATCACCCAAAGGTAAGTTTGGAGTTGGAATGGGACTAGCTTTGGCGCTGTCTTGGTTGATAAGATCCAAGTCAGGTGGTGAGGTCGTAGGTAAGGCAGGTTGATGCTACAGCCTCGTCATGGATCTGGCTGATGATCAGTCTGTAAATAAGGTCCTTAAAGATCATGATATCCAGCCATCATACATGTAGATGGGCGACAATGGTCTTCGCAACCTAGGTGAAAACTCTAGGCGAAGTTGACAGACCAAACTGTCCTTCACTTGGATGGGTTAAACTTGAAAGATGACATATTTATCTCAGACTATAGTGCCAAGCATTGGTCTTTGTTGCATGGGACTGGAGTCAGCCGCAGAATCACCTCAGGCAGTGGGGTGCTTGTGAAGTCGAGGGGGTATCCGTGAGAGTCGTGAGTTCGATTTGTGCCAGGTGATCTCCCACCAGATCCCTGCAAACTGTTGTAGGTGGCCGCCAACAGGTTTGGGATCGGTGGTTGTAGGTGGTGAAGCCATGTGGTCATTGCGACATCTCCTGAATGAACAAGGGGCGCCTGATGAATACCCCCATCCCTGGTGGGCTTGGCTCGGTCTGGGAGTGGTGCAGGTTGAGATGTACCACTGCAAAGGGGGCAAAAGGAGTGACAAATAGGATAAATTTGATGAGGGTTTGAGCTGGCTGATTTTGGGGAGCTGAGGTTGCTGTGTAGCCGTTTTACAGAACAATATTTTGTTGATAGTGTCAATGCATTTAATTTCAGCCTCCAGCATGTCAAGAAGCTTGCAGTCAAAGAGATCTTCTCTGTACAGCGGAAGCTCCTGGAGGTGATCCTTCACACCCTTGTAGGGAATGTGCATAGCATCTAGGGCATTAGATCTCTGGGTAGAAGTTGTGACACAGGAGATTTGAGCAAATTGTTCAGATACACAGTTAAGCCCTTCATCAAGGCCGTGGAGGGCTAAGGCAGCTACATATAGGTCTAATGTTACAGGCGAATTCTCCTCACATGTACAGGTCACATACTCTGACAGAAGGCTCAGAAAGGCAGGACACTGTAGCCCAAAGCTCTGTTGAGTCTTGTAAGGGCAAAGATCAAAAGTATTTTCCCTGTTCCAACCCGCTCAGGCGTGTTCCTCCCATTCTGCGCAGGGATTAATGACAATCTTGCGAGACTAGGATGTCATCGGTTTGAAGAACCAGCTGAGGAAAGAATTTGGCACTACAAATCCTAAACAATTCTGTGAGTTGACACAACACAGCAACAACGGGGCTCAACAAAGGCAATTCAAGGTAGGAGATAAGTTCTACACTGGACAGCCAAAAAAATTGCCACTTCTGTCAAAGGCCACACATAAAAATTCACTCCATAGAAATAAACAATTTTTGTACACAGGAACATGTATGCTGCAATACCCCTTACTAATCACGGGCCCAAAAGTAAGTGATTATCTTTATAACAAAGAAATTGGCATGCACAGCAACTTGGTTACTGAATCAAAAGTCACACACAAAAGCACTCTCCACCATGACCCATGAATGGACAACATTTTAAATAACCAATGACAAAGGGAACACCTGTTTTGTAAAAATGATGTGCATGAGCAGGCTTCAATCTTTACAGCAGCCACCAGTGGCTGATGCCGCGATGCCCCAGTGAATTGCCGTGATGCCGTTTAAAAATAGCGTGTACCTTTCGGCCACTTGGCCAACGTGCCCCTCTTCAATGATCAGTAGGCCTTTGTGTATTTAAAGTTGTATTCAACTTTCAGGTTACCATTTAGCGCTAGCATTTCTGTCAACGGCTGACCAGCCGCACCAAGCACCATTTTTTTCACGGACTGGTTTTCATCGCCCTGTAGACAACATGGTATGGCAACCATATCAATGTAGTTGAGCTTTGTGACCCTAAAAACGTGGCACAAGACTACTTTTACAGACTACTTTTATAGACTATATAATAGACTAGTTACAAGTCGCAGCACGGAATTACACATTCTGCACCGATTGGATTCTGTACATTGTACATATTTAGACAGAGTCGCTATTATTTTGGGGTTGCAGGCGGGAGTACGACCCAGTCTATTTTTTCCCTCGCTATTTTACTTGTATTCACGCGGGCGCTAGGCATGACAGTGGGCTTCTATAGGATAATTGTTTGTGACCCAGTGACCGACTTGCTTGAATTGCATTGTTTGTAATTACATTGATCTTCGAATAACAGTGTTGCTTTTATGGCATCATGGCATCATCAAAAGTAATAAGACACAACACAAAATGGTAAGTTAAAAGTTAGTATAAAAATATTTATTTTTATTTCTACAATTCAAGCAGACTGCTCAGCATGTGAACAGAAACAATGAAAATTGCAAGTTGAAAGTTTAACACCATGTTGAAATTGAAGGAAAATCTGTCAAAGTCACCAACAAGCATGATAAGTAAAAATGTTAAAGTGGCCTTGGTGCCCTTTCAGTTGGCCTTGGTGCCCTTTGGTTTTTGGAAGCATTCAAGGCCAAGTGGCCTTGACCCTCTTAAGCTCAAGGTTGAAGCCTGCATGAATGGTTTCTGTATAGGGATGCCATCCTTACTAACTATGCATACACATTATTGAAAAGTAATGATTGTGACTTCTTTATTTCATCCTGTGACACTGATTTCTGCGTAAAACTTAAGGCTCATTCTGTTACATTCTGTGACTTTTGATTCAGTAACCAAGTTGCTGTGCATGTCAATTTCTTCTTTGATATAAAGATAATCACTTGCTTTGGGGCATGTGATTAGTAAGGGGTATTGAAACATACCTGTGTACAAAAATTGTTTATTTCTATGGAGTGAATTTTTATGTGTGGCCTTTGACAGAAGTGGCAAGTTTCTTTTGCTGTCCAGTTTATTATTACTTCCAACTGATGACAAGCTCCTTCTACAGTGGAAGGGACCATTCCCTGTGGTAGCAAAACAAGGCAACTCGGATTATCAGATTGACATAAATGACACTGTTAAGACTTCTCATGCAAATATGCTCCAGCTGTACATTCACAGGGTAGCAGCGGCAAGCCAAGGATAAGTGGAGCATGGGTGCATTTCAGTCATCACAATGTCAAATTTAATCAAGTCATGGCAAGTTGAAAATCATGTTCCTTCAAGTTTGAAGTTATATTTTCCAAGTCAAGTCTCAAGTACAAATGGAAAAAACAAATAATAGCACCTCAAGTCTGAGTCAGAGACTCGAGCCAAAACTGAAAAATTTCATCATTCTTTGGTGGTACCCCAAAAAGGTTATTTCCAGAACAAGATTTTCTTATAAATGCACATGTAACTCTACTTTCCGAGACTTCTCAATTTGTTAATCATTAACAAGGTAAAAATTTCAACTAATCTTCCAACTACATACACACACCATCTGCAAGAGAGAAAGGACAATAAAGTCAGATATCGTATATTTTCCAAGACAACCTTGGGCCAGCATTTCTTTAATAGGATATTCAATGTGAGGTTTCCGTTCTCCATCGTCATTGCCAAACAGATCTATTATATTGACGTCCAGAGGGCATCAAGCGTGACTGTTTCTTTGAGCTATTGTTATGCAATTTCGAGCATGATCCTGCATTTGCACGGGCCCCATTCAGTACAGTGGGAATTTAGACACTGGGCCCGTTCCTCCCACACGCTCATGTAGGAAAGGGAAAAATACTCCTTGCCCTAAGCAAAGATTCCACAAAGTCCTTATCCTTGTCTCGGAAGATCAATCTGGAAGGCAGGTCTCCTGAGTCAGCAGTGATTTTGTCTTCGGCTACGTCAGGTACTTCGGGAGCAGACAGGAAAACGAAGTTTTCTCCAGGGAAGAGGAAGCATGATGCGGGTCTATGGGGGAGCGCATGCCAGACAATGGTATATTCTACTCAACGAAGAATATCCATTACCATTTACATGACAGGGTGGTAACACCCAAGATGACGCTAGGGCAAACGGGAGTCAAACTAAATCTTCAGGAAGGGCAAGAGATAGGTCACCCATAGAAGAAGAGAACCCATCATAGTAATAACTGACGGGAGCAGGGTTAATAGTTTCCACTAAGGGAAAACTTCAGTGGCCAGAAGCCTCTCTGACGCAGCAACTTACCCCTTGGCTAAGTGAGTGGGTTCTTCTCGGCCACTGGCATACTTTGACTGATGGCGGGACAAGTATGGGAAACATCAGGAGATGCACGCTCTCGGGAATCCCAGCAAGCTCAGTAGACCAGTGATAGACTGGGAAGACGGGGGTCCTCGCCAGATCCTAGCAGGTGCCCCTTGTCAAGAGGTCTTATGCAATTGTCCAACACCCCGTCAGCTCCGTGTAGGGCTGAACAAGATGGGTCCTAGCCAGATCTTAGCAGATGCCCCTGTTCAGCCAACTAAGCCTGTTTGTTATGTGGTAAGGTAGTCACAAGTGTGGCTGGACAACCTTTGTAGTACCTACACCAAATATTTATAGACTGAAGAAACTGACGAAAGAAAAGAACACTCAAAAGTATACAAAAATCACACTCTAACAAACAAAGAGGAAAAAATCAAGAAAATTTTATTCCGAACAAGGAATTTAGAAAATTAAAAATACCTAAAAAAAGTCCATTACATTGAGGCGCTGAGAAAAAGACATGCATGGGGCATGACTGCAATGCATTGTGGGAGGCCAGGGTGTATCATGGATGATCAAGGCTTTTCAGTGAATAAAGTAGGCACGTGGAAAATTTGCATATTTTTTTGACTATTTGGGTAGGTTGAACGCAGTGGACACCATTAACATAATGTTGACGTTAATGATATTATGCTGGAGAAAGCATGTCAAAAAGATAAATTATGATGTTTTAAAACAAAGTGAAAAAATTGAAATCAAACAAAAATGCCATTTTGACACATGTGGCTCTTTGTCAAAACGATGATGATATACAGTGAAATAACACAAACTCATTTTCGATAAAACTCATTTAAAACATACCTGCGTCTCCGAGCCAGATGAATTGCTATGCTGTTGAATAAGCAATAAGTCACATTAGAGGTACATATACACAGCTATCAAACAAGTAATGTTCGTGTAGGATATTTAAATCATACATACATAACTGTGTAACACTTGATTTCATACTAATTGGTAGTACAGTCATGTCTGTGTTCTTTTGTAACATTCAAAGGCCAGTTCATACTTCAGGCAAACACGAATGGAAAGCAAATTGATATCATCAAACATTTGCTTGGGTGGAATTGTGTTTCATTTTCCCGAATTCCCGGAACAAATGTTTGATCTCATGCCTCAGTGTCCATGTTTGCTTCACGCCAAGCATAAATTGTCCTTAAGAGGGAATTCAAAGTCTATCTCATCCATTTCTTACACACAAATGTGTAAAACAGTGTTTTCATTTGCTTGTTTCTACATGACACAAATCCTATAAGGGGCTATTCAAAATTTGCAATATTTATAAATTGACGTTTTTTTAAATAATGGTTGGGTCGTTCAAGGAAATTAACTGAAAATCAAAGTCACATCACTTTAAAAAAGGAAAAGGAATTTGTGGCACTAACAACCTGTACCTGTCAGTCATACAGGAATGTACAAACCTGTGCATTTCCACTCAGTTTCAAATTCAAGGATCATTAGTGGCTGCTGCAATGTTAGACAAAATTGATGGTCATTCCCTCCCATTTTATTTTCAAGTTTTAGCTGCCTCCTACTACTTCCATTAGAATGTCCCAAGAATTCAAAGATCAGTCGCCGTTACTACTTTCACACATATTTGCTGATAAGTATATAAGAAACGGTCAAACATGTCCATTGTCCAACCACTATTGATACCATCCAAATAATCACAAGTTTGGGATATTTTGGAAGATTTTGGCACAGGCTTCTGGTGCTACAGCTACATGTAGCTCTACTGTCTGCAAATCGCCCTGTATTTCCAATGAAGTGAAAACCTAGACCTACCGGTACCTCTAGAAAACAGTGCAGTAGGATACAATGTGTGCTCATACCCCAGGCATCAGTGCGGGCAATGCCAAATACACATGCACAGCGCCCCCAAAAAGTTGCCACAAATAATTCATTTATCAAATTCACAGTCGACAAAAGTATAAACATGGCCGACTTTCCACAGTACATGTGCCTGTAAAGCGACAGCTCGAGGATTTTTTTAAGAACAAGGAATTCCATGGAAAGAAGAGAAAGGATCTTGTTGACTTGGCAGAAAAGCATTACGGAGACAAGATTGTAGGATGTCATGATCAAGAAGAGTCCTTGAAAAAAACAGAGAAGAGCTGTGATGAGCAACAGGATGGCACTGGATCTCAATGGTCATGATGTCTTGTGGGGCACAGATTTGAGAAAGATGGTATCAGTGTCTATGGGAGACCTTTTTGCCTATCTCATCAAAGATTGTGCCTGGATACCACAGCAGCTATTGCAGTGCAGAGATGATGATGGGTATTTGATGTTTAAGGACAGTAATGCGGAGAATGTCATTTCAGGTAGGCTTAGCCTAAGCTCGGACTAGGCCTATAAAAAGTGCTAAGCATATTGCTTATTGTGAACTTAATTCTCAAGATAAAAACGCAATGATCAAAATGAAATATCTTCATCTTGACATATATATTTAATGTGCGGTCCCAGTCAATCTGACTAGCTGATTACATACAAGTACATGTATCATTTTGACACTCAAAATAACCTGTGGGAGCTAAATGGGACTGGTGAGTAGGCCTATTATGTTGCTTTAGCAATGAATTTACAAACAGATTAAAATGCCCAGGGAGGAAAATGTCCACTTGACTGTATTCCTCTCCAATAAACGCTCCAGACTTCTTCGGGTAAACATGGAAAGACTGATCCCCTGGGGTAGCCACTTCTGCCGGGGAGCCCAGTTTCGGACACCGTGTGTTTATATGCAGAGTCGGGGTGCCCAGTTTTGGACAAAAGAGCTGGTCTGTGTAACAAAAGACTGTACTCGGAACAAAGGACCTGCTGCTGGGAATTGCCATCATTTTTCGCCTTCCACTTTTCGAAGGTAATCCGGCACTGTTTTGAAACAGTATACCACTGTTTTGGGCACAGCGCGCCCGCGGATTAGCACTGCAGACAAAAGTGCTACAGGGCACTATTGATGAGTGACACAGCACTGCTGCTCACTAATCCAGCTGCATATGAAAGGACACTACTGGCATTCACTGGCACAAAGGAAATTACGCAACACCCCACAATTCCGGGCTCTCTTTTACAGGGCTGCAGGCCTCGGCTGAATACTTGGGTGTCATTGAAGGTTGCCTGACAGACAAGAGTAGCCACCAGAGAGTCGTTCGTGCGGGTGTAAACGTCCAGGAAATGAACACATGAATTTTTGAAGAATATTGAACACGGAAAATCTTGAAAAGGTCCCGCCATCACATCACGCTCAAGAGAAATCCACCCG
The DNA here is from genome assembly GCF_001949145.1 of Acanthaster planci. Next base: position 525,023 of record NW_019091397.1, read on the forward strand.
GCAGGTAGTGGTTAAAATTAACTCTAAATTTAATCCTGTACACTATTACAGCAGACTGAAAAATCACTATTTTTTGCAGTGTCTTATGTTCATACATGTCCATATCATAATAATTATATCCAAAGTGTGTATTGGATTTGTTCCTCGTCTTTTCCTCAGACATGATGGTTCCCATAAGCATGTGGTAGCTCTACTCTTTGCAGTAGTTGACTTTATTGACAATGAACAGACACAGGAACAGCTGTAGGCATTGATGAGCCACGAGTGTGGACAAAGCTTGCAAATCCTCAATGACAGGGTAACAATGTTGAGATTTCGTGAACAGGTGGGATATAGGATGCACCTTTAAGTTTCCAGAAAAGTGTAGTGGTCAATGAGTCAAACACCAGATGTTCATCAAGGCCAGGTTACCCATTGATAAACTTGGCTAGTTACAAAGAAAGTAGGGGCTGAGGCCAGTGCACCCACAACTTGTCTTTGTTTCATGGAATAATATTTCTTTGAAATGAATAATATTTCTTAGAAATGACGGGGTGGAACCTTTACAAGATTTTGATATTGTAATAGGTAATACATAATTTGGTTTTATGCTGATTGGTCAATGGAATTAGTCATTAACTAAAGGCAGGGTGATGTAACTGATGGTGATGCTGCACAATTTATTTATGACTTATATTCAGTAATTATGTTAATATAGTAGATTTGTAGAGTATAAAAACCCCTAAAGTGTGTTAAATTGGGTTGAAACTTTGCGAGCAGAGAGCTACAGTCTGATGAGACCAGTTTTGATGCTTTAAGCCTGTAAAGTGTTTTTGTGTTGAGAAAATACATGTACTTGTTTTTTGAAGTATTTTGCTGCTGTCAGATACTTGTTAACAAACAGGAAGATTTTTCTCACCTTTTCCTGTTTGACTGTGAGAGCTTTTGCATGAGGAGAAGTTTGTATTCCTGACTAACTTCTGTTTGTCAATGAATACTTCTTCAAAGTCTGCAGTGTCTGTGCACTTGGGCCGGGACAACTGCTTCAAGTTCAGTTACTGAGACTCGTAATTCAGTGCTACAAAAAAACATCTCCTGACAAGTTACATGTTACAGACTGTGAAAGTTGAGGACTTAGACTACAGGAAAGATAAGAAAATGCCACAGAAACATGGTCCAACTCTCCCTCAAAGATGAAAAATGCCAAATCTGTTCCTAGCATCCAAGGTCATCTTAGAAAGGTGAATAGTGCACATGATTGATTTTAAAATCAAGTTTAATGACAACAGGGAAAAACCCAAAAGGCCAGTAACATAACTGATAATAATTTTTTTCAAAAGCAGCTGCTCACATTTAGTATAACAGCTTAACATGGTTTGATCTCAAACAAATCTTTCAATTCCAAAATTGATCAATATCACAGCATATATTAAAAGGAATGGTAACTTATACACATGCAGAGAATCATATCACTTATGCATAAATTTTTTAAATGATGCTATCATACTCATGTATTTTTAGAAAAGATGGTGCTGTGGGTCTGGTCAGATCATTGAGTTAACTTTTCCCTTACAAGCTTTACCCTTACTAACTAATCTGCTTGCCAATGTCAAGGAAAAAGTATGTAGAGAGCTGAAGAAGCAAGAGATCAGCTGGGGCCAATTTCATAGAGCTGCTTGAGCACAAAGTTTGCTTAAGTGTAAAAAATCTTAAACCAAAGGTTACCAGCTCAAAATCTACGTGATTGTAATGCTAACCAAACAACAGATAAATATCATTCCAAAACAATATACATCACATGGGTAAGGTTTTTTCACGCGTTCCAAAACAATATACATCACATGGGTACGGTTTTTTCACGCTTAAGCAAATTTTGTGCTTGTAACCCTGGTGTCAATGGCACAGTGATACAGATCGACAAATATCTCCAAATATGGTCAAAATTTTTTCAGTGGGCCAATTTGGCAAAGAGTTCATTTAATCCTCTCCCCAAGGCATATACCTCAAGCCTATAGACTCCTATTGGCCAGAGACCAAAGACTGCAAAGAAAGAAATTTTGAAATATCAGTATCCCCAAGATGCTCATGACCGGGAAATGACCAGGTAGTATTAAATATCCCCCTCAGTGCTCAGAGTTATTTTGGGCACTTGGCTACAAATGTACTTTCACAGCAGCATAATGAAAAGTAGTTAGAGAGGGGACCTGAGGGATGTATTAGCTACCATCAAACAGCAGTAGAGGCTCAGGCATGACCGGAACTTCCTGGAGACAACAATCACCACATGGAGTAACAGCGTTATTTTGTGGGAGTGGCTGCTCGGTGGGTAAGCAGCTCTATGAATTGGCTCTTGCGGTTCTTTAAGGGTCAAGTTGGCCTTCATCCCCAAGGGTTAAGTAAGAATATAAAAAGTGTATACAGTAATAATTAGTTGGAACAATCAGTTATGTAAATTTTTGGTTGAATATAAAGATTGTCTGGATTCTTTTTTGTAAAGAGGCAGATCAAGGATCCCTCTCTGACATTAGGAAACAATCAACCAGTGGCAGAGTCTGTTGCACATGTACATTCTGTCAAGGACCTCTATAAACCATAATAGGCGAGGATATGTCCCCGATTATTGTGCTCAGAAAATGAATTTCATGGCACCCCTCTTAGAATTAAAACTGATGACTGGTTGTTACAGACTTTGATATGAGGAATTCAAATCTGCTTGTTGCAATTTTAATAAAGCTGCAGTTTTGTAGATATTTGTGCTTAAAGGTGCCCTCCCAAAAGTTAAAGATTTTAGCTATAAAAAAGGGGGGAAACTACTTTTTTTCTTCAGAAGATTTTTAATTGATTCTGTCGGGCCCGTAGTTTTTGGCTTAAAGGTACATAGCGTCTGATTGAGACATTATGATGTGCATTAACAACCCCTTAAAGATGCATTCCCCAACAGAGACATAAAAGGCAAGTACAGTGTACAAGTTCATGTCTATCCTCATGTAAAATCTTCAACCAACCTTTGTTAAGTGATAAGAATATCTTTAAATTGAGGCCATCTTCTTTTAGATTCATTAGGCAAGTGTTTGAGGTAAATGTCAAATGAAGATGCAGTACACCGCCTGGATGGATTTGGGAGGAAAATGAGTGCAGTAGACAGAATTATGATGGGCACAGTATGGGAGATCTAGAGGAAAAAAAGACATTTCTGAATGGATTCTACATCTTATAAAAATTGAAATGAACTGAAGCTGTCATTCATTTTTTCCATTGTTTTCTTTTCCAGTTAATTTTATCTGTGTATTTTTTTGGAATACAGGTTGACTGGAAAAGTGAAAAAAAAAGAACTAATGGGCTATAGTTTGACAAACAATTATGAATATGATGATAATGTTCTTATTTATGCCTTACAAAGGTGGTTGTCCCAAAACTAT
>NW_019091397.1:551352-566155 GCF_001949145.1 Acanthaster planci
TTTGAAAAGAGGCAACGGGAATGTGGAAGTTTGAGTGGAGCCGTGTGCCATCGAACAATCAGTGCTTTCAACCATGTAATTCCCAGCATGCAGAGCACGCAGGGCCACAAACTGAGAATTTGCGGTTTGGCAGGTGGCCTTCGTGCCAAGTGAGCTGGAATTCTTGGAGTCGGCTTTCGGAAAGAAATTTCCGTTGTCAAGGGGGCTAAAGTTCAGCAAGTGTGTGTCAACACATACTTGTCATGGTTGATAACACACACTGAAGGGTATTTTAAAATGCCATAATAACCAATAAGTTCCCTTTACTCAAATAACCTGAAACTTTGCACACTTGTACACTGCAATTTAATAATTATTTGGTGATAATTTGGGATAGTTTCATTCATGATTACTAAAGTTATGTTTGTGTTTTTAAAAAATTTTAGCCAAAAAGGAGGTTAGCCTGAATTGAAAGCAAGACTTTCCATGTACAAATGAATGGGAAGTACATAGAATTTTTTTTTTTTCAATTTCACAGTGTATATTTTTGGCCTTGAGTTGGCCTTGGCCTTGTCAAATTTTAATGCTATTCTGTTGATAGAATAGTAAACCAAAAACGCATAACAAATCTGTATTTTCGAAATGCAGTATTTTATTTTTAAATAACAGAGACATCCTCACTAAAATGTACAAGAAATGTACATGTAATTATCCAGCTCCAGTGAAAACTTGATTCTGATCCATCAGGACATGATGCGAATTGTGAGCAGACAAGTTTGATTCTTGAGTTTTGCGAGTTTCTGATTGGCACATAGAGCAGTAAGTTACATAGCACACATCAATCTGGCCACACATATGCGCACTAATGGAACACAGGAAAAGGCGTGTCTCCAAAAATAAGCAACAGGGCTGAAAGCGCTATAATTTTACCGTGTTGCTAAATGGGATTCAAAAGCATTTTCATATTCCACTTGTACTTATACAACAGAAGGTTTATACATGTACAACTGTACATAGTGTACTATGTGATTAGTTTCCTTAAATCTATTTTGAGATGGTAAATTAGTACAAAAGTTTGAGTTGTTATTAAATCGTGAGTCAAAAAAGTGCTGATGTCAGGGTTTGTTTACAGTGTTGTAAGTCGGTACTGTAATTTCAACAGTTGTGCAGAGACACAATGTCCTCATTCTTCAATGTGGTAACCAACCCATGATGTCATTGGTACTCATCCTGACGAGAGTGCTGAGAGTACACTTTCTCAGTCGCCCCAAATAACCTACAAAAGAAAACTTTATCTTAAAATCAACATGTTATTTTATTCTAAAAATTTATAGAAAATTTACACAGGCCGCATCCCCCCCAGCGTAAAGTTTGTTTGCTTGTGAGAACGTCGATGTGAGTGGCCCGCCAATGGATCCTATGCAGAAAATTTGCAAAAGAAATGAAGCATTTTTATGAAAATCAAAATAAAAAAGGGGAAAACGTTTAAAACCACATAACTCCAAACAAGGCCCTCTAGTGTGGCAGTCATCATTGTTCACTCTACAACTTCAGGAGCTGGACACATGACGTCGCGGGTCGCTGTTGTACAAAACTCCCTGATGTTTTTATGCAAATATTGCTTACAAACATCTGGCAATCCCGGTAGGGACATGGGAAGTGGCATTTTTCTCGGTGGCAAAGTCGATGCATCACATCACAGAGAAGTTGGAAAGCATTTTTCTTCGCTGTCACAGGAAGACTTTGCATACACAGTACCCAGATGCTGATCACTGAACTGCATGTGCTGTATGGACTTGATCCCTGGAAGAGCAATGAAATATGGCCCCAGGAATTCTTGCCAGTTCAATGTGGGAATATTCACATCTCCTGCCTTTGTGCCAACGATCCTTGGGACGGTGACGCCTGATACCGAACTCTTCGCTACAACCTTAAGGATGTCTTCAAGGCAGCTCACCATTGAACACCGGTATCGTTGTTTAACCTGCCCGAAGCACCATGTGGTGTGGCCTGCGATCATAAAAATCGAAGTCAAGTTCTTGTGCACAACGCAAGGTACCATAACATGTATTTGTTTTTGTCCTGTCCCAAACAATTATTACAATGCAGGTGAACATCGGATTCACCGAGACCAAAGTTTGCAAAGAAATCACGAAGATAACTGATCACTGCATTTGATCCTTTCCCACAAGCCATCCCTTCATCTATAAGATAATTGATTTGCTGCGGTACAGCTTCACATGCCTCTCAAAAAAGTCCACATTTTCTGGAGCACAAGTAATACTTGGGTCCTGGTTGAAGGGGGTCACTTGGAAAGTGTACTTGTTGTGCCAAGTGGAAGGAGTAGTGAATTGGTCCATCACAGCTGCCAAGGAGGTTACGTCCAAGTACTACTCCTTCAATGGAAGCATTCGCATCTTTCACCGTGGATCTACGCAAGTGACACTCAGCAGCCACGAGGCAAAGGTGTTTTTCTTGCTTTTAAACTCAAAGCAGCTTGTGGTCCTCGGACAGGTTGGCACTCCTGTACACGGCGCTATTGTTCTCTGTTGGCACTGCCAACACAGGTCGCTCATAGGTCGCATCGTCAAGTTGAATGGGGTATAGCACTTTCACAGCTTCCCAAAAGTTGACTGCTTGGTGACCCAGTATTCATGAAGGCCTTCTGAAAGAAAACATTCAAAAGCACACATGAAAATATTTATTACAAATTTGATGTGAAAAATAAAGTTTACCTGTACACATCATTTTATAGTTGTTTTGCAATGGTTCTTTGTTTCCACCTTAGCAGTCTTCTTTAGAGAATAGAAATGGGGAAAACTTTGTATCTTTAAAGAAAGACTTAGTGATAATTATGGTTCCAACTCTCTACAGATAAAGTACAGTAAAAATAACTACATGAGATGCACCACCGAGGCCACCAAAACTCAAAATGTGTTGTTAAGTAACTTCGTATTTACATTTTTAACCCTAACCCCCAGGCTCCTGCACTAGAAAGCATACTGAACCTCACAAAATCCAACATGTTAATGTACTTGTCTATGTACTTGTACATGCAGGTTACTGTACCAAACCTGATAAACTCCAACAGAATGAGCCCATTGGAGTTTGAATGATATGGTATGGATGGGTCTATGCAGTATAGGATGACTTGTACTGAACAGTACCAAACCTGACAAAATCAAGCATAGTCCAACAATTGGTACAGCAAGCCAGACACTGCACAAAATGACCCGTGTGTGTCCCAACTCACACAGAATCCAACACCATCTCCCTGGGCCTTTCATCCCAAGTCTCACAAAATTCAACAACAAGTTCCTCAGGTACATGTACAGTAACAAACCTAACAAAACCTCACAAAACCTGCTGTTGGAGTATGGCAGGTTTTGGGCAGTTAGGGTTAATGTGAAGATTATGTACCTGCATTGCACCTGGAGTCATTCGTTATTTTCATCTGTGCCACATACTCTCTCCAGATCGAAGACTTGCTGTCATTGGAGGGCGAAAGTCTCACCCTCGGGTCCGAACACTTAACTCCTCTGACTCGTACAGAAATCACCATTCCTTTAACCTCCGCATAATTCACAATGAAAGTTACAATGCGACGGATGTACTTCTCTGTCGACGAGTTCTTGTTGTAACATCTCCCTCCAGATGCTTTGGGTGGGGGGTCACACCATGCTTTTCATAATGTTTTAAGATACCAGAAAGCTGGTCGTTGCAAATGCTGAATAGGAAACAATAAAGAACAACTTAGTTCAAGGAACAAAATAGTTCAAAATCAAAGTATTTACCTTTTTAATACTCGACAATTACACAATCTCTATGAGTTTATGCAAATGACTGGTATGCGATGTTATGTAAAGTCCAGCAGATGCATGATTGAATGCAACTTATGTAGACATGTAGTGCCTTCGTGGCATTCAGGCAACCATTTATAATTCTAAAACTGTTTTTTTTTTTTAATCTTATCGCATTGATTTTTTTAAATATAAAAAATAAACAAACAACTTCCCTAACAACACGCTTGACATGTACTACAGATATTATTTTGATGAAAGCCGGTCATTTTGCCCCTTAGTAATGCCCCTTGCATAACAATGTCACCCCCACACAAGCTCTTTCTGGGTAGTAGCATCTCGCTCGCTGACAAAGTCACCCCAGCACCAGCATGTTTGTATTTGGCGGTTTTTGCTGAGATGCTGCGTTTCATATTTTGTGAATTGAAATCGTTAAAATCTGACAATAAATAAAAGGCTGATCAGCTTATTAATTTGAAAATTCACACAACTAAAGAAAGCACATGTCAAGTACACTGACACAATTACAATATTTAAGGGGCGAGATTATTTTCAAGGGCGAGTTTGGTTGGGGGCGACCTTTTGGATGGGGTGAGCTAGAGCTTGCACCACCAATGACTTACTTGTGCATGAAGATGAAGGATTTACGGCATATCTTCTTGCCATCAACTGTGTAGTATGTTACACAGGTTCGTGTTCTGTTCATTTGTCTCTTTCGCTTCGTGCACCAAGTCAGCTTGTCGGAATGTAGAGTTGAACTGATCTTCCCCATGATGTACATTTTCCGCTCACGGCTGGTCAGTCCTGCATCTTCCATCTGGGCTCGCAGCTTCAGAATGTACAATGGTTCGAACTGGTTTGTGCAGGGATCATGTCTACATGTACGGTACCTTTGTTTCTTAAATGTTCTTAAATGCAAGAATCTTGCGCAGTTCTTCATCACTGTCTTGAGAAGTCCAATCGTCAGTTTCTTCAATGTCCACAATGTCTCTAGCGAGGTCAGGGAAAATTGGCCATTCAATTTTGTCACCACCCTCAGGGTCATCATCCATGTTGTCCTCATGATCAAAGTCCGTCGTGTCATCTACCTCCATCGGCTCTTTGTCATCTAATTCATCTCCAGATGATTCGTCCCCTTCATCATCGGAAGAAAGGTCGCCATTCCCAAAACATTCTGTCAGAAGATTCGACAAGTTCTCACTATCATGCTTGGACAAACCAAGCACGAACAACTCGTTCAGAGCTGCTTGCAAAATCGACGATTCTGCCTCCATACTTTGCCTTGTTCCGCTCTCATCTGCTTTAGCTATGAAAGTCACAAGCTAAGTATTTGATTTTACAACAACTATTTATAAGAATCGTTCAGGGAAAATTAATTAATACCTCCATAAACTGTGTCAAACGTTGACAAAAATACACTCGGAATCACTATCCATGCACAGTCAGATACACACACCCCGTCCACGTCAACAGAGAGTTGACCTGAAGTGCTCAGCTTAGTGCATCAAGTGGTGCAAATTGACGAAAAGCAATACTCATTTTAGCAAACACTGGCAACAAGGGAAAGGTTGTTTACATGAAAACAGTCAACTAAAACTATCTCGTATTGGTTAAAAAAGACAAGCTTGCAAGTTTCTACTCTCAAACCGAAATGCTGAGGTTATAACCTTTATGGTGATACCAAATTCAATCAGGGGGAGTCAGAAATGGTGCTACATTACAAGTCTTTTCAGGCCTTATTTTGCAATTCAATCATGCTAAAACAATCGTCAGAGTAATTTTTTTCTTTACAATTCTGTACACGATTGTTTCACAAAATCGAAAAATCTGTGTGAAAGATAGAGTCCAAAATTGGAGAGATTAAAGAGTAATAGCTGTTTCTTCAGAAAACACCCAAACACCATAATGGTGAAATCTAGCCCAAAATGACTTCACAGGCCCATTGTGGGAAATCGGTGAGTGCGACTTTGTCCGGGTTTCGTGGGAGCAGGTCTCATTGTACACATATACATACTAGAAAACTGCATTTTTCATTTCACAATTGTTGACCACTGTGGTGTGGGATGATGTTGATATTCCACACCACAGCGGTCAACAATTGTTTTGTCATACCTCTGTCTTCAGGAATTTTTCCAAAGAAACTAGCTGAACAATTTCAGAAGATGATGGGTTTACGGCAAAACTGTACAGTGAACGATATCATTTGAAAATGCACTGTCCCCTCCCATTCGTTAATTGTGACATAAACGCTAATAAGAAACTAGTGCGGGCACCAGTGAGTACATTTATATAGTCTGGTTAGCAGTCCCCGAATTACCTTATACATGTACATTGCAGGGACGGGAACAAGTCTGTTATACGAGCACAATCATTGAATAATTTCCCTGGTAGCCTTTGCACAAAACATACCAAGCAAAACTGACTAAAGGACCGCAAATGCTCATTCTCGAACTTCAAGAAGCTCTTTTGTTTCGCGCACTCACACGGGCACGTGCACGCACCTTCAATAGAATGAGATATCTCACGGCGAGTGTGACATGTGGATATGTCGTCGTGTCATGTGATCATTCTGGGCCAATAAACAGACAGTATCCAAGACAGAGGTACATGTATAACAATTGTAAATTAAGGGGAATCTGTTGAAGTGCCTTATCAATACAATTATATATTACACCAATATATAACATGTAATACTCACATTGTGGAAATAGCTCAACACAAACTCTTTCAAAGAAAGCTTTTCGGAAGGGCTTGAACTGATCCATCGAAACCTATATTCACAACAAGCAAAGGAAATACATTCAGATACTGGTACATGTAACTATTGTGCATTTGCACATGCTGTATTATGTACAAGTACAAGGTATCACAAACATCTGATTTTGTGTGTGATGTATACATATAATATATATATGTTATTAGAGTGTGATCCCAATCTCTCATATGTCCCTCAAGTGAGGGGCGGACATGAATAAATTGCTCTGCCCAAGATTTCTGGAATATTTCTGCTCAACATTAACCTAAGTAGAGTGCCCATCGTCTTTTTAGATGGTGTTTTTACTAATTACTTGATTAAAAAAAAAATGAGGGCCAACTACATGTATAATCACCGAATCACAGAATGGTTTCGTCACTGTAAACGTTAGCACTTCCCCTTAGGAATATCAGATCCCACAAGAAGGATAATATCTGGATCAAAAACTTGTGTAAACACAATGCAGGATCAGATCCTGATCCCATTATTGATCCTCCTCTACGAAAAGATCAGATCCAGTTCAGATCCCGTGTGCATGATCAATTTGCAAGTGTAAACCCAACACTGGATCAGATCCGAAACAGATTAGGGCCAAGTCAATTAGAATAATTCACTATTTGAATATTTGACTTTCAATTTGTTCGACTATCAAAATATTTGGTCGTACCGACCGGCAGATTGTTGATGAACAAACCATATACAAAATCAGTTGCAATAACGCACACAATTGTACATTATAATCAATATAATAGCTTCTCATATCTAGGAGAATCTCCAGCCATGATTTAGCAAGATTTAAGAGATGAACAACACTTCTTGCACTGTTGAAAATTTCTATCCCTTTCAAATTGTTTAACCACTTGCTGCCGTGGAACCCCGTTTTATTCGCAGAGCCGGGTGCCCGAAATGGGACAAAAGAGCTGGTCTGTGTAACAAAAAACCATACTCAGAAAAAAAGAACTGCTGCTGGGAATTGCCATCATTTTTTGGCTTGCATTTTTCAAAGGTAATCCATCACTGTTTTTAAACAGTATACCACTGTTTTGGGCACAGCGCACCCACGGATTAGCACCACGGACAAAAGTGCTCCAGGGCCCCATTGATGAGCAACACAGCACTGCTGCATGCTAATCCAGCCGCATTTGAAAAGACGCCACTCGCATTCACTGGGGACAAAGGAAATTACGCAACACCTCACAATTCTGGGCTCTCTGGCTGAAATATTCAGGAGCCAATAAAGGTTACCTGTCAGCTTCGAGTAGCCACCAAAGAGTCATTCGTGTGGGTGTAAACATCCATTAAAGGAAATGATGAATTTTTGAAGAATTTTGAAAACTGAAAATCTTGAAAATCGTGTGCACTGCATTTTTAAAAGCACCCGGTGGTTAACCCTAATCCCCAAGGGTTGCTGGTCCTAACCGCCTCCGTAGTGCAATTTTTCTCATTTGCTTGTCCAAATCTAAGCCATTTACTTGGGAGTGACGAATTATTCATGGCAGAGCTACACACAAACGGTCAAGGAATTGTTACTCCAGAGCTGTGGGTAAATAGAAATAACGTGTACGCTATAATCTGCATGTACAGTACATGCATATAGCAACATCCACGAGTAAGTACTCATTTGAGCACAGGCGAGTATGTGCATGTTGGCAGCCCTAGAACACCCCCACCTCACTCCCACTTGACTCGTTCTCGCACGAAGGTCGCTTGCAAGAAGAATGAATTTCCAACAGTACCTCGACAGTAACTCACGCCCTCTCGACATTGTTCACTCACCCGTGAAATTAAAGTCTGTGTGGCCAGACTGCAAACGGGCAGCTGCGGATGTATATTGTAGAACATTGGCAAATAAAATAACTAAAATAGGCACTAGCACACTGGTGATTTCCTTCACAAAGCACATGCTTTGCATAATCAGGGTTCAATGATGGCATTCTCATAGTCCAATTGTTGCTTTTTAAACTCAACCTACAATTAGAAAAACCGTACTGGCAATGCCAAAAGTAAACCTTAAAGAACAGTATCTTCTCCAAGGTACATGTAAATGCTTTGAAAAATGAAAATTTCATCACAGAAAATCTTGTTTATCAAAGAAAAGTATTTTTCAGAACGACCATGTGGCTGCTTCCCAACTTATCAGCAAACTGAGCTGATCCTGGCAACACGCCAATGCTCGCAGAAATCGAGAAAGTCCAGCGGATTTTGGCCGCGGCACTGCATGCATTCGTGTACATGTTCCGTACGTGTACTGTACATGTACAGTATGTGCACGGATATGTACATGTGACTGTACATGTACGGCAAGAGTATTTTTTGTTTGGTGCTCGGATCCTTGCATATTGGAAAAATAGTGTTTTTCTTTTGAGAATTCTCAGATCCGCCGACCAAAAATTTACCAATAAAAGCATTTTTTTCTTTTGCTCCACTGTTCGGTCTACAGAGAAGTGCCCTATTTCAATTCTGTCAGTTTGGGTTTAGATAAGGACATTGGGGTAAATCGTAGTAGATGTGGGTTATGTACAATACTCAAAAAAAGGTAAGGGCACTTTTTTCTTAACTTATATTTTTTTCCAAGCGATGAGTGGGGTCTAGTTCTTTCATTTTTTGTTTGTCTTGATGGTACTGTCATTGGGATAAGAAATTTAAACAATGTTTCAAAACATCAAATGCGCATTTTCGGCAATAACATATATCTAATATCAAAAAAGTATACACAAAATACACACAACAAAGTAGTCCTTAACTTTTTGAGTAGCATACAAGCACAAGATACATGTAGCTGTACATGTACACTCTAGAAGCGAATTAACATGAAAGCACAGTGTCAGCAACTTTAGAAAGCAACTGGCAACTTATGGAGAATTTCTCAACGGCTGACCAACTGCTTGTTTCTGAGAACTGACTGTGTGTACAACACTATCAAGCTTAATTTGTGAAACTTACTTGACACAATTTTCCAGAAGCTGAAGACCAAAGTGACGAACAACTGTTGAGTTACTGACAGAGGCAAGCAGCTGACCACAAGCAATGCAGAGAGAATATGGAGCAGATGTTTTAAACTCTTCACAAAGCTGCAAATAAAAAAACAACAATACCAGAAGTTTACGGGTGTTGAGAACAGTATCAAATGATTGAATTTTTTCAGACCTGTGCTTAAAATGTCATGATTGTGATCAAAGTTTCATAACTACCCAGTGCATGAATGATGATCATGATTTACATACAGCACATAACTACCGGTACATCAAATACTACTGGGTGAGCAGTGACTTTGTCAACTTGAGTACTCACATAGGAACTACTCGTGAGTAGACGAGTATGGTTGCAAGTTTCAAATGTAGCAAATGCTACCCTAACAGACATGTACCTAGTGTGCACTTGTGAACAAAACATGTCAGCACAACGCAGAGGGGAAGCCATTCTGTGGACTTACCCATGTCCACGGGACATTTCACAGGGTTGTCCAATTTAAATCACCTTAATCTAAATCACTGATTTAAATCACGATTTAAATCAAATGAGTTTTTAAGAAAAAAAATACCTGATTTAAATCGTGATTTAAATCAAATTATTTTTTAGAAAAAATCACTGATTTAAACAACATATTTAATTTTGGGGGTAAAAAGGCAAAAATGTTTCAATTTTAAATTTTTTTTACTGATTGGAAATGTTTGCAGTTTTTGCACATTTTAAACAGCAAACCCTCCCCAGTGAGCCTTCCTGTCCCTAGTAATAATACAGAAGTATGAATGCACATGTGTTACACAAAATCTACATGTACCTTGGCAAGATTTAATGTTCAATTTATATCTGTCAACTTGTTTTTTTCAATTTAATCAGCTTTTTGGATTCAGTAAGTGCATTTGATGCAAAGGATTTATAATCATAATTTAATTTTACTTCATCTAAATAGCCCACTTCAGAGTTTAACCATAGAGGAAGGACACAGGAGTTAGAACTCGATGAGCACTGTCGCCCGGTCAGACACAGTAAACATTCAAAAAATGCCTAATTACTGCCTGCAGCTTAGCCATACAAGTGGGACCAGTAATATCCCAGCAATGTGTGTTTTGTTTGCAATTAAGTAAAACTAATTACCCTGACCAGGTAATACAAAGCGAAAAATCTCTAACATAGTGGCGAAATTACAGACCAGACAACCATACGGTCACAGACGATAAAGATTTAAAAGTGGTTTTCCTCATATTTTAACATACATGTATGCCACTGTGTAACAGAAACAGCAACTTTGCTTTCAGATTCTCACAGGAAAAAGAAATGTTTTCAGTATATGTACGGCTAGTTAAAATTGAGGAAAACATGATGGCTGCCAGTCGGGCAGCATAATCAAGCAGGAAAAGCTTTGTCACTCAAATTCCACACTCAACTATCCTTTTAGTTTTAGAAAAAGTGATCCAATGAATATGATAGTTAGGTGCCTAATTAACATTTTAAATGCATGTACTCGATTTTTGCATAAAACTGTACCTGAATAACTTGCTGAGGCTTTATTGATGCTCATTGACACTGATAGTGTGACCCTTTCTGAGACTTTAGGCCAGTGTATCATTTACCTCAAAAGTATACTTGCGGAACTGTACAGTTTACACAAACCTTCAGATAGCCATGTAAAGACTCTCATCAACAAATTTCAACTGTTTTGATTGTGCCAACTTACCCTTCCATCACAGCTACATGTATTTGTGCAACCAGATTTCATATGCATTCTTGGCAAAGTTAGATGTCAGATGGGTAGACCTGTTTATTCACCTTATATCCTCATTCAAATAGTGAAATTCTTGAGCGTGTTGCCCATCTCTGCAGGAAATCAGCAGCATCACTGAGCATGTACTCTCAACTGTCAGCTGTGTGATAACTTGACCAATCACAACATAGCTCCTATCTGTTTCTTTTGTTTTACTGTCACCCACAGATGAAAGCCACACTGTGAATGGTCCAATTTGCTTCCATTCCAATGACCAATCATGGCTCAGCTTTCATTAGGATGGGGTCTATCACACATTTGACACACGCTCAGTAATGCTGCATGTTTTTGGCCCATTGGCCTTGTACATGTTTTCAAGCTAAGTGTACCATTATGGTAACTTCAAAGATGTTTGATCACTATCAAATTGGTAGCAAACAAAGACCCTGATACAAATATTATTCAAAAAAAATGACGTCATGATGATGTCATCATTTAATTTATAATTGATTTATTTCCGCCCATTGACTTTGTTCATGTTTCAAGTGACCATTTTGGTAACTTCCCAATGTTTGATCGTTATCAAAGTGACAGCAAACAAAGACCCAGATACAAAAATTACTCTATGACGTCATTAAACAAAAACATGATTTTGTATATCTTATTTTTCCCATTTAACAACTCAAAATTCGAAACAGCTTTAGCTTGTTTTGCTTGCACATGTACTTGAAACAAACATGTTTCCACAAAATTTCCTGCACGCTGAGCTTTACCCGATCGCCCAAGCACAGCTGTCTGGATGTGTCGACAATTACCAGAATATGGTGTTCTATATTTGCCATCCAGTCAGATTTTTCAGTGGGCGTTGCATTTTTGGTTTGGCGTCACATTTTTCAACCGGCATCGCATTTTTGGTTGGGCATTGCATTTTTCAACTGGTGTCAGTGTCGCATTTTTCAACAGCCATCGCAAGTTGAAAAATGTGACGCCAAACCAAAAATGCGACACAGGTTGAAAAATGTGACACCGGTTGAATAATGTAACACCAAACCGTCATTGCGACGCCGGTTGAAATGCGATGCTAAACTGAAAATGTGACACCAGCTGAAAAATCCGACCGGACGGCACATATGGAACACCATACCAGAAAGATGTGAACAGAATTGTGGTTTGAAAAAAACTTGAAGAGGATGAGAAATAACTCCAATGCTCATCCAACCATATGTATTATGATATGGACAACGCAGTCAACATAATTCATAAATTTAGCCTAATGACATCAGTAATGTCGAAGAATTTTCTATAATAACTTCTAAACTAGGCCTACATGTCGTTTCTGGAAATCCGCTCTCGACCATTTTTTGAAGCGGCTTGTAACAGTCACACTCAAGCACGGACGGCAAAGTGGAAATGGGGCGAAGCGGAGACGGGGCCGGTGATGTGGGGAAGTCAATGAAAAGCAGTATGAGTATTTATGTGGGAGACTCAACATCGCCCCGCTCGGAAGGGATGCACAAACCTGATAAGCCTGCATGCGACTCTCTTGACCTACTATGGGATCCATTGCAGCATTAACCGACTCGGTTAGCTTAGAACACCAGCTTATCACTTCTCCGTCCATCCTGTTCGCTTTCTTACCACACGTCTAGGCACGTGCACGGCCGGACTAGTACCACTAGGACTAGTGCGACCCCTACTCATAGCATGCAGCTTGCACGCGTGATCTGCCGTTGGTGCAGCGCAGCACCAAAGATACAACCTCATTCCCATGGGTACGATCTTGCCGCATTGAGATTGTAGCATAGACCACCAATCTTTTGGATTTGTCACGCCCCGACTATAGCATCAGTCCCAATTATAGTACAGCCAATTTACAAGTAGGCCTGCGTACTGTACAATAAAACTCGTTTCATTTGTGTTGCATTATACAATAGCACAACCCTTCTGATTCTGCTAATGCGTCGCACCTGTTGGCGTTCATTTCAGGCTTAATATTAATATTAATATTAAATTAATATGACATATTGGGATAAATACACTTTCTGTAAGTTTATGGTGAAAATTGTATGGTGCGTATTTATTCAAAATGGCCACGAACATCATCGGCATACATTAAAGGTTGGGCTTAAAAAGATGCTTTCTTTTGTAAGAAAAAATGCGGTAATTTTTGTCATGGCTCAGTCAGATAATAAACTCCAAGTAGTCGACTGGTGTAAGTAAAATTGTCTGGCTGCTTTAATTTCGGGGAAAAAATTGGGTTCAAAGTTCCCGACAATCTGCACTAAGCTTCCATACAAGTAGGGCTACACTGGCGACAGTTGAAAGACAGATTTCAAAGAGAGCCATCCAATGTACCTAAGTCCCTAGATGTACTGTACATTAGGGCACCCTTTTTATATTCTATGGTTCTCATTTCCGACCGACCCTATATTTATGGCTCTCGATCACGAAACAAAAGCTTTTTTTTCCCCGCCGACCCTGCCAACAAACCTACCCCCCCCCAAAAAAAACCAAAAAAGTTGAAGGGGAAAAGCATCATGACCTTCGAAAACAAAAGCCCTGAAAACTTATGATTTCGAGTTTCATAATCTTGGCCTTTCGTATTTGATTTTTTTTCAAAGATGTACGCATAAATGGCAGATGAAAATTTGCACTTTGGCAAGTATAATGAGAATTAACATTATAATTCCTGGTGAAAAGCGCATTAAATGAAGATGGTAAGGAACCAGCAACAAATTGATACATAAGTCTCCCCACTTTTAAAAAGTGAGGGGACCCGTGCCCCCCGCTCCTCCCCCGGTTCCGGCGGCCATGCTGGATACCATTTCTTTCGGTAGTATAGCTATAACCCAGTTCAATGGTACCTATGTACAGTACATGTACGTACAGTATGCATGTGCATGTACAAGGAACTTTATAAATGAAAGAATTTTATTATGAATTTATAAGCGAAGAGGGCTCTCCGAGCGGAACAAAAGAGGGCGTGTTCTTTTTCCCACCACATAGGCGCGCGTTTATAATGGGAACAATGGCGCGTTTGACGCTGAGGCAGCACTACACCAAATGCGCGCCCATAGAAAACAGTGCAAAATCGGACCAAAATAGCGCCGCCTGTTGACATCTCGTGAAGAGGTTGGCCTCCGTTTTTTCACTAGAAATTCAAGATTATGGCCAGAAGATCACTTTTCGTTTCAATTTTATTGAGGTTTGCTGCGAAAAACAATTTTTTATTCGCCTTTGAACGAAGATACCCCCAAAATAGCAGTAAAACTAAGCGCTCATTTCAGAATGTAGCCTCCCACCTATATCCAAAATAGGTCCAAAGTTTGGGGCTTTTTGTGAAAGCAATGCCCCAAACTGGCAACTTTCGGTCCCAAGTTCGGGATTTATAGAAATATTTCTATGATGCCTCCTGATTATGGCCTGTCTTATTGTAAAAATCTCGTGGGATCACAAAATATTAATGAGCTCGCGTGTAGAACTACAACGATTTGGTGGAATGCGCCCAGAGTTAGTCTGGTTCCCAGACCGAGAATCTCCGACTACTCTGTCGATTCAAAGGTA
>NW_019091397.1:566197-583297 GCF_001949145.1 Acanthaster planci
GGGGGGGGGTTCTCTCCGTCTCATACCTTGCTGCATATGCAAAGTACGTGTACGGGAGGATCACGTGACCCAAAAGTATGGCGCGCTATTTTCTATGGTGTACTATTTACGACAAACATTTCTCTCTCTCTTTGGCCTCCATCCAGGCGACGCAAGTATATACACGACGAGGGAGGCCAGAGAGAGAGAGAAATGTTTGTCGTAAATAGTACACCATAATTTACGACACACATTTCTCTCTCTCTCTAGCCTCACTCCAGGCGACGCAACTACACGACGCGACGACACAACGGCTCACTTGCGTCGTGCCGTCGGGTCGAGCCGTCGCCTTCTTTGCCATTATGTTTGTACACGCGTCGTGCGTCGCGTCGTGCCGTCGCCCGTCGCGTCGTGCTGTCTTAGGTATTTTTCATGTTTCATTTTTTCCCGCCTAAACGTCGCCCCTTCCGTCACCCGTCGCGTCGTACCGTCGTGCGTCGCGTCGTACGTCGTGTCGTGCATCGCGTCGCCTTTTACGTCGCCTGAAGCACGACGCGACACACGACACGACGCGTCGTGTGCTGCCGCCCTTTGCTTCATGGTGGTTATAGAGGGCGCTTTTACTGTTTTCTTTCATTTCTGTCCCCCGTGCTTGCAAAGTACATGCTATTTACTCTTTGATGTTGATTTGTTCTTGTTTTTATCTCATCCATTCCTCGATTAGGATTAATTTCTGTCATGTTTTATTAAGAAAAAGAAAAAAGAGCAAAAAGAAAATCGGCATATGTAGGAACTGCTCTCTCCTGATAAGTGGAAGCCCAGAATTCGTCACTCTTCAAACCCAGCCAACGATTTCTTTTTAATACCGTCGATGCAGTTCCCATTTGTGGTAGATTTGTAATCTTATAGATACTGGTATTTCTCCGTGGTCCATCCCGGTAATTTTTAAGTAGTACTCCCAATTCCCCAGGCAATTTGTCTACAATTGTATGACTGCAAGTTTGATCACTGGTTTAGGAAGTTGCCACCGAGCCTGCTCTATAATACCCTCAGAATATTCCGTTTTAGTCTTCCTTCAGGCCAGTCTTCCTCGTTACCTTCATCAGCACCACACTTTCAATGATACGAGTCCATGTTTTTGAATGAAACATTATACAGACGCTATTATCATTGCGGCCGTGTCTTTTTTTTCAACTCTATTTGGCCACACACTTGTATAGTTTCTCCTCTGATCCGCATCTTACCTTAGCAAGCACGTTACAATGATTGATGTATTGTATCTTGGAATAGATTTAGAAATATTGTAGCGGGCACAATATGAGAATCATGACACATGCTTATATTATTTATTTGTTTACTAGTTTACGCCTTTTATTATCAGCTAACCGGTGAGAATTAATTCGTTTCCAGCTAATATAGTGAAAAGTTTTCGCACGATTTACGAAAATACAAATATCCTCACGTTAGAGAAAGCATCTTTTTAATAATGAGAAAAAATAGGGATTCTATTTAACAGAAAACATTATGAATTAGCAATGAAAATAAATAAAGGGCCTAGCTTGAAGACGATCTATTGCTGAAGTTGGGGTTGGCTTGGCTTGGCTAGTCTTGACCTGGCAAGTAACTGTAGAGCTTGCAGTAGAAAGGCTTGCAGTAAAAGAGCTTGAATGGATGGCGAAGATGTATTGGGCTATATGATGTTTAGGGTTCACGTGCACAGTCTTTCCTTCCCCTCGACTAAATCAGGTTTCGGAACGGAATTCATGTGGCTCTGGTCCAAGCCACCCACTGCCCAGCAACGTATGCGTGTGTGGTTCAATAGGCTTACACTGGTAATATTTTTGTCTAGAGCAGGACAGGGACAAGTTTTTATGTATGGCAGGTTCCATGGAAGGAGAAATCATAGAGAGACAACAGAACATTCTCTGTTCAGTCCAGTAGCCAAGTGAAGTGGAAGGTCACTGGCTAGGGAAGTTATCACCTCCTTCTCTGTCCACACGCACTGTCAAGCAACCCACACAAATTGTATGACCTAATTCTGGGGAGTTAGGATTTCCAAAGTGGGGGAACAAGATCAATTCTATTACATAATTATTAGGAAGATCAAAATTAGAGCAAGAAAAGTTAAAACGACGTTGTGGCTCATGTTGTTTAATTCCTTGAGACAAGGCTGATAGTTGGTCATGACGCTCTTTCTAATTACATTTGATTAAAAAAACAAACCTTTTCTTCAACAACTCACTCTTAACAAAAACACAAAGTTAGAAAGTAACCATTAAAAAGAACAATAACAGAGACAAGACCTGCTACCTATTCGCTCTTTGTACGCTACCGCCATAGGCATGCAGAGCCTCGACCTGGTAGCTTTTTCCGTGTATGTTGGAAGTAATTTTGGGCATGATGTGGCGTTAGTTCTTCTACCATCTATACTCTACGATTGGAGAATACTTCAAAAGATGTCAGTTCAAGGCTCTGCATGCCCATGGCGGCAGCGTATAAAGAGCGAATACCATGTACTAGGTGCATGCAGTCCACTATTCAAGTAAGAATTTCTGCTCAGCTCATTAGCGTAAAAAGTAGCAGCCCAACATTTTTCTGAGAAAAGGAGATTGTCTGGCCCCGAAATGGTGAGACTGTGTAAATCGTTGCCAGGATCAACTGCATGGGTCTTTGAGCTGTCCTATGAGAGCAGAATGGCTAGAAACTACAACTGAAAAATGGTCCTAAGTGACCAAGAAGGTTGAGGGTTGCCACTTGAAAAATGGCTGCAATCAGATTTCGGAAAACTCACTTTTCGGGGGTGATTTTGTTTTGTGGGAATACTTAAAAATGTAATTGGTTAGCCCACGATAAATTGAAAGGAAATCGAAAGATTAGGGACCAGACGATAATTTTTTTTGTGTTTCAACAATCTCAAGGATGTTGGTAAGCATGTTATTGGGCCCTGAACAGTGCCAATTTTACACTGTTTTCAATGGGGCTTGAATTAGTGGACTTTACCCTACTACTCAAGTACCGTGGGCGGAAATGAAAGAAAACAGTGGAGGCGCCCCCTATAAACACCATGAAGCAAAGGGCGACAGCACACGACGCGTCGCGTCGTGCGTCGTTTCGTGCGTCGTTTCGTGCTTCAGGCGACGTAAAAGGCGACGCAATGCACGACACGACGCGACGCACGACGGTACGATGCGACGGGCGACGGAAGGGGCGACACACCACGCGACTCGTCGTGTGTGTACAAACGTAATGGCAAGAAGGCGATGGTGCGACCCGACGGCACGACGCAAGGGAGCTGTCGTGCCGTCGCGTCGTGTAGTTGCGTCGCCTGGAGGGAGGCCAGAGAGAGAGAGAAATGTTTGTCGTAAATAGTACACCATACCATACCATAGTATGGTAAACCATACGTCGCCCCTTCCGTCGTGCTGTCGTGCGTCGCGTCAGGCATCGCGTCGCCTGAAGCACGACGCGACGCGTCGTGTTCTGTCGCCCTTTACTTCATGGTGTTTAGAGAGGGTGCCTTTACTGTTTTCTTTCATTTCCGTCCACCTTTCTTGCAAAGTACTATGCAATTCGCTCTTTGGTGTTGATTTTTCATTGTTTTTATCGCATCGATTCATTAATTGGGTGGGCTTAATTTCAGTTATATTTTATTGAAAAAAAAATGATACAAGAGCAAAAGAAAATCTGAATAAATAAGAACTGCTCTCTCAAAATAAGTGGAAACCGCAAGCTCAGAAATCGTCACTCCTTAATTTCCCAGCCAATGATTTCTTTTGTTTTCTCTCATTTCCGTCCAACGTGCTTGCAAAATACATGCCCTGAGTCGCAGGCGTTTTTTTTTTTGTTTGTTTTATCCGTTCATCAAATTGAATTAGTTTTCTCATATTTTATTTAAAAAAAAATGAAAACGAGCAAAAAGAAAATTTGCGTATCGAGGTGCTCTCACATAATAAGTGTAAGCCCAAAAGTCGTCACTTTTTAATTTACCCGGCTGATCCTTGATCGAATGTCCGTCCAATTTCTTTTGGAGACCGTTGATGAAGTTCCCATTTGTGGTAGATTTGTAACCGTATAAATATTTCTCTATGGTCAATGCCAGCAGTTTCCAAGTAGTTTTCTCACTCCTCCAGACAATTTGTCTACAATTGTACGACCACAAGTTTGACCACGGTTTCGGTAGTTACCATCCAGCTTGCACTATATTATTACCCTCAGAATATTCAGTCTTCAGTCTTCCTTCAGTTTAGTCTTCCTTGGTAACTTCATCAGCACCACACTTACAATGATATTAGTCCGCCGGCGTGTTTCTTAATAAAACACTGTAGATCCTACTACTATTTTGACGGTGTCTTTTCTTCCTCTCTGTTTGGCCTCGCGCTTCTCATCAGATCCGCATGTTACATTTTTGCAAGGACGTAATAATGAATGATGTATTGCATATTAGAATGGATTTACAATAATCATTAGAAAAGAAGCTCTTTCTGATTACGTTTGATTTAAAAAACAAAACAAAAAGGAAAAGAGTTTTCTTCAACAACGCACTCTTAATGAAAACACAAAGTTAGAAAGAACCCACGAAAAGGAACAACAGAATCAAGGCCTGGTACCTATGGCATGTACTGTGCAAGCACGGGCCGGAGAAAGAAATGAAAGAAAACAATAAATGCGCCCTCAATAAACATTATGAAACAAAGGGCGACAACACATGACGCGTCGCATCGTGCGTGTAGTCATGCTTCAGGCAATGTGATGCACGACACGACGTACGATGCGACGCACAACAGCACGACGCGACGGGAGACGGCGCAAAGGAGCCGTCGTGCCATCGCGTCATGTAGTTGCGTCGCCTGGATGGAGGCTTAGGAGAGAGAGAAATGTTTGTCGTACATAATACACCATAAAGAGGGTCAATGGTCTGACGGATGGCGTCGCAGCTCTGAAAAAAAAATGTGGACGATTCCCATTGAGAAACTCACAAATACGAAAGGGGCCGTCCAAAGCCTGACAGTCCTTTATGGTATACTGCAAACTTCTGACTCCCCAGCGCACCGTGTAATTAGAATTACGATGGCGGCTTGCTGTCGGGAATTTCTATTTTAAATAAATGAGCGCATGGTGATATGTCCCCTAAACGATGCTAACTGTAATAAACCACTGTATCCATGTCCAGTAATATGATTGAATTTGTTGTGGAACGAAAAAAGGTTGGAATTGAAAAAGTCATGTCAAGAGAAAAAACTGAGTGCTGTTTAATCAAGTGAACCAAGAGCTTCTTCGCAAAAGGGAAAATAAAGAAAGTAAAATGGTAAACTTTAAAATGCAACTTGAACTTGCTGAATTAATTTTGACATCCCACAAATTCCAGAACACGTACTCAGCCAATAATTCCACTCACAAAAAGGATAGCCACGACGAAAATAAATACGCCAGTCAGTCACTGATATGACATCAAAGATTTAACTTAATATTTATCGTTCGAATCTTTGTTCGAGTCATCAAATACAAGTGGGCAGTTACAGTGAAGGCCTGGGTCATTACTATTAAGACAAACGATTCAAAGTGGCAATGTGAAGAGATATTAACGCAATGAAAACACAAACTTGCAAGTGACGGCCAAAAGCAGTTATCATATGCATGTACTGTAAAATATGGATGGTGGATTGTGTAACAAATCTTATATATGAAGATCAAAAAATTGGTTGTTCACTGCGAGTAACTTCCACCATAATCAGTTCATAATTTTTGTCAATCTTGGACATATTACTTTCAAAAATTTCCTTTAGAATTATACTGCCCTCTATACTCGCATACAATTCACATCCTTGACGTAAAAAAAGGCCCGATCTTTTCCACAAAATCGGCTATATAGAGATGGAAATACAAATTGCATGAAAAAGGCCAATCACGGCAAGGGAATGTCCAAAATGACGCCTGATACCCGTCAACGGACGGCGGGTCAGTAAAATGGGCTGGTTCCGCAAGTTTGCGGTACTTCAGTCAGAGGACCGTCACTCTGGCAGCCTCTTCCCAACTGTTGTCCACATTATTTTTTTTTCCGGGTCCGGAATGCCAGACTTTCCTAAGAGCGTTCCATTTCATCGTAGGGAGAAAAGTGTCCTTTCAAGTTTCTACTTGTCCCCTTTTGAACCACCCCGCCGTCGTCAAAGTAGAATCCACATTTCTGCTAGCAAAAATTTGCCTTTTCTGAAAAGGAATTATGCAACTTCCAAAAAAAAAAACAAAAAAAAAACGAAAATCTACAAGCAGAAAATGAGAAAATGGGGTTGTCCACTTTTGAAGCATGACAGTAATTTTGCCAGTGGGAATTTGAAGTTTTTAGTTGTCCACTTTTGACGCGCCACGAGAGTTGTTAAAGTAAAATCCAAATTTCTGCGAGCGGAAAATTGCATTTTTTGAAAATGCTATACGCAAAGTCCAAAATTCCGAAAATCTACTAACAGAACATGAGAAAATGGGATTTTCCGCTTTTGACGCTCCATACCAGGCTAGTGAAGGTACGGGTACGCGCACGCAGCCCATCGAGTTGAGGTTGCGCAGACCATATGGGGAAGGACACATTACACAGTCCTTACGCTTTGGAGTCTCACATGATTCCGAATGGAAGTAAAAGGTGAGTTACAATCCCCAAAACGAGAGTAATGAAGTTTGATTGGGATTCTGCCGATCCTTTACCGAAATGAAGAATCACGTGACACCCTCCCTCGGGTTCTGTTTTGGCACGGAGAAAGACAAAGGAGGCACGATAACACTTGGTTCCGTACCATGGCCTCTGATTACAGTGTAATGTGTAGGCCTACTACTTCGGAAAACTGACACTTGCTTGAGGAAATTTGGTAGCAACATCGCCCACCCGTACAAGTTTTTGGCGTCTAGGTACAAGAGGTAAGACAAGAGTCAGGTTTCTCTGGATCGTAATTGTGTAAATACTTATTGTTGGTTTTTTAAATACCGTGCGCAACCGACGCTTGAAATACCGCCGCGTTTAGCTCTCTCAGCAAACATAAGTGCTTACGAACGTCCGTGAGCAGATCTAGCTCAACGCTAGAGGATTTTAATTAACAAAGCAACCCAGGAGAGACCGGTACGTGCCGTATAGTAGTTAGCCGGATCGAGACCATAGTTCGCTCGACACACCTTGCGGAAATTTTCAAACACGCCCGCGCTGAGTAACAGTGTGTCTGGTTTTTACATAGACGTTGTGGCAGTCGCCTAAGGTTTTGCAATTGAAAGCAGACTAAACTCGTTGGGCTCTGGCGTAGTCTTTTGAGCCGACAGCTTCTTGTTTTAGGATACTATAAGTCACTGTTTCAGGTGGCAGTTCCGTTTTGCTAAACTTTTCAAACAAGTCCACGTATTTGTAAGGGTAAACGCCTTTTTGCAATAGCAGCTCTGTCCGCGCAGCGAAACGGTTACCGAGTAAAGAAAAAGCGTCCTTAGGACATGCTTCGACTAAATTGTCGAGGGAGGTTGCCATAAAGTGAAACGAGTCGATGAACCTGAGTTGACCCGACGAGAAACTAATGTACTTTTCGGAGGTTTTAGCGATACAAGACAGATCGTCTAAGTTAAAAGTAGAGGCGCCTTGCATGATCAAGTGGGTGTCGTAGTTCTCTAAATTGCGTAACACGACTAGAATAGCGGTCTGTTGGGGTCTCATTTGGAATTTTGAGATTGCAGCAGATGTGGGCAGCGCCTCTGAACTTGCTCGTCACGTGACAGTGATCTCTGACATTTCTAAACTTGTAAATGCGATTTTTACAATACACACAAAGGTACTCCGTATATCCTACGATTTTTAAAAGAAAACTCTTCTTTCTGTGCTTTTGTGGTCGGTTCTTTGGGTATCGGACATTGACGATTGGAGGGATGTTTGGGATACAGTTTTTTCGCAAATCCAACAAGCGCTGGCTTGGTCGTATCGTTGTCGTTCTTCTGGAGTCCAAGACAGCGGTAGCGGGTTATCAAACACGTCATTGATTGCGTCTTTTTCTTTAATTAGAGACTCGACAAATTGCGCTGAAGCGTCTGGGCCCCTCTAGGTCTCTCGGCTCATTCGGACATCGCCACATCGAATTACAGTGTAAGAGAAACCAGACGGTTTATGTTGTTGTGTTTTGACGGTGGCAGCGGGGTTTTGGGTTCCTAGTTTGTTTGCCTGCTCTTCTACCTTTTCCAAAATAGATTCAAAATCGACGTAAATCACAAATAGGGTGTCTTGCTTGTTTGTAAAGTTTTAAACTTCAACAGGTTTCTGCCTTCTTCGGGAAACGTTACTTTGCAAGAAGCACTGTCTATTCCTTGACAGTCTTCCTTTTTTCTCCTACTGTGGTCAAGGAAACTTGAGGAAAATGCTCCTTTTTCTTCAACCAGGAAAACTCCTTCGAGCTGGATTTTTGATGATGATTTCCGGGACTGTTCCTCTTCATTTTGTCACGGATAACCTTGACCCAAAAATGCCTCTGAAACTGTTTTTCAGAGAGGGGAAAACATTGTGTGGACGTGCGCGAGTCCACACAACGCCATCATACCCTACATTACGTGGACTTCTTTTCTGCAGAGGTCCACCCTACGTAGGCTATATATGCCACAACTGCACAAGCAATGTCCACATTTTGTATGTAAAACAGGTATGTGTGTGTTTGTAGGGTATATATTGACTAGAACAATGAGACAAATAACGATAGCAGAAATACTTTTCCCTGTTGTTGTTGTTGTTGTTAACTTCACTTGAAAAAAGTCTAGGAAAGGTTTTTGATCCAACAATAATGGTTGATTTCACTGTTACTAAACAAAAGTAAGCTCACGGGTTCTTTCTCTAAACAGTGTTTAGATTGTTTTGATCAATACAGAGGAAACACACCGTCTTAAATTCATAACCAAACACGCTAATCGACAAAATGTTCTGGGTCTCTGTGTGAGGGCTTGAGACACCGGTCCGCCGTGGCGTAGGAAAGTCCGTGTTGGAGAAATTTAACCCCTCAGACTTTTCGTAAATGCAGGTTCTTTCTTTTTGAAGTTTATACTTTGCTTTTTCTTGGATTTGGTGTTTTACGTTTGGTTTGTAGAGTTCTAAGGCAGCTCTCAAAGACCACTGGATGCATTGGTAATGTAAAACGCAACGCTAACGTCGATTGTCCACTCCGATCCCCTCCGCGTTAAGGCTTCGATTTTCTGCAACAGTTCTCCTTATTCCCTCAACGGCTGTTTTGCCTCTAGAGTATTATCACCATGTTACAATGACACAAGTTGTATTGCTACTTCTAAGTTGCACGGATTGACCTTCAAGAGTAGAACCGCTTTATGAGTGATGAGACTAGACCCTTGGGGAGGAAAGCAGGGCTGGACCGGAAGGGCCATTGATGCAGTCCAGCGGCCTTATAAGAAAAAGTCAGTATTCATTAATTTGACTATAGCCTTACCCACAAATCCAAATGAACCAAATACATTCATTCACGCTGCATCAATATTCAAAGGACTAGTAGCCGACAACTAATAAGGCGAGGAAACTTGTATGATGGATGAAAAATGGAATGTCCAGTAAATGTATAAAATCCATACGAGATCTGACAATCAAGCAGAGAGCCGTACATCGAACCAGCTGGATAAACCACATCAATTACTGAACAACTTTGTCCCAAGGCATCTTCTTGTGTCGATCCATATAACCTGTCGGGTTATTGTACATGTATTTAACACAATGATATTTTCACTGTAAAATTTAAACGTTTCTTTTACAGTATCTTCTTGGTCTGGCCTTTCTTTAATAAACTGGACTTTTATCACCGTTTGTAGTTGATTCTACCCAACTCCTCAGCTCAGACTTCACTTTTACTTCTACACGGACGTAGGAACTGGGGAGAGGGAGCCAGTACCCCACCCCTTGAAAATATAGTGGGGGCCGAGCCCCCTTAAAACGTTCCGTAATTTGCATTTCCCTATGGGGGAAGTTTTATAGTATCTATAGCAGTGTGTGATAATTTTACTTAGATCACACTGGAAAATGGGAATTTTAATATTCACTTTCAATAACGATCAGCAATTATTTCTACCCTTCTGAGGCTCCACTACAGTCTTCACGTAGAAATAAATTCCACAATGACTCACCCTCGAATAAACATTTTTTCCCCGAAATTAACCAAAGTTTATTCCCAAATCAAGCTATAAGAGAGAGCGTCTCTGAATGGGATAGAGCCATCACTTCTCATAAAAAAAATGAAATATCCACAAGCTTCTTTCTTTGGATGTTTTATTAGTTGAGGCAAAGTAAAATTGTACTCACTATGACCCCTCATTGTGGGGGCATTCCTCAAGTAAATAAAAGTTTTACTGAAACATATTCCCATACTATTTTAAACTTAAAGATTTAAAGCTTGTGCATGTCATCAAGTCTGTGATGTCATCAAAGACAAAGCTTTAACATCGCAGCTGATTTGTGCACAAAAATTAAAGCTTTTTTTTTACTTAAAAGAAAAACGCCACTAATGAGTGTTTAGACTTTCCAGTACTTATTTTAAGGTGACCATTATTCCCTTTGGCAAAATTTTGGTTCTTGATTTTATGCTTAATGCTTCTGCGAGACACTTTTGTTACGATTTTACCAAATATCACCTTCATAATGTGCAGTTTAAGATAAGTCATTTTTTGAAATGTTACATGAGATTTACAATAATTAAATTATCCTTTTTTTAAACTGTCAAACATGGATTTGAAGTGCTGAAATTTCAAAATATCGATTGCTCAAAAAGCTTCCAGTGAGACTCATGTATCACACACTACAGAGCACAAAACCTTACAAAACTTCGCCGACCCTTCACCGTACAGGTTTCGCGCTATGCACCCACAATCACATGCATTGGACTCCCTACAAAGATATTTCATTTTCTGGCCGCCTTGGTAGAAGCATCTTCCTACGTGCCTGTTCTATATATCTCGCTTGGGGTTGAGAAACGCACGGGGTCTGTATTAAACAACCGAGGCACAAGTTCCCAATTTCTAAAATTGCCTTCAAACCGTCTGATTTCTCGAAAGTCTGCTTCTCTAAACAATTCGGGTATCGTGTAAGCTTTGATCGCTTCGATGAAGTCTTATAAGGTACAGACCTTTCTAACCCGTCCCCGTCACGTTTAAGTTATTAATTTGAGCGATGTCCAGTAATTCGTAAGAGCTTTTTCTCGCAAAATTTCTAAACTGCTTTTGGTTTTGTCTAATCGCTTTAATATAATCTTTCCCAGTGGGTTTTTCTTTTTCTAGCATTGGTATATTGTGTGCTCTGACATAATTCATTACCATAGATTTGCCCCATCTTACATACGCCGTTGCTAATGGCCTCGACGTGGTTTTTATAACACACAAGAAAATTTGTAAAAGAAATTGTCTTTATGTGACAATCTATTTGTTTAAGCTTTTTTCCCTTTTTTATTGGACAGTCAAAACAGTAACATTTGTTACAAGAGTGTTCACATATTCTCGGGAAACATACCTAACAACTTGATCTGTAATTTGCCGTGCTCACAACACAAGCCTTTTTTACACTCGTCGAAAGTTCTTTTAGTTTTACCTTGGGGGCACATTCGATATATTGGTATTTACACTTACCGTGTTTACCCGTCGATCGTTGTCTGTTTTTCTTTAAACAAGGTGTGGAACAAATATTACACTGATTTTTGTATCTCTTCATTTTAAATTCTTTGATGGGTTCTTGACTACAGATTTTACACACGCGTTGTTCGAGTGTTTTGTAACGAGTATTCTCTACTTTATAATTACAATTTATCTTCTTAAACTTATCTCAAATGAAGCCGACTATCGAGATTTCCCTGCCATTGGTAGGCCCTATTGTTTCGATCGAGAAATTCTCAGTAGAGAATTTTAAAATCCTAGACCCTTTGGGGGAGAGTGGAGTCGGGTATGTATCGAGGGATTTGAGATGGTCCAGCACTTTCCTTTCCATACAACTACAATAGAGGCTCACAAACACTGAGTCTCAGTTCCAAGAAGTTGGACAACGGGCGACTTAAGTTTTTCAAGTGAATGCTCAGCAATCGAGTAGGTAGAAGGTTGAGTTGTACCGACTCGACTCTCAGGGACGATGTAGATGGATGCACTAATTCAAGCTCATTAGCATGAAAAATGCTTCCCACGGTTTCTTTCGCAAAAGAATCTTTTTGCCAAAAAGAATGGCGAGATTGTAGATCAGCAAGGATGAAGCCCTTTTTTTGGGGGGGGGCTTCCATCTGGGGGCAGATAAGTTGATAAAATTACGGATGCAAAATGCTCCCCATTGCCAGAGCAAAATAATGATGGGATGCCATTTGAAAATGGCTGCGTGCAGGCTTGGGACTAATCACTTTCGAGGGGTGACTTTGTTTTGTGTGAATACTTAAAAATGTAATTGTCAACCCACCAAAAATGCACGAAAGGGAAAAATGAATTTAATTTTTGTCGGTGTGCGAAACCCAGTAATGTCGGCTTGCATCATTGGCGCTGCGAAGGAAGGGCGAGGAGGCACTCCCCCTTGGGAAAAAAGGGGGCATAAGGGAGGGGGAAACATTAAAAAGGGAGACGGACGAAGTAAATAAAAATAAGAGAGAAGATGGGATGAAAGTCACAGATTTGCTTTGACAATTTCGCCCACCCCCTTCATATCTTCTTTTGTTTCACCACTAGATCTTGCTTGCCCTCACGAAATTCCCCAGCACCTAGTGGGGAAAAATGGTTGACCTGCCCCCCCCCCTGGAAAAAATCCTGGCGACCCCCCAGCTTGCATGCTTTAATGAACCACGAATGAAATCTACCCTAAACCATAAACAGATTTATAACTATGTCTGTGCTCTGAAGGACGCAGGCCGAAAACTGCTAGGGGTGACCTTCCCTGAAAATAAATATCTTCAAAAGTCATCTGTTAATGAATGGAAATTTGGAAAGAAGATGAAAAATCATAATCTGGGCTTTAATTTGGTGTGCATATCGAACGCCTGAGAAACTCAGGAGTATTTTCCTGATTTTTGAAGTTTGGCTATTCATCACTGTTGGCTATGGCAGTTTATTTACTAGCTTGTTACCTATATCCAAGATGGCGGCCTCCACATTTAAGCAGGCACCTCCCATGTCAGTGTGTCATCAGGGTGTTTAATGTGGCTCAGAATGATCTGCAAATGTATCATCGTGACTGTAAATGTTAACAAAATGGAAAATAACTTCTCTTTTTTCTATCCGATTTTGCTGCCTCCGTCGGACTGTGATTCATTCAGTCAGTAAAACAGGGGAGCGTAACAAAGTAACCACGTACATATACCGGGCATCTTTACTGGCAGTCATCCAAGTTGAGAAACAAGTATCCGTTCTTATGCATGTGTAATGTCTTTAATGAGGAATCTTTTATTTTACTCTAAAAGAGTATAATTATTGATGAGTTTTTTTTTTGGTTCAGGTTAGCGCCACGTAATAACTTGAGCAAAATCCATCTGTATTGTACCGCGTCCACCCCCGGTTTGGTTTGGTTTATTTATTTCCCATACTATACGCAATATTAAAGAATATAAGGTAATGAAAATAAATTAAATTGTATCAAGGGAGGTCAGACAAAAAGCCGAAGCTTTTACTGGGTCTGCCCCCTGCTGAGATAATACATGTAAATTTACAGTTTTCGAGAGAAACAACTATCAAAATTAATAACATAGAATGATGTGTGAAGGTCTTCATTAGTTCAAGTTAGTAAATATCTGTATATAACAACGACACAAAATCCTAATTACAGGTTTAAAAATATATAAATACAATTTTGGCATTGTTTACAAGAAATCATACTCTCAAGCCAAGGCAAACCCTGTGTGCGAACTTCGAACCTATAGTTGGCCAAACCTAACCCTAATCGATAGTAATCAACAAAAATTAACCCCAGTTTGCAGTCACAAGTGATTATTTCCAGCATGCAGCTGAGAAAGTTAGAAATTCACAGTTGTTAGCCTACATGGCCAAACTACACAATTATAAGTACTATCAACCCTACTCAAGGTCATAGGCCCATAACTATTTTGTGTTAAGAGAGACAACCTTTTCCAATTTTCCATCTCAAACTGATTTGGGAACCTCTTTCCATCTGTTTTACACGTTTTCGGGGAAAAGTTAAAAACTGGGGTTTACTAAAGGATGCAGGCCAGTATATTTCGGTCGAAAACTACTTGTGCGGTCAATCACAACTTGTATGCACTCAAATTATCTTTCAAAATAGAGCATTTTGTCGCCCATGAATTTGAAGATTTGTAGAAAATAATTAGGCGGGCAAAGAGAATACCAGCTTGTGTCTGAGTGAGGTTTTGAAGAAATCGGTGCCTGAAAACGGTCTGATGATTTTTGAGAAGTGTAGGCATCGACATGTCAAAATGGTGAGGGCCTGGGCTTCCCGACTGCATTGTAGGGGTGACCTTCCGTGGAAATAAATATCTTCAAAAGTCATCGGTTTTAATGAATGGAAATTCGAAAAGGAGATGAAAAATCATAAACTGGGCTTTAATTTGATGTACATTTAGAGCGCTTGCGAAACTTCTGAATATTTTTTTTCTGATTTCTTGAAGTTCAGGCATTTATCACGGTATTATTTCATCACTGTATCACTTTATTACCACTGTTGGCTTCGCAGTTTATTATATTTACTGGCCCGCGCCCGCAATCTTAAACGCTTTCACTTTGAGAAGCGCCCTCTCTTGTCAAGACTGGAGAGTTTTGCCGCCATGTTGTAAGTAGACTAGGCAGTATCTTTCGAGCGAGTTACAAGTGCTATGGTTCTTTGTCGTTCTCTCACGGTAGCACAAGTAGGCCCAGGTGAAACTGCTGCATTGGAACTTGGAAGCCTTCTTGAAGCATGCGTGCTGATTAACGAAAAGAAATGGACAGGTAAATGGAAAAATGATCGTAAATATTTCCAAAACTTAGGTTACTGAAAAAACGTTAAAATTTAGGCCTACAAATACAATGAGAAATTACAGGCCTAATTTTAGGAATTCCTAGCTTAGGCCTGTTAGTGTTAAGCCCTAGCCCCACTAGTGTGGCACAGATTACTCCCGATCTATCCTTAGCCACACCTCCGTATACTCAATTTCATGTCGGCGTATTGAACATTCCGGCGCACCCACTTATCGTAGGCGCAATTTCTTTTGCACACGAACATGATTCTTGACCTTTCCGCTTTCTAAAAACCATTTATTGAATGATTTCACTCACGTCATTCAGGTATTTTCCATTCTTTTTGCCTTTATCCATTCAATCTAACGGGCTCGCTTTCTCAGTCGCTATCTTTAAAATAAGGTCGTTGAGCATTACGTCACTTGACCCCTCATCGTCTCGACGGCTGTTCCATGTCAAGATACCTAAACTGCTGCCAAAGTTTTGGAAGAGCCCATTGGTACATGTAGAATCTTATCGCTCAGTCCGTGTATTACATATGTCTTGACATGGAACAGCCATCGAAACGATGAGGGGTCAAGTGACGTAATGCTCAACGACCTTATGTTAAAGATGGCGACTGAGAGAGCGAGCCCGTTAGATTGAATGGATAAAGGCAAAAAGACTGGAAAATACCTGAATAACGCGAGTGAAATCATTTAATAAATGGTTTTTAGAAAGCGGAAAGGTCAAGAATCATGTTCGTTGGCAAAAGAAATTGCGCCCACGATGATAGGTGGGTGCGCCGGAATGTTCAATACGCCGACATGATATTGCGTATATGGATGTGTGGCTAAGGATAGATAGGGAGTGATTGTCCGTGCCACATTAGCTGACTAGTGGGGCTAGTTACGCCCCAACTATAGCATCAGTCCCAACTATATAGTTGGGCCGGACCGAACTATAGTTGGGCCTGTCCCTCTAGCTTGCTATAGTTCGGCTGGCCCAACTACAGCACAGAGGTCCATTGTGCATGTGCCCAGCATGCTCTAAAATCATTATTGTGTACAATGTCATATCACAGATGAATTGCCAAATTTTAGACATGTAAGGCCTAGATGAACTGTGTCAAGTGCAGGATTTGTAAACCTGGATAAGGTTGAGAAATTGGTCAACAATAGTTGGGCCAGCCCAACTGCAGTATTACAGTTGGGATTGTCCCAACTGTAGTTGGGGCATAACAGGCCTACTTCAGTTTATCGGTAGGCCGGGCTGTGAGCAGCATTCATGGACTTCAGCATACTTCTGCTTGGCTGGTACCAGGCACCAAAATAGTCTTGGTTGCAAAAGGTGCTATTTTATTTGGTTAAAAATCCAGCACGCAGCAGCAGCTATGGGACATGTATCAACTATTTTGCCACTTATTTCAGATTATTGCTTTACTCGACTGCCAGACTACCCAGTACCCACACCAGGGCTTTCACTAGACCAGCGTTAAGGTTGAACTCTGATATTGTGTCATTGTGTCCTAGTTTTGGATCATGCATTATTAAAGGGCATGCACGCAGTATACGCTGCGAACTCATCTTACTATACAGCTATATGGACGTTGCAGAAATGTACGGGACGTAATAGGTTTGTCAACTGTGCGTCACGAGGTAGTATCATTGATGGCTCGCGTTGTGTGCAACTGAAAAAGTTCAGTCGAAATTTACGCAAGATTCACTTAAAAAAAAAAGCATTGGAATTCTTACTTATGAACCAATTTTTCTAAATTAAGAAATATTTCATAAGAAAATAAGCTTTTTACAATGGTTCTGTGTGAAAATGGATTTGCCGCTCGTGTGGTTACTTTAAGGGAAACCGATCCAGAGTGAGGAAAAGTGTTGCCACTTTCGTCGATCCTTCTATTAAAGGAACAGGGTCCAAATTTACAGTCCCCTCAAGTATTATACATGTATTTGTCAACAACGGAAAGCCTTTCTGAGGAATGAGCTACATGTCATGTGTACATTACTTCCTGAACTGTAAGGTTTATGCAAACCTTACAGATGGTAACAACATGTACATGTAGTCGTATTCAACATGGTACTACTTTGGGATGTATGAAATTTCAATGCCATTACAATAATAAATTATCGAAAATTTCATGAGGTCTCCCAGGATATGGGAGGGGGGGTCATTTACATTATACATGTACCATTTAAAATGGTGAAATTT
>NW_019091397.1:595722-607030 GCF_001949145.1 Acanthaster planci
TGGAGCACGGTCTTTTGTTACAGGGCCCAATTTCCTTAGTCCGAGTTTGGAGACCCCAGCCACGTATAAAGCATACATCTCCGATTCCAGAGTTCCCGGCAGGAAGTGGTTAAGGTCATGCCAGTAACTAGTTCGAGGCATTAAATCACCTTGCCAGCAACCGCAAGTGAACACTACTGACCCACTTAGTGACAAGAGCCTCCAATGTTCCGCGGTGATAAATTATTTGAAGCTGCAATTTATTTTGCCTCAAATTGATTATCGCATAGATAAGAAAACCATTAAATACAGTGTGTATCAAGCTGTTACTTATTTTCCTTCATATGGTAAGTCAAGATAAATTATATGTGTCAGGTCACATGGGAGGTTTCTTGATTTTGTGTTATTTGGCATGGAATGACCCTAATAGGTTTTAATCTCAGTATTGGTCTTGGGACCTAAGGGCCCCATTTAGATGTCTGTCTGCAGACTTGATCCAACTCTCAACTTTCAGTTACAACCACTTTTAAATTAAAAAATTGTGGCATAATCTGTTGCGATATTTTACCTTTTAGTGCCTCAGACATGTCAGAACAAAGTGAAGCATAGCAGCAAAAATAATGTACAAAGGTTGAAATCATATCTGAAGTGTTTGAAATCACAAATTGTTGTTGTCTTTTCAGAATGGTTGTTCTGTCCAAATTGGATGGAATTGTCAAAGACTGGGTTCGAGAGATGTCTTTGAAAAGAAACATTCCATCCACTATAGCAGATACTGTTGGAGGGAAAATCTACACTTTTGGATCCTACAGACTAGGAGTACACACAAAAGGTACAATGTTAAACAGTGGTGCATTAATGATACAATAACAAATACATAATACTACAAATTACTACTTGTAGTAAAATTTAGGACTGAGCGCTGTCGCTTGTAAGAGGACATGACCTTATTGTTCTCTGAAGCCACAAGATACAATAGATAAGACAATGTACATGTACCATACAGTGCTGTGGCACTATGAATGCATGGCTTTATTGTTCTCTGTACAAGTAACAATGAAAGTAACCTAGCCAGAAGTAGTAATCTGTAGCGCTAGGTCCTTCAGGCTCAGACTATTACTTAGTATTTTGTTGTACTGAGTACTGTAAGCCAAACAATATGCTTGCCGATTAGGGTTAATAGCTACATGTGGATAGATTTTGTGGCTACCGATATGGTCATGCAGGCACAGTTCTAGGCTAGACTTTCTAATGTTTTAGCAATTACTGGTACATTGTCGTCAGATTAGCATGAATTTTTCTCATCCAAGCCTCATTGCAACAAAATGCAACACTATAACAGTGCACAATGATAAAAAGTTGCATTGCATTGAGATGTACATATACACATAAGCGGTACAGTTTTACATGTACATGTTTTTTACATGACATATCATGATGGGCAAAGGCATTTCAAGAAGGGTATAATGTCTGTGGAGGTGTGTGCAGTTTTGAATCTAGGTATTTTCTATTGGTAATGTCATGTACGCAAGAATGTTCAGAGACTTCAAAGGCACATGCATTTCTGCACACATCTGTATGAATCGAATGCTGACCGTTAAAAATCATGTAACTGAAAATCCTCTGTAGGTTGTTGTGTGTATTTAACTGCATAGTAAAAGTGTTAGTATTTGTTCACTGCGTCTCTACATCACACAATACAGCATTAGCAGGCTTCTCATTACATGTACATCTGTTTGGGTTTGGTACATGTACATGTACACCATACCTGTGTACCAGCAGGAGGTTGTTAGAATGTGGAAATAATGTTTGAGCCAGAATTTTGTAAAGTACAAATGTACACACATGTATGTACTGGCACATGTAGGAATGTAGAACAAGAAAGTGGGAATGTTGTACAGAAGTTGTCGTTGCTAAATTTTGTGCACGTGGCCCACAACGTACGGTACTGTAGCATGAAGTTGTAGTGACTATTTCCTTGCCAGTCTCTTAAATCTCCAAGGAATTATCAAATACCGGTACGTACATGTACAGTATAATACGGTTGAAATTCAATTACCAAAGCAATTTTAAAAAGGTATCAAAGCTTTTAATTGTTTAAATTATTTTTTTAGTTACAGTTTAGGGGAACTCGTGTAGATTGGTCATTTGTATGCTTCATGATTTTTAATTTCAAATTCAGTGCAGCAGAGATTTGACAGATATGCCATCATTTGAAGAAAAATAAAGCATTGTATATTGTAGCAGAACTTTTATGACAATAAAAAAAAGAAGATACATGCCAAATTGATTCACAAAAAATGATTGTGAGGCAGCTCAAAATTGGCTCCAAGTAAGACAAGCAAAGAGAGAAGATGTATACAGTGACACTTCAGGAAAAGAATGAAGTTGACTCATGTAGATGTACGTATACAATGTACATGTATGTACATGTACAGTGGGTACATGAGAAATCTAAGTACCGGCACATACAGTGTACATGTACATGCACCTACATGTACATGTAGGTTTTGGGTAATTCTGTTTTACACAAATTTATTTTTCATTCATTTACATGCAATGTACCTGTGAACTATGTGCTACAAAACTAAATATTACTATTATAACTAGACTGCATAAAGGTCTCAGCATTGTCTTGGTGAATTCAATCTTCCAGGTGCTGATATTGATACATTGTGTGTGGTACCTCGGCATGTGGATCGTTCAGACTTCTTCGGTTCCTTTCAGGAAATTTTAAGAGCCATGCCAGAAGTCAAAGATCTTCGGGTTAGTTTTCTTCGTTTTGTTGTTGGGTTTCTGTGTGTGTGCCTTGATTCTAATCTACATGTAATCATGTTAACCCATGTGCTAGAGTGACCCGCATGCTGAAGTGCATTGTGCACTGGACCCATGGTGAACCAGGCAAATCTACTTTTTGCTTTGTTTCAGATATTGAATTCCATGTCAAGGGGTTGATTCCGAACATCCCAAGGGATTAAATGATGTCTCAATATTTTTGCTCCTGTATACAATTGAACCTTGCTGTGGGATGTAATTTTTTATCTCATGGAGGCAAGCCACATTGCCTTTACTTGTAAGGCTCCACCAGATACAAATCACATGTATCATTAATTTCAGGAAGCATAGGGGTTCTTAGACACATTTGGTGAAATACCCCTCTATAATTTTCCCTTATCTGTGGTGTGTGCCTTGTGCATGCAGCACAAAAATTTCCTCGCATTGCGTGCAACACGTGGCAGAACACAGCTGAACTGACGTAGAGTGAAATTCTGACTCTCTGAAAACAGAAAGATCTTTGGGTGTGTTGTGAATACCTACATGTACATGTACACTATGATGACGATTATCATGCACTTAGTACACGCTTGATGAGGGTCAGAGTCCATACAATAGGAGTCAAGATTTCATGTGACACAGGGAAAGTGCTAAATACCAGTTTGTACTTTTATCATAAATTGGTACATTCAAGTATATTTTAAGGAAAAGCATGGAAGAATTGTTTTGAAAACAGAGCACACTGGCCGAAACGTCAAGTTTATACTCAATGGTCCTTTTAAGAACCATACCTCGTCCAAAAGAGATTGATTCCATGGTGTACCCGCAAACCTATTTCTCATGAAAACAATCATATTTGTGTTTCCACGTTGCACCTTCTGCGTAGGCCTATATGTTTGCACTGTTTTTTCTATTGAATGTACTTGTAAGATCTGACAGTCCACAACTGGAATACTTGTCTTTTGTGTAGGTCCAAGATGTCCTAACTAAAGATTGCATCTTCTGTTGATAAGCTAACTGATTCAGCGAGGATGCAGTGAGACACTCAATTTGTTAAAAAGCAAAAGAGTCTACACATAACAAGTTCTTTTCAATTCTTTTCCCATCTTTGCTTTTAGGCAGTGGAAGGTGCCTTTGTTCCTGTCATTAAAATGATATTTGATGGCATAGAGGTGAGTACATTATGCA
Source organism: Acanthaster planci (assembly GCF_001949145.1). Next base: position 599,665 of record NW_019091397.1, read on the forward strand.
TGCAGTGCACACAAAACTCTTGTTTATTTAATTGAAGCTTAAATTTGTTAAAATGCATGGCAGTGATTGATACTTTTAAGGAAATAGCAGAAAAGAAGTTTTTCCATCTTTTGAAAATATTAGTTGCTACATGTTCATTTCATGATGTCAAAATCATGTTTGCTTGCAGTGCTGTCTTCTAAATGTACATGTACCTTATGTTAATTAAGGAATATAATCAGTGTTTTCATGAAGTGACAGAAAACCTAGAAAATTGATAATTTTTCGACCTAGAGGTTTTCCTGCAATTGTTGTACATTTGATTCAAAGAACATGTGGGCAGGTTCAGCGCAAAATATTTTTTCCTTTTATATTAATTGCAAACAAATGTTTAACAAAAAAGCTCGGTCTCTGTATTTGTATGTTTTCACTAAGTGACGAGAAGCCACCTTGTTTGCAGGGCAAAAATAGAGACTATACATGTACACTATTCTTCAGGAGCCACAATGCAAGTGTGTACGTACACATGAACAATGTTGAATGAAAACATGTGAGTGTAATGTAACAAAAGGTAACTTTTTTCATGTACATGTACGTATATTTTCACAAAATGAGAAAAAGTGTATACGATGTAATTGAAAAAACTTGAGATCTGTAGGTTTTGCTGTTTTCGCAAAGTGAAAAAAGTTCTTTAATGAATTACTGTTTAATTAAAACAAAATTTCTGCATGTAAGTGTGGATTAGTGGTTTTTTTCAAACCTTCGCATTTCATGACTTCAAAACATTTCTCATTTCGTAACAACAAAGTAGTTGAACTTTGTCTTGAAAGTGGAAGTATTTTCAAATATGTTTATCTTGGAGTGTTTTTTGGGGGGCAAGATATGGAGGTTTTTGTCACTTTGTGAAAACGCAGTCAATTTGTACGTAATTAGGCTTCTCCGTGACATGAATCCATGTTATCATTTGATTATATTGAGATAATATGTACGTGCACATACATGTACATGTATATTGAAAATGAATTATCCAAAGGTACATGTACATGTACCATTTCTCAACAAGCACTGTTTGATATGTGTGAGCCAAATTGTGTAAATACTGGCATAACTTCACCTAAAGTCATTATTAAGTTCTGAATTGATATGTTGCAACAGGTAGAATTTAACATTTGAAATACCTGTATTCAGGTCATGTTCTTGTTATCGTTGATTTTATATATGCTTAGATGGATTTGCTGTTTGCAAGATTGGCGCTTCAAATCATTCCTGAAGATCAGGATCTTACGGATGACAGCTTGCTGAAAAACTTAGATCCCAAATGTGTTAGAAGTTTAAATGGTAAGTCAGTTTACTACAGGTACATGCTAACTACCAACAAATAAAAAGAGAATTAATACAGCTAAAAACTCTTATTTCAGATGAATACAAATGCATTTTTGTGAATAAACGAAGTTACAGCTGTTGTGGTGAAAATGACAGCCATTAAATTTACTCTTCATTAAAAGCTAGTAATGTTGATTGCCACTCGGGAAACAAATGGGTTGTCAGCCTCTGCGATATTGTTTCACTGGAAAACAGTAGGAAATCATGTTGAGCATCCATGGTTGTACAGTGTAGTTTTAATACCTCATTACCCAGTTCTATGCAGGAATGAGCTGTGTTGTTGCTTGTTCCACACTGTAGGTGGTGGGGGACTTGGTGAAGAATAAGTTGGTTTGTAGGTATGCAGACACAGGCCTTGTGTAACATACATGTAGCTAACTCTTTGAAATTGTCATTTTTGGATTTTTAGAAGCTCTTTCTGACAGACAGGTTATCATCTGGGATTGACATTGGTACCATGAGGGCAGAAATAGTTGTGATTGGGGTTGATAATAATGAAAACCTTCCGGCATCAGAATTGTCAGATATCTTTGCTAACATCAGAAACTGACAATCTTTTGTAGAAGATGTCAGTTGGTGTCCTTGAAGTATGTGTGCTTGAATGCATACTATCAAAAATAAATATTGCATTAAGATAATTCCTGTATTCTTGTGAATTCACATTTTGTGTTCTTGATCTTGATTGGATGCAGGTTGTAGAGTCACTGATGAGATTCTTAATTTAGTACCAAACAAGGAGAATTTCAGATTAGCTCTGAGGGCTGTCAAACTGTGGGCCAAAAGTAAGTATGAGTCCAGTTTAGTTTTAGCACGGAGCTATTAAACATAAGGAGTTAGAACGAAGTCCCCGCAGACCGTAATCCGATTACAGTCCTTTTGTTTTAAGGCATGTGATTGCACTCCGACACCATCGCACGCCTAAAAGCTTCCCGAAAAGTGCAAATAATTGCATGCCTGAAACCATCCGTATCGCATTCCTTGGCATGAGTTTACTTAATAATTATACTCCGCAATTTTTGAGAAAAATGAAACAAAAAGAATCAAACATTAGGCCTACCTAACAGTTAGTGATGACAGAATCATTTTTTTTTCTCCCGGCTAAACAGTTGAGTGCAACAGCACTGTCAGTGTACAGTCGTTCGGCACACGCACTTCGCACAGTGCAGCAGCAGGCATTGTTGCATGCATAATGCAACATACACCAGACTGTACATGGCTTTACGTGTATCTACACGTCCTGATGTTTCCCAATAAACTTTTTTAGCATTGTGAACGGAAATAACTTACAGGAAAGAGATCTGGCAAAGAGAAACCTCAGGAAAAATTTAATGGAGAATTGGAGTGATCTTGTGGCTGGAGCTCTGCATGGTCCGTCAAGGCTGCTATTATGGAAAGGGCATGATTTATGGCCGTCATAAAACTTTGAATCATTTTACATGTATTGGACATGTCTGTTTGAGTTTGCTTGAAATAAGTGGGTGTGATCTTAGACTGTTGCACCGTTTTTTTTGTGGTTTTGTTGATTGTTTATATGTAATGTTGACCCAATATTTTGACTTTCTATTTTACTGTGTCTTGATTGACCCAAGGTTTTGATTCATTCTCCAACATCACACGCCTAGAAAAATTGCACGCCTGGAAATGTCCAGGAGTGTTTTTTTTACATGCCTGCTATTTCCAAATCACAAGGACTGTGATGAACCGCTCTGGTCAACTCCATAGATATTACCGGCTGCAGTGTTTACGACCTTAGACATTATTTGTACACAGCGATTGCCAGTGCTGGGTTGCTGGTAACCCACACACTTGCTGTGGTTTGCTGTGGCATACTGGAGTAAATAAATGGTGGAAAAGATACACACAGATCATGCATATTTCTCCACAGTAGTCCTTATGAGTCAGCGAGAGATCCCCCAGATGCGTTCGAAAATTCCAAATCAGGGGTTGGTTATGTGGTGAAAATCGGACATTTTTAAAGTCAGTTACGACATTTTGTGGTTCCTTTGGTAGAGAACATATACCCGAAATATGAACTGCAATTATTCTATCCTAATTCGTAATCCTAGTGGTTCCTACGGTTAAAAGAAGGTTGAAGCATGCCATAAGAATGCATTTGACAACATGGCAAGGTTTCATGCCAAGACATTTGTGGGCAGTGACTGAAAGGACGACGAAATCTTCCCATTTTTTGTGTGTTTTTTTCATTTTGGAGATTTTGTGTTTGTCAGTAATTCTATTTATTGTTGGGAGACGTTTTTGGGATGTAAAGACGAAACCGGGCTTTTATTATCATTGCAATATCAAATTAATCGCTAAAATGATTGAAGTTTAAGTCTCCCATGACAGTGGTTTCCGTCTCGATGGCAGCAATGGTGAACATGCGGAAGTACCCAAAATACTTTGCAAATCCAACTCCCAGCATTCCTTGTAGCCTTCAAGCGGTGCTTAATTTGATTTGTCCTTGCAGTGCTGGCGGTGGCCATCATTGACCCTTTTGATCCCTGTATGTGCTACTCCTTGTGTTTCATACATCAGTGGCTGATAACAGTTTGAGGTTAAATGTTGGGCTTTATGGGTTTGTGAGCAAAACTTTAGTTTCTTATCTGGAACTGTTCTAAGGATTCTGAGAAATTCCTCATTTTAAAATCAGAACTGTGAAGATTACACATTAGGGACGAAAACATCTGTTGTACTTAATACAGTGAAGATGTAGTTATGTAATACATGTACATGTATCTCAGTGTCTTGGAGTTACTGCTGTATAAAAAGAAATGTAAAATCGTTGCAAAAATGTACTGATGTTTCAATAGGACTCCAGATAAGAACTGTTCAAAATGAATGGACTACACAAAAATGGAGACAGTGATCAATTGACGGTAGTACTGTGCTGATTTGAAATTCCTTTCTGATTGTATTACAGAACGAGGGATATACTCCAATGCTTTAGGGTTCCTGGGTGGTGTTTCCTGGGCAATGCTTGTGGCAAGGACATGTCAGCTCTATCCTAATGCAGCACCTTCTACTATTGTACACAAGTTCTTTCTCGTTTTCACACAGTGGTATGATGATATTTCAGCAACTTACAATAAGCTGTAAAACAGTGTACATTAAAAGAACAAAAACAAACAAGCAAACAAATAATTGCAAGAGGAGTGCAAATAATCACAGTACACTGGTTCCTTTTAGCACCTGTGTGGGCTCAAGAATTGAGCAACTACAAGGAATTAGGTCAACCCAGCAGTTAGTGATGATGAGTCTTGCTCGCATGATGAACAAGAAGTTGGTCAGAATCACTGGTGCATTCAATCAGAATCCTGATTTCCACAGAACTGATCAAAACACCATCAGGCAACAATGTATATTTCATATATTACTAGTAATGCTGTAAAACATTTCTGAAATGTCCTCGCAGGCAGTGGCCCCAACCAGTATTATTGAAGCAACCAAAGCCAACTACAGACTTGGGCTTTACTGTTTGGGATCCTAGGGTAAGTCAGAGAGTTTGGAGAGATGAAAGTTAATGGAGGGAGGTGTAATAGCAGAAACTATGAAAACTTTGCAAGCATTTCCTAGTTATTCTAAGCTGCAGTTGTCAGTCACAGTCGTCAGGCATAGATTGCATACAAAATTTTTGCCTCTGGAGGATGACCCAGAGCATCCTGGTTGAAGCATAGAGTTCACACTAGCCGGTTCTTCCCAGAACTACTGCACTTCAAGAAGAGATTGATTACACAAGGTGTAGTCTCAAACCTGTCAGTATATTTTTGCCATAGACCACTATGTTGAGCACAGGTAAACAATATTGCCTTGGTGGTATAGAGTTAGTACACATGTACATATGTCCACATGCTCAATGCTGTTGTAACCAATAACATGTTAATAGCCTGACAAAATGGATGTGCTCCTCAAAATTGTGAACATAGTCAAACTGATAATGTCTTCTAAATGTAGACCCATCTTCCTGTTTCACGTCTTGAATTGCAAGCAATTGCTGATTTGGGCTTATTAATGTAATTATACAGGTCAACGTTCCAGATAGATTCCATCTAATGCCTATCATTACTCCAGCATATCCTCAGCAGAACTCTACATACAATGTTACCCTATCCACCAAGTTCATCATGGAACAGGAGATAAAAGGAGGTAATAAAATAATAAAATGGTTTGCATCAAATGTAAAAGAGCTATCTATCTTAACTTCAATAAAGTTATAGCAAAAACACGTAGAGTTCCACGTTCCACGTAGAGTGTTAGATCAAAATGAGTGCATCTTATAACATGTTGACTTGTGTAACTGTACAGGGCTGGCTATCACACAAGAGGTTCTTCAGGGCAAAGCAACCTGGGACAAGCTCTTTGAATCAATCAATTTCTTCCAAAAGTACAAGTAAGATGAGTTTGATACATGTATATGTTTTTTGTTCCAAACATGGGGAAATTGGGTATACATTGTACATGCATGTAGGTGCCTGTTCTTACATGCAATTTTTAATTTATAACTTAATCTATACAGTCTCAATAGTAAAATTTTCTTGATTGTTGTATGTGTCTGCTGTGGTACAGTGTACTTTGTATGCTCAAGAGGGAAGGTTGGCCCAGGCTGCCAATTGACCTTCAAAAATATAAGGATGTACAGAATAACTCACACAGCCTGTCAAATTAAGTCACAATATGTTTGTTGCACCTTGATATTATTTGTCAGAATGATATGTTAATCAATAAGAAGAAATTATTGGAGCAAATCAAGTAACATTTTAGCAATGATTACCCCAATTCCAATAGATACCCCTAAGCATTTTGTTTCTGAAATCCATTGTGTCTGAGCTGAGGTGCATGTGTTTGTTTTTCATTTGAGTACTTACATGTACCGGAGTATAGTATCCAGCAAGTAGGTCACCAGTTATCTTTGCACCCTTACAGCAAAACTGCCATAGATTCCAGGCGAAACAAAAGAGCAAAGCTTTGAAAAGAAAGGTCAACAATGATAGTTTCTCACAACAAAAACCTATATGTTATCAAGATTGGCTCATTGATATCTGCATGCCCCAGGGTACATCACTTAACCTATGCTCATAGCCTTTTTAAGCTTGTAAGCATTTAAGGCAGCAGGAAGGATAACATTAAAAAGGTTGGGACGGTCAAAGCGATGTCCTCAGTACCCAAGTAATATTCTCTGCAGGGTACATTTAGGGGTATAACATGAGATTCAGAAATACATGTACATCACTTCAACTGTTACCAAATAATGAAATTTCACGGTATAACACCCATGTATACATGGACATGTACATGAAGCTAGGAAAAATGTGGCGTTGTTGCCTCTTGCATGTTGTGTATCCAAACAGCTTTGGTCATTTTGCTGTCAGCTTCAAGAAATGTAAATTTTCCTGTTTGATCATTAACACTGATATTTCCTACAGGCATTATATTGTTCTCACAGCAAGTGCTGGCTCACTAGAACACCATCTGGAATGGTGAGTTATTGTACTGTCAGTGTCAAGTATTCTCCAAGTATGTGATTTGGATTAGCAGTTATGTTTATACAATATCATAATAGTAAAGTGCGGTTTATGTTTTATGTGAAGTTGATGCCAATTTTGAATCTCAGTTCTAGATAATCTGTGTTCATTTCAGAAAGTCAGACATATGTCAATTGATGTAGAGTCATTCCATGAGCTGAAATTTCAAACTCACTTTTGTGTCATTTTGCCCCCAAGTTTTGACACATTATTGACTGTGTTTTTCATGACTAGTAATACTTTTGCAATAACTTAGGCAGGCAGACAAGGAAATATTCAGGTATTATGCATCATGCAGTCGGTTGTGGATGTAACATGGGAACCACACAGAGTTTCAGCAAAGATAAATGAAGATTAATTTGTTATGTTTTAAATATCGGCAACTATCCCAACAAAAATAAAACAAAGGAGGGAATATACTAGGGGTGTGCATTTGCGGGTATTTTTAGAACCGGGTACCCGTTTTTTTTTAACATCGGGTACCC
>NW_019091397.1:608890-637728 GCF_001949145.1 Acanthaster planci
AATATACCACAAGAATGAATGTCAGGGTACATGTAGGTATGTGTACTCATGTTGAGAGAATTTTCCAGATCAGGAATGGTGTGGTCAGGCTGAGCGTTATCCTGTATTTGGTTGGCACAGTCGGGTTAAAAACGAAGTGCAATCTTTGTGGCCATATACAGCCATGTGGGTGGCAATATTTGTGTTGATCTTTACCATGTTTATCCCTGATTGTATTCAAAATACAATGAAAGAATCATGCAAGATTTCATTGCAAATAGTGCAAAAACATTTGGCTCCTTTATTTACAATTTCCCAGCTGGAATGTTGCCAAAATCCTGTCCCGTGTGGGGCATGAACAGGGAAACCATTGCCAGCTTGGCTGCACGCAATATGTTCTGTTCACTAGCATGGATTCCCACAGTGCGGAATCGCTCTATCGCTAATCTTCGAGGGATATGTGGAACTAGGCATATTCGCAAAAAGACTATATCATTTTTGACCGGGGGGGGTGAAAATACTTGGACATTACCATTTTTTGTGAGTTTAGATTTAGTTTAGTTTTGTTTCAGTTTTCTCATTCTTGTGGCCAAAGGCCAAATTACAGTGAAAAACACAGTTAAATTATATCTTAATCATTACAAAAGCAACATTCATCGACAAAAGTAACCATTACAATAAGAAAAAACACACTACAATACATTATCATCAAAACTGAGTTATTAAAACCGTGGAACACTTATTAAAAATTACTTAAAAAGAACAACACGCAAATAGCACAGAAAGAAACAGACATTCCTCATTATACTCCAAAAGTAAGGGAAACCCAGAAGGTCAGTGACCACGCATAAATACATGATGTATAATATAGAGTTTGCAGTCAAGTGCATCCCTATATGAGGTAAATCCATCGCCTGAAATTATGCGACATACTCGTCTTTGTAAGTTTTCTAATTGAGAAGACTGGGTACTGATCTACATACTGAAGGGGGCATTCCTTGATCTGAAGAGCAGGAGCCTCATGTTTGAAGCAAATCTGGAGGGCCTGACATTTGGTTGGATTTAGTTGAAGTTTGTTGTCAGTCCATTGACTAAATTGGTCAAGAATCTTCTGAAGTTGACTGTTATACAGATGAGAACAATTTTCCGCTAGTGTTAAGTCATCTACATATTTCCAACAATTTATATTATTAGGGACATTGACAGCAGCATTATTAATGGTAACCTGAAACCCAATAGGTCCCAGCTTAGTTTCTTGTGGGAGGCCACCAGTCAGTGTTTTGTACGTAGACCATGTCTGATTATGTTGAACACACAGTTGCTGAGAAAGTGGCACAACCAAGGGACAGTGGATCTTTGGACTCCCAAGTGAATGAACTTTTCAATCATTAGTCTGTGGTCCACCATGTCAAATGCTTTGGAAAAGTCCATCAAAACCATTGTGCCAACGTTGCCCACTTTGTCAGCACCTTGATGCAGGAAATGAAGCAGACTAACTAGAGTACTGATACCCTTAATATTATGAAATTGGTGAAGGTCTATCTTACTGCTATTGCCTTGCAGAACCCATCTAGTAATAAAACTCTCTGCAATTTTGGCAAAACCATCAGTAAAATGGGGCGCAGTTTATTGGCATCAGGTGGATTAGATTTTGGTATTGGTACTACTATGGCTTTCTTCCACTGTTGTGGGACTACACCCTCATTGTATGAAGAATTTAAAATGTCGCAAATAGGAGTGCTAGACTCATGAAACTCTTTGATGATTTTAGGAGAAATACCATCAGGGCCACTTGATTACCAGGTTTAACTTTCCTCAGCCTTGCGTAAACATGGATTAAGTTTTGAAGGGGGACAGTCAGCTGGTAAAATAGTTCCCAGCATGCCCAAATCAAGCGATGAAACGTGAGAGGACACCCAAATTAAAGTATCATTGATGAAATCAGCAATACCTGGGATGGATAAGATTAACTCAGGCGTGTCATTCCTTGTCATCAGGTGTATTTGTTGATGCCATTTTCTAGAGTCAGTCAACTGTAATCTGCACACTCTATTAGCATAATAATTGACCTTACACTTAGTTATTTCAGTTGTTACCTGGTTATGAAGGGTATGAATTTCTTAGTTTCACCTTTAAAAAATGCACTTTTACGAGACTTGATCAAGGATTTGATTTTTTGATCGATCCATGGTTTATCATGACCGTGAATTCTGATTGTTTTCTCTGGAAAGAATGAGTCAATTGCATTGCTTACAGAGAAAGTAGAAGGTATCTGCTTTCTCTTAGGTTGACTTTGCATCAGTAACATTATTCCAATTCTGGGATTGAATCTATCTCCCGAATTCCCCAAATAGGTCCTTTTTTATTGACAAGTTTGTGAATCTGATGGCTTGTAGGTTTCCAAACAATGCATGAATGGTCACTCTCTCCAATCAGGCTAATTACACAAGGATTATCATAAAAACAGTCAATATTTGGCATGACCAAATCCAGTGTTATTTCTTTTCAGGTAGGGAATGTAATTTGGTTGAGATTCTGAGAACAAGTAACTGGTCCTGAGAGAACAAGCCTTGGTGTTCATTCTATTAAAGTCTCTCAGTAGAACAAAACCAATATCGGGGTACTTTGTTGCCAACAAGCCCATGGACTCTTGCAGGTGAACTTCAAGTTTGTCCTGATGTGGTGAGTTCGGGGGGGTTATATACTCTATACACTGCGATGACAGGGATGAATTGAGGGAGTCACTTGGGTTTGACAAGGATCCACACATATTCCAACCCGTCAGGCTCTGTGCTATCAGCAAGTTGCCTTGTTTTGATGTCAGACTTTACATACAGTGTTACCCCTCCCCTCATGCCATTTCGGTTCTTGAAGAAGAGCTGGTAACCCTTGACTGTGGTCATGTTGTCAAGATCTTGGTTGAATCAAGTCTCAGAGACAATGCCAATATTGATTGATTCTTGGCAGAAAATGATTTCGAGTTCATCCAGTTTATTGACCTATGACTGGGCGTTAGTCAAGAAGAAGGATGGAAGGCCGCTGACATGATGGGTATTGGTTGGGCTTGAATTTACTGGAGCCCTAGGAGTGAGGGTTAAAACTCTGAATCGACTGTCACAATTATAGGGGTTCATGGAATGAATGATGGTTGCTTTTGTGGTAATGTGCACAATGATCCTCTTACGTCTGTTTTCCCTGCTCTGCCTCCATAGTGGGTATGTCTTCGAAACTTGAGCTCATTGATTCTATGACCAACTTGTGTGGATACAGTGTAGACTTCACCGTTATGTCTAATTTTGTGTAATGTATCATCGCTGTATGTGATTCTGCATCGGTCATGTTGATAACTACTTGGTAGGGAAGCATTGACTGGTGTCACGTCGAAGATTAACTGGCAAGCAAATAAATAGCATATCAGTATACGTAGGGAGTGGAAGAATGCTGTGAGATGTTGTGACTACTCTTGGGTTCCAAGGCAGGTATCCATCTAAATCCATGTGTCTTATTGGATGCTGACAGGTGATAGCCTAGATGAGCAGTTCTGGGCATACACATAGGCTTATCAGCACTTGAGTCAGTACTCTATATCCAGGTACGTAATGCTGATGATAACTTTTGGTCAGGATTCTTCGACACATCGTTGAATACTGTTAAATCTACTAGTGAGTCTGGGCCTGGAACCAAAAGGCATAAATAGCTGTGTTTTGTCCATTTGATTAGTAGTGTGGTGATAATAATACCTTCACGGAAGTGTGCAAATGCAAATGGGATGATTGCTTAACTTTAACTGGTTAACATTTTTGGGTTTGAAAATGCTCAAAACCTGTTTATGTTCGAGTTTCAAGTGTGGCTCCTCCAAGGGGTTCGCGGTACCACCCCTATTATAACATAATGGTAATGTTATTGCAATATCACCTGGACCTAACTTGGGAACCATCTGGAGTTTTTCAGATCAATAGGGCCTGAAAGTTGACCCCTGATGGCTTGCTTCCAGAACCCTTGGAAAGGAAAAATAATGTGCCGAGATTTTAGAATTTGTAATTTTTTTTGTTCGGTTACTTCTTAAAAAATCCAACTCAGAAAAAGTGCTTTGGAAAATAGTGTATCAATTTATAGAAACTGAAAAATCACCTGTTCTGGAAGACCAATATCTTGCCAAAAATTGACCCATCACTTCCAAAAATTTAAAATACATGAAGAACTGTGCAATGAGGCAGTCTCATATGCAGATGAACATTTACGGTTTGAAATTTTACGGTAGTCCGTTGGTAAAAGCCGTTATAAAACAGATCAAAATATTTCCCACAGTCTTATAATTAAAAAGTGATAAACTTAAAGCAATATTCTATGTCAATTATGAAAAATTCTAATCTTTTATGTAATCTTTGCCGACAACAACTGCGTGATGTCAACTCAACGGAATCTGGAACCCATCGACTGCAAGTAGGTGAATCTTTGCAATGTTGCACAGTCTTGTTTTCACGTAAGCACGGGCAGTGAAAACAAACGTGCATTAACATGGAGACCTAGGTACGATGTCGCTGGAAGTGAAAGGTCGTTGAGAAAATTCTCTTTTACCCATCTTTCCTAAATATTACTTTAGGAAGACAATGGTAAAATTCCAACATGAGTGTTTCATGGGATGGTTTTAGTTAGGAATTATTCTTCAAAAAATTATCGAACGTGATTGGACGGCCCAATTTAAAACCCCCACAGGAGGACTGCGTGAGGGTTCCAGAAGCTCATGGCATGACCTTTTACTTTCAGGCTCTATTGTAAATAATCAAAGTTTACCAAGCATGAGCAAACTACATATGTTATTAACTTTAAGGATTCATTCTTTCAACAATCTTGTTCTTTGAAATCAATGATACGGGTCCCTTCTGACAAACTTTAGGTGGGGCGTAACTGCGTTGCGGGCATAACATGTGGAAACCTCTGTGTTTGGCAAGTGGGAGAATACATGCGTGATGACATCTGGCGTGTGATGTTTTGTTTGCAAATTCTAAGCAAGAGCTGTTGAAGCATGGAAGAATCCATTTCCAACAAGGGGCATACACTTCTGTGTTACCGAACACCAAGGGCTGCGGACGCAGCAGAATGGCTGTGGAAACCACACTTGGCGTTCTGGCCAGAACTAACTATTTCTTTAGAACTGAAATAGAGCAGTGAATGGCAAGTTGAGAAAAAGTACATCAGGGTTGTAGTTTTCAAACCGTGGTGATGAAGTGAGCAATTATTTCTTGGTCTAAAAAAACCGAACACCTGTTTTGGATGTAACACATCCATTTGTGTATGGAAAATACATGTTACGTCCATACCCTCAAACAAAATAGGGGCTCACTTTTGAAGGAAGGGTAGTTAACATAAACTAGGAGTGAACTGTGAAGGGTTAATGTAGATGCAAACATGTAAAAAATATGACAATGTTTACAGTTACTTTCAACCCACTTTCTTCGTTTTTTAAATGCCCATTTATTTTGTCACCAAAAATCTGGTTTTACACATTAAACCGGATGCCACTTTTTGTTCCTTGCACTGTAAAAATGTTTCCACAAATATGAACAAAATGGTTCAACAACATACATGTACCTCTCCCTATGTGTTCCTTTAATGATGTAAATTTTACTGGCTAATTATTTGAGTAACCATGTGATATTCTTCAAAGTCGTCAGACCGTAGGCAAATAACCAGGTGTTGCCCAACTGTATGGAATAACCCTGTACTGTACTTCTGATAGTTAGTTCTGTGGTTTACACTTTTTGCTTATTGCGTAAAGTATCAGCAGTGCCAGTGGCAGAAATTGTTCTAAACACAGTACAAAAACTTGTTCCTGAATACTACTAGGAACAGTGACAAGTAAATAATATCCATGAGCAGTTTTGTGGGTATATCATGTTTAGAGTCTATAATTGATGTCAGACACATATGCACCACATTAGAATTCACAGTGGGTTAAGCAGCTCTGAATCATTATTCTTAACCTCAAAATAGTGCAATATACAGAGTCAGGTAAGGACCTTGATGTGTGTTTACATGTATGTAGTATGGATTTGTTGCTACAAATCAACCCATTAACATCAAGTCGTCAAGTTTGCTGGATGATAGAATTTTACTGAATTGTTTAGGAAATAAGAATAGGAATACATGCAGTTCAGTCATGCAGTGAAAGTTGGCCTCAGTGAATGTTCTATCAGTTTGAGTGGACAGCTGCAACATTACTCAAGAATTGTGTGCTGTAGTCATATGCATCATAAAAATGATGAGCTCATTTGACTTCATTTGGCTGAAGCAGCGCAAGCTTTTGCAAATAAAAGTCAGATAACGTCATATTCTGTGAGGGAACTCGGAATACAACATACTTGAAACTGTATTACAGTATATTTATTTGAAAAGTGACCCATAACAGTTTTCATCCCAGCTAAAATTGTGTGTGTGTTTTCCTTCCAACAAGGGTGGGTCTTGTTGAGTCTAAGATCAGGATTCTGGTTGGAAACCTTGAGAGAAACAGCTACATCAAGTTGGCTCATGCAAACCCTAAATCATTTGATCCCCAACAAATGGAGGAGAAGTAAGTACATTCTGTGGACATAGGCAAGTACATGTGCTTAGGCTGCTCCTATAACTTAAGGAAAAATTCTGTGCTTCATCCATTGAGTAGGGTCCTCAAGATTGTTTGACTCTTTGTAGAGCAAAAAACCCAGGATAATCTGATCCCTGGCTAGACTGGTTCACAAACATCAAATTATTCCTGGTATTCTATGCTTACAGTGCTCACAAGCACTGATACGTTTTTGTAATTTAGCAAAGGTGGGTAGGAATATGTGTGTTGGTAACAAGTAGCTCATTTACAACCCTCTAGTAGCCACAGCCTCTGAAGTGATATCCATGTATGTATTCTTTGTTCATGGAATACATATCTAGTAAACATTTAACCCTAAAAGAACTGGACCCTTGCCTTGTGACCGGTCATCCGGAATATTAACTTTTCCCATTAATGTTCTCAATGTAGGCAGGCTGACTTGCATAAATGGCTTGCGTCAGATTGAATTGATTTCATTCAGCCTGAAAAAGTTTTCAAATTTGAAATGCCGATTTGATCTTTTCAGATAAGCAATAACTGGTTGAATTTATTTACAGGACAGATGTTATTGCCTCCCTGTGGTTCATTGGTTTGGAGTTCCAGCAGACTGATTCCTCTACTAATGTAGACCTCACCTTTGACATCCAGAACTTTGTGGACACTGTCCACAGACAAGCGATTAGTATTGGTATGCTGAAGGATGGTATGAAGATAGAAGCCAACTATGTCAAGAGGTAGCTATGTGTATAATAATGTTTCATGTCAATCCAATGTTCAAGATGTCTTGCTGTTTTGGCCACCTCCTATATACTTTCCCAAATACCAAAGTCTCTTGATGATTTCTTCTGGTTTGGCATGGATGTGCTTGATGACTCATGAATTATTAATTCCGCATTTTGTTTTAAAGCATTATCTGAAGAATTGAGATTGTTAATGAATAAAAACCTCTAGTGCATTTTCAAAAAGTAAATTGTGACTTCTATTAAAGTGTAGGTAACATTTAACCCATTCCGCGTTTTGTCTTAAAGCATTATCTGAAGAATTGAGATTGTTAATGAATAAAAACCTCTAGTGCATTTTCAAAAAGTAAATTGTGACTTCTATTAAAGTGTAGGTAACATTTAACCCATTCCGCGTTTTGTTTTAAAGCATTATCTGAAGAATTGAGATTGTAAATGAGTAAAAACCCCTTGTGCATTTTCATGAAGTAAATTGTGACTTCTATTAAAAGTATGGGTAACATTTAATAGTTAGTTGACTGCTGTGATGTGGGATAGGACATCGGGAAACTTCAGGGACGTATCGCCACTCCCAAGGGTGTTCAAAACGTCATGTCCTACATGTACATCACAGCAGTCAACAATTGTTTTGTCATATTTCTGTCTTGGTGTTTTTAACTTTTTCGGCAAGTCTGCCGAAACTGCTGATGCTTTCCTCATTATTTTTTTATTTATTTTTGTAGTTCTTTTTCAACCATTTCCTTCCACCAGTCGACTTTGGCAGCTACTAAATCTGATCGACTTCAAACTTAGCACTTGTTTGGATAATCATCTAAGGATCACGTGATTTCTTTTTGAATTTTGAATTTTTTCTCATAGGGTTTGTACAAGTTTTTCTCCTACCAGTGGCAGTTTACTAAATCTGATAGGCTTCAGACTTGGTGGGCACTCAGACATTAATGCATGGATGATTTTACTAGCTAGGTCTTACCTGATTCAATTAATAGATGGAAAGCTAATTGTATGATTCTTTCTCAAGATTGATTTCTTTCTCAAGGTTGAAGTAGAGGTGCTACTTTTGCAATAATAAATGATTTTTTTTATTAATTACAAATAGGAGCATTTCATGCATCCACTCCCAGATATAAACTGTTTGGTTTTTAGATTACTCG
The DNA here is from genome assembly GCF_001949145.1 of Acanthaster planci. The sequence continues at coordinate 617,344 of NW_019091397.1, forward strand.
AGATACATACATGTATTTCACAGTTTGTAAATATGATTCTTTATTATACAGGAAACAGTTGTCACAATTCCTGCCCAACACAGTCCTCAAATTCAAGAAGAAATCTTTGCAGAGCCAGGATTCTCCTAGTAACACAGCACCAGCAGACCTTCAGCAGAAAGACAGAACAGATTCCCTCACACCACATCATAAGACAGCCCGCACAATCGTCAAACCAGACCACATGACAGAGGAGGAGTTCCTCTATGGTGTAGTCAGTGACAACCATTCAAGAACACATCTAACCAAATCTGCTAGTAGTCCAGCTCTTATTAGAGGGCAGTCATCCGTACAAGTACAGAATGAACTAGAAGTAACAGGGAGCAGTAGTGACACCTGTGTGGGAAATAGCAATGGCCAGCCAGTAGATACACAGCTGTCAGGTGCATCAACTGCATCCAGTGACCAGTCTCAGGTACATGTAAGCATTTAAATAACACCAGGCATCTGGTATTTGTTGGGAGTCTGGCATTTTCAAATTTGGGGAAAAAGTCCCCAGCCTTGGCTATTTGTGGGTTGGAACAACAATATTTTTAACAAGGGAACTTTCATATTGCACCAAAAACTCGCAGAAAATACTGCTTTCCAATTGCCGATGTGCTGTAACATATGTGAAACAAGTTAATTTACACATAGAGTCGGATACTGTATAACCAGTGTCCTTTGAAATAGTTGTATACAGAATTGTAGTTTGTGCAGAGCTGGCTTCATCAGTTCCCATGCAAACTCAGAGAGCCAAAGTAGGGGACCTGCTGTGCTCATGCATCAAATGGTTTCGTGAGCGTGTGCATGCAGTATGTAAACTAGTAGAATAACAACAGTGGGCATTGTTTCATGTGTCACAGTCGGAGAGTGTGTAGAGTTGTGACTTCTAAATGTGTCAGAATGGAAGTTGAAAGTAATGAAAATGTAACGCTAACATGTGAAAAATGAATTCAGCTGACACTGGCTAGAATCAGAAAACAGTGATGGACGTTTTGTTTTGGACTAGTGTTATATACGCTTTACAGAAGATCAGTGCATCATGTGCTGTCAGATTGTACATATCTTTTTGGCGGTAAGCCATTGTTAGCCACACAAGAAAACCAACACAAGTGTCCATACTTTTGTAAGCCAAGTAAAGGCCAGAGTCTTTCAAAAGTGCAGTTTAGATTATCAGAAAATGCAGTGTAGGGACAGGATACTGACGTGGTTTATGCCATTAGTGTCCAGCTCTTTTTAGGCAGATCTCATGCACACTCATGTGATTTGTCACAAAAGACAACCACTGCTATCCTTCTTTAATGTTTTAAAGATATGTCGTAATAATATTGCTTACTTCATGCAAACAAACTCTTTAAGCATCCAAGTGTTAATACATACATGCACCAGCTTAATTTCATTAATCCTTACTGCCATCATTGTAATGACTAACCCAGTAGACACAGTACCTTGTAATCTGATAAGCTGTCTGTTTACAGGAACCTATGAAGTGTCTGGCACACCTGACTGCAAACCATTTGTTAGCTTCTCTGAACCATTGGCTACTTCCCATTCGACCATTTAAAGGGTTTACCATTTATGAAGCATCAGATGGTTGTGAACCATTTGTTTTTTGGACCTTGCATCTATACTCTGTCTTTACCATTTAAAGTGGTAAATGGAATTGTTCATAAATATTGATGTGGCAGCCATCAAAATGTGATTGAATTTGGCAACCAAAATAATTTAAACAGAAAGGAGGTTATGATTCATGACACTTTGTATGAAATTTATCTTGATGAAGCCGCTAGTTGGTTGGAGAAGGTTTCAGGAACAAAAAACTTGGCATTATCTGTTCGTTGAGCTGAAAGCAGGTATGCAAATTTTCCTCAGATCAGCTGATTTCCTCATTTGTCACTTCACACTCATGCTAATGCAAATTGAAACACATTGTACAAAGTCTCGTAGAGATGGGAATTTCGTTGTTTTTTGTTAAAAGTATAAGGATATCTGGCTATGTTTATAGCATAGAGCCTTTCAGATGGTACATGTAAGTGGCCCATTTCTTCAGAATTACCCCCAGTATTAAATGATACAAGAAGATTCCACAAGAAGACTTTGCTTGTAGCATTCTACCATACAGGCACAAGCATGTAGCTATACTGACTCTCATTGATCAATATATACCAGGTAATGCTAGTCCAAGCTTGCAATTGATTTGAACTATTGAATGAGTTTTTCTTTTGTGAAGGCTCTGTCCACTTCAGAATTATCACAAAATAAAAAAATTCAGAGACTATAAAGGTGCAGAAATAATGCATATATTTAACTCAAATATACTAATGGAATTAATGTTTAAACTTCATGTTGCACTGTGATTTTCAGGAAAACTCAGATGGACCCTTGGTTTTGAGCAGTAGCCATAACAAAGGAAAGATAAGTCCCTCAGTAGATGATGGCACACTCTTCAAGGAACCGTTGTCTCCAGAATCATCTCAAGCATCGATAAATGCAAGCAAAAGTTTTGTAAGTGTTATATTCTTTCATCAATTGGATTGGTTGAAATGTCTGCACCAAATAGCATTTAACACATGTTCCTTGTACAACTGTCTACATTCTGTGAATATATGGGTACCATTCATCTCACAAGATTTACTCTTATGTCAAATGCCAAATTATTACAACCCTGAATGGTGCATGTTAGCTGTAGAGACCTATTTGAAATCTCCCTGTGAGCCTTTGCATGTAGGTCTTCTTTCATGCCAGTTGCTAATGGCTGTAAAAAAATATATCCCGTCGGTAATGGGGAAAGGCATATATTGCACTAACCGTAATTTTTGGCACACAGGCCGCATGGCATTTAAGCTGCTCCAAATTGAGATCCTCAGCCTGCTTTTCAGCTAGTATTCTCAGCCCACGCTCGAGCGAACACAGTGAAAGAAGGCATACTCCGGCTCTTGTATATATGATGATTGCCTTTGTGTGTAGCCCAGAAATGAAAAGACCGAATTTGCATCATAATCATCAGCTTCACAACAGTCCCCACTTTGAAAAGAGGCAATGGGAATGTGGAAGCGTGAGTAGAGCTACATGCCACCGAACAATCACCTTTTCACTGTGTAATTCAAAGCGTGCAGAGTACGCGGGGCCACAAACCGAGAATTTGCAGTTTGGCAGGTGGCCTTTGTGGCCAAGCAAGGCTGGAATTCTTAGAGTCAGCTTTCGGAAAGAAATTCCCGTCATCACAGTGTTAAAATTTAAAGCAGCCTTGAAAACATTCTTGTTTTCAGACCTGTGGTAAATACTTTTCAAGTATCTATATTTGTTAGGACCTTTTCAATAACTGTTATAATGTATTTGATGTATTCTACTTTGTGTTTTGTGCCTCAAGCATCACTTGTGACGGATTTCAGCACATTATAAATTCTCATTATTCATTCATTATTATTAACCACTTCCTGCCGGGGCAGTTATCAATGTTGATGATGCTGGGCCGTGATATTTATCATTTTTTTCCGTTTTCAGAATTCTTTAAAAAATCCTATCTTCATTTACTGGACACTTACAAACACGTGAAGGACTGTCTGGTGCCACTCTAGCCTGACAGAGAAATCTATTGATGCCTGAGTACATGTATTTCAGCCAGGCCTGCAGCCTTGTAAAAAGAGCCCAGATTTTATGGCGTTACGTAATATTCTTTTGTTCACGAACCTGGCTCAGTGCACTGCTGACCTCTTTTCAATAGGGGCCAGATTAGTATGCAGCAGTGCTGTGTGGCTCATCACTGTGGTGGTGGAGCGCTTTTGTCCCCGGTGGTAATCCGCTCGCTCTAAATGCCCCAAACGGTGGTATACTGTTTCAAAACAAGGCTGGATTATCTCCACTTTTGAGAGTGAAAAAATGTTGGTAATTCCCAGCAGCCTGGTCTTTTGTTCCGAGTATGGTCTTTTGTTACAAGTCCCTGTTCCCTTTGTCCGAGTTCTGAGACCCCGGCCACGCTTATAAAGCATACGTGTCCGGATCCGGAATCCCCGGCAGGAAGTGGTAAATGTAAAATGCTCCTTAATTTCTCATTTTTGATTCTAACAGTCTCGAATGCTATAAAGGACTACCTAGTAGTAGAATGTAGTACTCAGCCCTGTCGCTTGTAAGAGGACATGGCATTATTATTCTCTGAAGCCATAAAATACAATAGAGAAGACTATGTACCATACAGTGCTGTGGCACTATGAATGCATGGTTTCATTGTTCTCAGTACGAGTAACAATGGAATAAACCTATCCAGAAATAGTAATTTGTAGTACTGGCTCCTTCAGGCTCAGAGTGTTACATAGTATTTTGTAGTACTGAATACTCTTAAGCCAAACAACGCCCGGTACTGTTGGGGTTAATAAAGGTGTGTTTAAGAAAAACAGGACTCTAAAATATTGTACATTGCTAATAGGAAATGCATTTACATGTACATGTATTCATCTTATATGTTGACTCGGATCAAGAGGACGAGCCAAAGCTGACCTTCTTAGATGTCCTCAGGAATGAATCTGGAGTGAAGACTACTGAAGAGCTTACTGCTTGTTTTGAAAACAGGAGTAATTGGCAAACCGGGTGACGATCTTGTCTGTGGATAACCTATGTGTAACCAGAATTTATTTCTGCTACAATAGGAAGCATCACTAGATTCCATTGATAGCACAACTGACTCAGGGAGAGGTACACCAGAGGAGGGAAGTGGTAGTATCAAAAGACCATCGTCTCCTGAACCTTCACCAATTCAATCACCACCCAAGAGAGCCAAAGCTGATAATCAACCAGAAGATACCCTGTTGACAACTACAGCAGACCATTCTTTACAAGTAAGAGCTGTTAGTTGGCAATTGAACGAGTGTCAGTTCTATACTGCCTTATAGAGGGTCGATACGGAAGTCCAAGGGTATATGTTGTGCATGTGCTGAGCCAGCTTTTGTTTGTGTTAAATGTCATTCAAGAGGAAGTGCTTGTTTTTTCCTTCTTTTGTAATCTATCAATTTTTAGGTTTTTATTGACCTGGCTTCTAGGGGTCCCCAGGTTAATAAATTTATAGCCCGTGTGGAAATGAACATCATTGATTTGGGCTATAGCTACCTTATTTACAGAATACTTGATTCATACATGGTCATAGCCACAGTAACACCGGTATGCATTAACCCCTTCGCACTGGGAAGCGGTAAGTGCCGCCATAAAACTTGAGATCCCACAGCCCGCTTTTCAGCTATTATTCTTGGCCCACGCTCGAGCGAACACGGTGAAAGAAGGCATACCCTGGCTCTTGTATATATGGTGATTGGCCTTTGTGTGTTGCCAAGAATTGAAAAGGCCGAATTTGCATCATAATCACCAGCTTCACAATAGTCCCTACTTTAAAAAGAGACAACGGGCATGTGGAAGCATGAATAGAGCCGCATGCCACTGAACAATGAGCCTTTTCACTGCGTAAATCAAAGCATGCAGAGCACGCAGGGCCACAAACCGAGTTTTGCGGTTTAGCAGGTGGCCTTTGTGGCCAAGCGAGGCTGGAATTCTCGGAGTCGGCTTTCAGAAAAAAGTCCCGGCGTCAAGGGGTTAAGGCAGAAGATCAAAAGGTTTGTTAGAATGTGATGCACTTTGCAAAAACAAAAATTGAACATTTGCCTTTTGGAAAGTCTGCATATTAAAAGTACTAGCTGAAAGAGACAGATGTTGAAATGGAGAAACAATTTGTCAGACATTTTCCCCAAGTCAAGCATTCGCAGTATACAAAGCGAAAACAAACAATTCAAAGGCCCCTCAAACCAAATTAGCAATTCAAAGGCCCTCCAAGCAAATCACCAAATCCAAGGCCCTCAAAGCAAATCACAAAATCAAAGGCCTTCAAACCAAATTACCAAATCAAAAGCCCTCAAAGCAAATTACCAAATCTAAGGCCCTGAAACCAAATTTCAGCAAATCAAAGACCCTTAAAACTGCCATTTGATTCTTTCAGCGAAATGGCCAACAAAGTGGAAAGACGGATAGTTTGCAACCTATGACTTTAGATATACGACAGGTAAGACCGAGCACTTATCATTGACGTTTAATTGTTTAAAGCCAGCCTCAGAGTAAAGCTTTTTCCTTTATATATACCAAATATTCTTGTGAAGAGTTGCAGAATGGAATATGCCAGTAAGGTTCCAGATCATGTGAAGCATGATGTACTGCACTATGTCTAAGATAGCTCTGAAGATTAGTTTGAATTACAGGTCAGTTGGGAGATAAATGCTTTGATTGGTGAAGTATTTGTCAACAACATGGACTGCAGACATGCAAAATGCCCGTTAGGAATTATTCTCTCATGCTGCAAAAGCACTCATGCCTTGAGTTTTGTCTGGATGAGTACTAACCTTGACCAAGGCGTCGGGCAACTCTAGGCTACTGTGAACCTACAGTGCGTGCACCCATTCACGACAGTCTAGCCTGCACACAGCGTGTGTGAACGTGCATGCTTTTTGCATGTGTTGTTCTTTGCGAATATTCACTATGCGCACATGTGTACATGCCCTGAGCTCTAGTCCATAATCCAACACCTTGATGGTCTTGTCCCAAGCCAGTGAAAATTGTTACAGAAATGAGCATACAACCCACTATGGAAGCTGCATTCTAGTGTTCTGTGGCTGACATTGGCCATGTATAATAAAGAGATAAGTGTATCATCTGCAAGGGGAGCCAGCAATGATGGACTGTAATCGTGGGTGAAAGTCTCCGAATTCTCAGTTTGTACTGTATTGAGGGCTCCCACAAATTCTTCATCCATATTTTGTCATGATTTGGTCCCCATTGCCCACAAAAATTGATTGAAATACCTGGAAGCATAATAAGTCAAAAAAGTTACAAGCGTGTGTCCTTGTAATTGTTTTGTGACTGGACACCATGTTACTATGATGTACATAATATCACGTTACTCAAGAGCTCGTGATTGGCTCACTAAAATGAATCATTCATATTTTTGAATGTATGTTTTATGTGTTTGGCTTTAAATACATTATTTGTATTCATACACAGCATGCCATAATATCCTGAGGCTCCCCTAAAATCATCCAAAACTGGACACAAAAATAAAGACATCAAAACCTGGAAGTTACAGATACTTGTACAAGGCGGTCTTTCTTCTTTACAATTCATGCATGACATGTACATGCACACATGCGTGTACTGGTATATGTACATGAATACATTGCATTATGTACACTGTGGTGTACATGTACGCTGTGTCGGAACACATGTACATAGCTTGCTCCATGGGCTTGTCGCAATAACATGGCTTGTTTGCCCTGGGTCCCGTGCACGAGGCCCGATAATTTCCCCTCGACAAAAAGGCGCCCAGACTGCCTTGGACAAGGCTAGATGAGTACATAATTATGCACTTTAATCTCCCTCACTGTTGACGAAGGAGAGGCTAGACTTAATTGCACTTACCGTTTTATGTGTAGAACATATGAAAGACCCTACAGACTGGCCAAATTAATCATATGAAGCAAACTATGTGACAGAGAGAAACCCCACCCCAGCCTTTGTGTTGGCCATTGTTATACTGGTATTTCAGGAATTCTTTTCAGACATCAAGGGGGGGTGTGTTAAGTGACATAAGGCTGGAGTGTGTATAGGGATTGGACTTGTTGGGGAGTACCCCTTTGTCCCATTTTGTGCCTAGCATAAAATTAATTGTGTGTACTCCCTATGTGTCAATGTACATGTATGGGCAAGATGCAAATGCACCAGTGTTACAATGGCCTCAAGGGATATTCTTGTTCATAGGCAACAGAATTTTCTTTTTGTTTGCTCACAAAGCCCTTAGTGAGGACATTGGGCTGGAATTCTTTGCAGTGTACAACATGAGTGTACTGAGAAATGTGACTTGACTCTTGAGTCTGTGGTACTCAAGAACTGTTTCATTTCATTTAAAACCAGGTAATGTACATGTAATACTTAACTTAAGATTTGCTTTTTTAAAGAGTGTGTCACAAATTGCATGTACATGTACCCATGTCGGGAATACATGTATGACTATATTTGTGTGTAAATGAAGCCAGTGCCTGTCTATGGTATTTCTTTTTTTATTTCTTCAGCGTCTGCCCAGTGGTGAATTGCCTGACATGTCGTCACCTATGCCTACACAAGTCACTCTGGTCAAGAATTCCATAAAGCTTAACCTCAAGTGAACAGTTTCTTTATTTTTGTATCCTTTCTGTTCAAGATGTAGTTTTTGGAAAGCTTAGTACTCTTGTGCTTGTTGTGTAGATGAGTGATTTGTCCCAAGCAGGGATGCTTTTATTGTGATGCGTTTATGTATGAAAATGTTGTGTTCCTGTCAGTTTTTAGATATTACCTTGTGGGTATAAGCGACTGTACATTTGCCAGTGCAGTGCCTATTCGCTAGAGATGTTCTCACCTTATTGGTAACATGATAGGATCATGGCAGAAGACACTCTTCATGGATGATAGTTGCTTCATTAAATGAATGATGAATTAAGGAAATCTCACACCTCATGTGGAGAGGATACTTTCAAGGATACTTGAATTACTAAGGGGGTATCATGCAATGATTTCAAATCCAAGAGTGACCCCTTTTTTTTTTAAACAAGAATGCTGTTCTCAAATGTTTAAGTGCTTTTTCCTTAAAGTTGGCGCAAAAATTTCATGAAATAAGAGAACAGATACACATGTTGGACTTTGTTGCAGTTGGACTTAAATTCAACTAGTTTAGTTTGGTGATGGGGTGAGTTCTTTAGAATATTCAAAGCGAGGGATGTTTTGAGTTCTTGTCTTTGAGGGACAAGATACAATATTGGGGTATTAAGTGCTTCATTTGTAAATAATTCTACGACTTTAAAGTGAACATCCATTTGTTAGCATAGATTCACTTTGTGTTTACTGTTTATTTGGCAATTACTTGTTTAAATAGATTGCAACATTTCCTTTGCTCTTTCTCTGCATATTGAACCACGGGAATCTATGTACATGTATAATTATCAGAGCTGATGTTTATTTTCTATCAGGTTGCCTTGTAGGTTTATATTTGAATAATTCAGTGCTAAACATGTGGGTGGGTGCTTGTTTTGGTTATTCCCATGCAACTGTTTCTGTTGGTGGCACAGTTTTTGCCTGGTTACTTTTTGACACATCTCTGAAACAATTGCAAAAACAATTGATTTATGTGTTAATAGGTGCACATACATGTACATGGGAATGGGTCTGTCATTTGAGTGGAAGGACATTAAAATCTACCTTGTTTACATGTAATTTCTGTTACTTTTTGATGTTTGATCCAGGAAGTGTATTTAGTTGTTGCTAGATGTAGTCATCTAGATGTAGTCATCTAGATGTAGTCATCTACTGCAGGTTTACTGAATAATCATAAAGTCATCTGCTAAGTTAAGCAGATGTAAATCATTGCTTTGAACATTTGAGTATTAACGTGTGTGTACATATATTTAGTGTACATTGTAATAAATGTTACTTGTATAGGAGTATTTGATATTAAAAGGATTAAACACCACATATGATGTTGTATTTAATCTTTTTTCTTTTGAGAGTTAGGAATTTTGGTATTCAAACAGCCCTTGCCTCAAATGAAGCGTATCTGAGGTCATTTGGGAACAGCAATACATGCGGGAAGCCTCCCAGCATGGTCATGCTCCCACTCGCACAGTACTCTGTTGCTACATGACCTTGCCTTTTTGAAATACCCAACTGGCTCATTGTATGATGTTGCATTTACAAGTACTAGGGTGTCCTGCCGAAAATTCAAGGAGGAATAGGGTCGGTGAATTTATTCAACTTTGGATTTTTCACATCAATTGGGGAACATGTTGTTCTGTTCATTTTCCACACAATAACTTTTTTTTTTAAAAAATGCTGATGATGGGGATGAAACCGTCTCTATCTGAACCTTGCTCCAAAGAAATGTTCATAACAGTATTTTATTGCTGTTGCTATCATGGTATTTGAAAAAACCATTAAGAAATATGTGTAACCAAGAATTGAAAAAAAAAGGTGGGGGTGCAGGGAGGAGTGTGTTTGAAAGTGCAGAGATGCATCGTAATGTAATTATTAACAGCCACGGTGTTGGCCTGTTTTACAAACATGCATTGCAGGTTGCTGGACCTTTTTGTCCAACATAGTACATGTAGTTTGGTGTGACATGTTCTTAGCTGGAGTCATCACAGTGGCTCCTGCTGCATGCAAAGAGCTGATATGGACAACCTTGTGACGGTTGGGTTGAAAATCTGATAAGACAGAAGGGCCTTCAACTGATGAACTGAAAGTTTGCTGGTCTGCAGAGAATTTAAATTTCAACTACCCTCTCCACTGCCAATCCAAGGGGGTAAGTGCCTGTGGGCAAAGCAATGGTTATAGGGTCGAGACATAAAGCTGTCTTTCAGCCTCTGCAGATAAAAGCTGGGTTACCATCCCTGACACAGTTTCAAGGCTCTAAACAGTCATATAGCCGAGAACCATATCCAACAGACAAGACGACATTTTGTAATGTACTAAATAGAGCCTGAAAGTTGATCCCTGATGGCGCACTTCCGGAACCCTTGGATAGAAAAAAATCACGTGCAGAGATTTTAGAATTTGTAATATTTTGGTCATTCAGTTTCTTCTTAAAAAATCAAATTCGGAAAAGGGGCTTTGGAAAATATTTGCTAGTATATCAATTTATAGAAACTGAAAAATTACCTGAACATGAACAACAGTGCAATGAGACAGTCTTGTATGCAGATGAACATTTGCGATTTGAAAGTTTACGGTAGTCCATCGGTAAAGCCGAAATAAAAAACAAATCAAAATATTTACATAGTCTTATAATTTATAAGTAATAAACTGAAAGCAACATTCTCCTTCAATTACGAAAGATTCTAATCTTTCATCTAACCTTTGCTGACAACAACTGTGTGATGTCAACTCAACGGAATCTGGAACCCATCGACTGCAAATAGGTAAATCTTTGCAACATTGTACAATCTCATTTTCACGTAAGCACGGGCAGTGAAAACAAATGTGAATGAACATGGAGACCTAGGTATGATATCGCTGGAAGTGAAAGGTCGTTCAGAAAATTTGTTTTTTACCCATCTGCAGGTGACTTTTCCTATATATTACTTGCGGAAGACAAAGGCAAAATTTCAACATGAGTGTTTCATGGGATGGTTTCAGTTGGGAATTATTCTTCAAAAAATTATGGAACGTGATAGGATGGCCCCATGTAAAACCCCCACAGGAGGACTGCGTGAGGGTTCCAGAAGCTCATGGCATGACCTTTTACTTTCAGGCTCTATTGCAGTACAGGTACAGTCACTGCCCAATCGTTATGACACAATCCACACATACCTAATAGTTTGGCTTATGATTGTTCTGTTGCACTGTTAGAGGGATTGTTTGTGAATGGAGCACTACTTCAGCACACCTCACATCAAATATAAGAGCAAGTTTGTCGACCTTCAGTATGTATTTAGGTTTCATTTGTAACACATATACACACATATATCTTGCATAATAAATTGGACATTATCAAATTTATACACATATTCATACAAAACTCTGAATATAAATGGTAGCAAAAACTGATAAAAAAATTTATTATACAAGGTTGCTGCATAAGATCAAAGTCAACATATATACACAGCGCATGTGTCCAAAATCATTAAAGTCACTTCTTTAGCCACTTGTCACCAGATGACATGTAAACACAAATAATTTTCCTTATTTGTTCCACAGAAGGCAAAGTACACTCATTTAAGAATTTTATTTTTTATTTCTGCAGTTGACATTTTAATGTGTTTTGCTTAGTTGGATGTAAGTGTGAAATACGATCCTACATGCTGACACTGCTACTACAAATGAACAAAGGAATTAAAGACCTTTGAGTAAACTGATTGCTAGAGAGTGCAACCATACAAAGGAGTTACGGGTACAAAAATCCTAACTAGTAATTCCTTTGTTTCAAAACAACTGGCAAAAAAAACAAACATGGCCACGGGTGATGAAAATGCGCTCTGAGACTTTTGCATGCAATCCGGTTGACATCTGTATGTGCCACAATTTTTACCTGAGCAGTTGAAAAACAGCTCAGCATAAGAACTCAGGAGGGAAAAGAATGAAAATACTGATGCCTAAATTCAAGAGTTGTGCCCCTTAACATATTTTATGGGCACTAGAAATAAATCACAAGGTTGAAGAATGTGCCAAAAAAAAAGAAAAAGAAAGAAGAAAACCTGTCATTAACTAGCATTTAACATTTAAGTATGATGTCAAGTCTTTTGCAATGGCTATCTTTCCAAGTGAATGTACTGCAAACTCCTTCCCCACATGGAGTGGGTCTGGTCTCCTAGTGACAGTTACCCCTGCCCAGGCTACATATGCAAATTTCCCATGTGCCTATTACAATAACATATGCAGAGTGGCACCGTACCCTTGAGGTGGGTCGGCGACGGGAGTGTAATAACTAGGAGAACATAAGACAGGCGTCGCAAGAGTGGACACTCACCCAGCAACCCTACTAATTCTAGCTGTCAACTGCCTTGTTCAGAGCAGCGCTGGATGTTCGCTGGACTGCCGAGTGCAGGGTCGCTCTGCCATGGACCGTTTTGCTCCGCAGAACATCCTTCAGGTACCATTCGGTGAAGGTGAAGGGAGATTTCCAACAAGCCATTTGGCAGATTTCAACAAGAGGAACCCTCTGAAGTATGACCAAGATGTAGAGGCGCCGCGAATATCGTGGGCCCTGACGTAATTAAGCCTGAGTCATCTCATCATGATATGCCGGCCAGTCTTGAATAGCGAAGATGATGGCCAAGACCGTCCATCGGGCAATAACGTCCTTAGACGCTGGGTGAAAGAGTTTCGTCATGGTGACAAAAAGTTGGGAATCAGATTCCCGGCGACGTTTGGTTCTGGCAAGATACCACTTGAGAGTCCGAACCAGACACCATTTCTTGTCAGTGTCGTCTCCTGCAAGTGAGGTATATTGGGAACGAATATGTCGGGGGGTCGAAAAGTAGGCTGCTGGTTTTTAGACAAGAACCCAATGGTTGGGATGAGATGAATCCTGTGATGCTTCCAGCGGATGTGACCATCAGTAGGGCATGTAGCTTGCTACCTCATCTTGATGTGAAGACCACAAAAAAGAAAGCCAGCTTGATGCTGAGATGGAGGTCAGACACATCAGCCAACAGATCGATGGGGGACCTGCAAGAACACGTAGAACGTTTCCGAGATCCCCGGATAAGAAGAGGCATTTCACGTGGGGATGCTTGACAAACATTCCTCAAAGAAGATGGTGGACTGCAGTATTGTCAAAGAGAGTCGCCCCATTGGTAAAGCCTGAGTGAGCAACTGATAGTTGCGGATGGTGGCAACCTGGAGACCTGAGTGGAACAGGTACATGAGGAAGTCCGTGACCGAGCTCACAGGAGCTTCAGTCAGAGAAACATTGTGGTCGTCACACTGTCTAGTAAAATAATGTAGGCGGTTGTTGTAAATCTTGCAAGTGGACAGTTATCGACCACTGGCTGCCGTGGATGCAGCATCTGCAGAAAGGCCCAACGCTCTCAAGGATCATTGGACAACGTCCAGCACGTCAAGAGAAGACCCTCCGATACTGGGTGGAGGATCCCCGACTTGGGCTGATGGAGGATGTCCTCCCTGGCTGGGAGGATCAACAAACGTCATACAAGGAGTCTTGTCAGTCTTGAAAACCACGGTTACCAAGGCCAGAACAGGGCGACGAGAAGGATCCAACATGGCTCCTGTTCTATTTTGGACAGGACCCACGGGATGAGGGAGATAGGAGGAAAGGTGTACACCAGAAGGCCTGACCAGTCAATCTGTAGGGCCCGTGGGTGAGAGAACCTGGAGCAGAACGTCCGGAGATGGGCATTGTCGGTGGATGTGATATGAAGATGCTTGATCTCTACGAAGATCTGGCTGACCACGTTTGGATGAAGAGTCCACTCCGTCGGTCTGACGGCACCCTGAGAGAGTGCGTCTGCAATGTAGTTGCTGGTTCGACTTGGAGGGTGATGCCTTGATGTCCACATGAAGAGCTGCCACGCAAGGTAGCAGAGTTGGCGAGAGCGAGTGCCACCCTGATGATTGATGTCGCGGAGTTGTTGCTCTAGACTCGAACAGAATGACTTACTAGGTGTTGTCGAAAGTGGCGAAGAGCGTTGAACACCACTTGAAGTTCCAACATCTTGATGTGTTTGTCCTCAGAGTGTGTCGCAGACCCCAGAGGCATGGAGTGGAGGAAGAGTGCCTCCCCATCCGAATAGCAACACATCCATCGTCACAGTTGCAACGGACCTTGAACTCGTGCCCCAAAAGCAATGTGGGGCGTGGCCAGGCTGAGCGGAAGAATATATGGAGAGTCTGGAATTATTAGACGAAAGGAGCATGTAAAATTCATGACGGTGTGAAGTTCAGTGAATTAGGACGCCCGAGACGTGGATACTGAATTGAATGGCGTGATCACCGGTCAAAGATAGAGGGGAGCCTGTCTGGAGATCGTGGTTGATTTTACATGCCCAAGTGCCTCCGATGACGAAGTTTCAGACATTGGAGGGCTCGATAGGTTTGCGGGTAGGGTGATGACATCCACCGCACACATTATGAGCAGAAGACCGATGGTCAGAATAAAACACACATGGCTGGCTGATTGTATCGCGCTGCTTTATTCACCGGGACAGCTCAATAAAATGGTGGAGCGACACCTGGAGAGCACATTTCTCTGTTTTACATCATCATTCCGGGTGCTAGCCGACGGTCTGAGGCGTATTGTAGCGATAGGCCTATGAGCAACTGTTCGAGCTGCGGTCAGCATTTAGTATGCGCGACCCAGCCTCACATTCACCAGGAACCATATGAGCAAATGACCTAAGGCGGCCCGGTAGAGTGTACATGTAGTTCCCGCACACTAGACAGATCGGGGTAGAGGCATAGGCCTGAATGGGAAATGTTACCAGCTGTATCTAATACAAAAAGCAGACGCCCCCAGGCATTAGTTGTAAGTAGAGCCCGGATAAGTTGAATTATTATTATTAATGAAATTATTAAGCACAAAATCAATTCAAAAAGTACATGTGTAAAATGAATGGAGGCCGTCGTGTATTAGACAAACCAACGGAGTGGGATGTGAAGCCGCAGATGAAACTGGATGTCAAGTCGGAAGCGGAGTCTGCTACAAATCCGGAAGGGGATTCTCACAAAGGGCATCTGGGTCCGGGGCAGTTGCCTGCATGAGGAGTGGAGACTGACTCAAGGTGGCTGGCAAAAGTGGGCAGCGTCTCCGAGAGAGCGGATCACCGTCATCCTGCCTGATGAAGAAATCTTACCTAGGTGCAGAGCGAGATTTCTTGCATCTGGATCCCACAGAAATAATGAGTGTTTACGTTTCTGATGCGTGGTGATCCGGCCACAGAACCTAAAGGAAGAACCTAAAAACCTCGGGCGTCAACAGCATGTCTGGAATACAGGGCGTGATAGGTTGAAGCAGGCTGAGCCGCCGGGGAGCTGTGACGGAAGCACCCTGGTCAAATAGTCCTAGCGGGTAGGCAGAAGCTACAGCGATGAGTGGCATTTGAGAACCACGGCGATGATGCAGTTCTGTAGCCCGAAAAGTGGTCGGCGAAGAGCCCGCATAGTTACATGGCACCTCTGAATGGGCCGCCCCCTGGGAACAATGGGGCATCAACCTGAGGCGTTGTAACTTCCAAGTCACGCCTGAGTGACCCACTGTGAAGTTCGTGTGACAGCTGTAGTTCATGGCATGTGACGGTTGTTGTAGCTGGCCCGGGAGGTGTGGGGCCATCCCAGTGTGTAGACATTGTTAGCCATACCGATGAATACACATCCCCCACAGTAGGCACTGGTAGTAGGGAGACCGCCAGAGGACTTCAGAGTGCGGAAACTGGGGTGAAGGAGTAAGTTTACCCCCTCCCATGTGCAGCGCCAAACAGACTGAGTCGGCACGATCCGGCGAGCAGAAGCCAGTGAGGGAATCGGGGCAGATGGTGGACCAACGGTCGGAAGGGTCGCTCGGGGATGGGGTAGGTAGCGATGCCCAGTACCTGCAGCACAGAGAAAAGAACAGCTCTTTATGCTCTGGTCAACCGTGATCAAGGGTACTGTTACGGCATAGCACACTCAATACAATCTGTAGATATGTGGAATGGATGTCAATGACCACGGGTAGTATTGTGGCACAGCACGCTCAGCCCGGTCAGTAGTTGTACTGAGTAGTCATCAGTGATCAAGAGTAATGTTGCAGCAACTGCTCGCTTAACCCGATCAATGTAGATAAGGGTCCGGGGTAGTGTTGCAGCAACTGCTTGCTCAACCCAGCCCATTCATTCCACTAGGTCTCTCCCTGGTGTGGCCGTTAATCGGGGATAAGGCAAAACTGCACCCCAAAGGAGCAGGGCAGTCCGCCAAGCCCTGCTCCACGGCCAGACCCATCCAGCGTTGGGCCAATATTAATCAAACGCATGTACCGCATTGAGAACAAAGGGCTGCCTATGAGCCCTGTTCAACGGCTATACACAACACATACCATGGTACTTGGTAGGTCACACCCAAACCTTTATATAATGCACAGAAAAAAGGGGCAGAAAGAACAAAAAATACAAAAAAAAGAAGAAAATAAGCACTCTTATCAATAGATAAAGAATCACACTTTATTCATAAATAGGAATCAAGTTAAATCACAAATGTGAAAGGTTACGGAACTGGAAACTCCAAAAATGCCACAAAGACATGTCCGTAAATGATAGGCACTGAGAAAAGAAGGACAAACATGGTGGCGGGACCACAGTGCATTGTGGAGGGTCGAGGGGCAGAATGCATAATCAAGTCTTTTTAGTGAACTGTAATAGGCACATGGGAAATTTGCATATGTAAGCTGGGCAGGGGTATGTGAACACAGGAGAGTGTAGAATTTGCCATCTGATCAAACATGTACATGTACATGGATTGAGTTCATTAGGTAACTGGTCCTTCCTGTCAATTACCACACCATGTCGACGTCTAGTGCAATACCATATTTCTGTATTGGTGCATCTTCTAACCATTAATCTATATAACTTTCAAAATATGCATTACCATTACTTTAACTGTTGAAGTCTGCATACATCTTGACTACTCTAAAGCTCTTAATTTGGCACTTGAGTAACTTACTTTACTGAGTACAGTTAAGTTCTGTCTCATCCCTCTGTGAATAAAGCAATTTCCATAGATTCAATATACCAGTGAGGTGTACATGAAAGTGATGGTCAAGATAAGTCATTTCACCAACTGTACCCATACATGTTACATTACCAATTGCATTGATGCTGTATTACATGTTTTTGAATAGTTTTCAGAAAAAAAATGTAATCAGCACTTGTGAAAATAGATACATGTGTAATAGTGGATGGCGATTAACCATTCAAGCATTGGAACACTGACTTCATACATATAGAGTATCTACAAAGATTTACTTGCATGCAGAGGTTTTTGCACTGATTTTGAACAGAAATATCTATGTCATTTCAAAATAAATTGAAGTTACTGGTACAGCTCCATATTAGTGTTGTGAAAACCCACTTCACACACACACACGTTCCGAAATTTGTATCCTTGTGGAGACATCACTTTGTGGGTGTGTGTCCTAAAACATTTGGGTGTGAAATGCTGTTTTCAAAATGCTCCCATATGAACCAGAGTTACTTTCGTGGGTTGAAATTTCAACTGAATGTCCCTATATAAAAATAATTCAAAACGCTACGGATAATTACACATTAAAAATTTCTCCTTTTCAAGTTACTGTATTTCCAAAAACCAATTTCTTTAAATCCTTGTGGAGACATTTGTCCTTTGTCTTCACAAGGCACCATATTTTCAGCACACACACACTTGTTACTAGGTTAGGGCAGGACTATTCACACTTTCAAATAAATGTATTTATGTGTATTTATAAATAAATGTACATTACTCAGACCCCAAACATTACTGGGACAAATTTTTATCTTTGGTTCCCTCTTTCCAAGAAGGATCGCCCCTTAACAAGAGAAGGCATACTGGCACATTTACACTGCATGCATTGATCTTGGACACTCCTTTAAATTTGCACAGAAAAAATGCACAGAAAATACACTGTGAAAATTCGCTACAGAGAACCAGTGGTGTAAGGGGGGCATGGTCCCCCTTCAATCGAGGCCTGTTCTTGTTTGCCTCCTTACATAAAATAGAAAACATCTGGTGATAGTCTTCCTTGGTCACTCAGTGTGACTGGACCCACTGAGAGCCCCCCAACAAAGCCCCACAAGTCCCCCCCCCACAAATTTAAAAGGCACCCTAGCTGTGCCACAGCAGATGACCACTGCAGATGACCCTAGCCCAAACTGCACCTAAAACAGTCTCCATCTTTTATACTTTTTCTGTGATAAATTAATGCACGAAAATTCCAATTCAATCTAATCCATTTTTAGTCTTTGTATCCCATGTAATAAGAAGACCACATTTTCTTGAAGAACAAAACTAGGTGTTTAAAGATGTCCGTATGTTCATTGTAAGCTTGGTCATCAATGAAACTTGGTTATTATAGTTTTCTTCCAGTTAACACGTATATCACAAATTTCCTAGAATGACACTTTAATTCGTCCCCCAACATTGTCAAGCTTAATTCCTAATTGTGATTTCCAAAACTCACAATTACATTTCATTTAAGGTGCACACAGTATGATTCAAATTTGTAGCATTCTAACTTGTCATTGTGATAAATTAACCTCCTGTGGCAGGCTCAGTGTTGTACTGAAAAAGCAAGTTGGCTTTTCCTATTCACTTAAGCACACCGATCATTAATATTCAGATAGTGCCTTCTTGGCATGAGGCCCTATATAGGGCTGGGGATTTAGACATTTTCACGTCACTCTCTGTAAAGGAACATCTCAGGAAAAGACTGAAGCCAATACTGTACAGGGTTACATAACTCAAAGAAAAGTGAAAAAAAGATTATATACATATTTCCCTAACCATGTTCTTTTATTGATGAATACAAAGAAAGGATTATTTATTGTGTACACAACCAATTGCTTGATCTTAATTGCTAATTCTCAAGCTTTTAGGCAATGAAATGATCTCAAATATAAAACACTCTATTTGTGTTTGGCTCTTTATTTACATAAAAAGAAAAGATTGTGTAATGTCTATTCCTGTGCTTCATGTTTATTTAAACACATCAAAGAAATTTGTTATAAATAGATAACATTTCTGTATATTTAGGAAAGAAATATTAACCTCAACACTTACAAATACATGTTACTGGACACATTTTGGAACTTCCTTTTGCCAGAAATGAAATGTATGACCAAGACTCTAACATAAATGAACAGAAAATGAAATCACCTTTTCAATACAATGTCAATCACTACATGAGATGAATTTCCTGCAATTAGGACAACTCAAAATGCCACAAATTTGAAGTAAACTGCTGCTTGAATGAAATCCAAATGATAAATTGAGCTCAAAAATGTTCAGAGATTAAGGTATCGTTCCAGGGAATTGTTTTCAATGTATTAATGTAACTGGGAAAACAGTGAAATAATCCATTATTCACAAATAGAATTTAAAACATGAGCTCGTTGGAGTTGTGAATACATGTATTTGGTTATGGCCCTCACTAATATGTATACTCACTGTTACACATGAGAAAATGGAGGAAAAAGAAGACCATGCACTCCTTGTCTGGAGATTACCGGCCCCATGCAATCTGTGGCTGCATCTGATTGCTTGGTGTGTTCTCTCCCAATCTGATCTGCTCCTTGTGATCAGCAGACTCAGTAGATGATCGAGATTGCCTTTTGGTACGGATAACAAGACTCAGGTCACTTCGTAGAGATGTCATGCTTGTGGTCAGCTGTTTGTTTAGGTTAGTTAGTTGCTCCTTTTGTTGTAGGATGTGCATTCTCATGGCCTCTGGGTCATTCAGGTCAACCTAGGATTCAATCAGGTAAAGAGAATTATCTTTCAGCAAAGTTCAATACCCCATCCACATAAAAAAGTCAGTAAACCCTACACAATAATTCTTTGCGAACAGATTCGAACTGAATGTCTACTATAATTTCTCTATATTTACAGTGTTTTGGAAACTTATGGTAGAAAGTGAAGTTTACTTTAACCATTTCATGCCAGAGCATTTCCCAATGTTGATGATGCTGGGCCGGCATCATTTTTTCCGTTTTCAAAATCCTTCAAAAATTCATCATTTCATTTAATGGTTGTTTATAGCAGCACGAAGTAATCTTTAGGCACTACTCTAAGTTGACAGGTGACCTTCACTGACGCCCGAGTATTTCAGCC
>NW_019091397.1:638081-651779 GCF_001949145.1 Acanthaster planci
CTCTGGAGTCTGCGGCAGGAAGTGGTTAACAGTTCCACTTTGACATCTGTCAATACACTAATGAATTCACTTGGTTTACAAATTTACATGAAATATGAATTGACCTTTATATGCGAAAGTTTCATTGATTGGGAACTGGTAATGTGACTTATTTCATCAGGTAGAGTACACACTGTGAACATCTTGATCCCTCGCAGTATGATGGCTGTACCACCTGCTCTTGAAGTTACCATAAACCAAGATTGTTATATTTTCAACACATTAAGAATTTAGTAGACCCTGAAATTGCCCTTAGAAATGTTTTATTTTAATAACAACAGGTTTTTATATAATTCGTTTTGTAGCAGGGGCAGATTTAACTTAGTTTATTTCCTTTGTACTAAATGCAAATGTCCACGTACTGTATAGGAGTAGCACCTCCTAGTCTACCCATCCCAAGTTGCATTGTGCCCCTCATAATTGTTTACTTGATGATGACTCATGCAACTGGACCAGGCACTGTGGGCATGCTTTGAGCCCAAGTCTCAGTAAGCAGGTTGGCAGTCGGTGAAGTAACACACCTATTAAATGCCAGAAAGCTCAGACCTGCGGTGGACTTGGTAGTTAACGCTTGAGTTGAATTGATCTGTAACTTTTCTTAGGTGCTGTGTTGGTTTTGTTGGTTTTATTGGTTCTTGGTTTTTTTTTCTTTTTAGTTTGGGTTGGTCTTGTTTTAGATTGGTTAAGCCTTACCTTGATTCTGTTGCGGATTTACTTTGGTCTAGGATTGGTCTAATTTCTAAATTTAATTTTGGTCTTGGTCATATTTCTCCTACATTTTAGGTTTGGTTTCTACAATTCTCTGATTTTCGACCTAGTCCTGTTTTTTTAGTTCTCCAGTTGCATTCCTTTTTGGGGGGATATTTCTTACAAGAAATAAAAGATTTTGTTGTTAGAATCAAGTTTCAGCTTCCGTATCCCTATTCTTTTAGACTTCTTGCGACTTCTCCCTTTTGATTGTTTTGAAAGTTTTTTTTGCGAGTTCCCCAAGTGTTTTATTTTTTTCAAGTCTCTTCTTTATTTTTCTATTCTCATCTAAAGTGTGCCATTTTTCCCCCGTTACACGTTTCACTAAGATCAAAGTGCTTTCTATTATTACCTCTGCTCATTGGCCCATGAAACAATCCCAATACCATCTCGGCTCCCTAGGGAGTATACAGCGCGATGCAGCTATTTTAACGCAAAGCAGCTAAATCTGTCACAATAACCACCTCTACCAATTTATTCCTGGATGGGGAAAAGCAAGGAGTGACTAATAAAGTGCCTTACCCAAGGGCACATGCACCATGACCCCGGGCTGGATTCAAACCTGCAACCTGTGGCTTTAACGTCAACTATGAATCCAATGCTCTTAACCACCAGGACACAGCACTCCACATTTCCATGGGAATCTGGCAACTTCACAGATTGATGCCAGCACATGTGCTGTTAGGCATTTCACAATGCTGAGAATTCTGTGAAAGGCCCATAACATATCCTGTTATATGCCACTGGTTTTCAGTTAGGGGTCATTAAAGATGTATGTAGTTTAATGATGGAGATCATTTACCGGTATGTCACACTAGGCTTATATATAACTGAAAACATACTATACTGAAAATACAAATGTTCTTGTCATTGACCAAGTTTACAATCGACTTTTAGAACCTTTTTTCCTGGGTTGGATCACTATAAAAGTTGTCATCTGTCTAAAATCATTGTTGAGGGGGTATGACCATCAGCAATGGATAGTGCTTTAATTTTGCAGCCTTGACAAGCAGTAATGACGGCTAACAGGAAGGCCAGCATCATACCCAAATGAAGAAGGCTAGCTTGTCCCGCCGTTTCGAAAGGGGGGGCTGGCGAGAGCCAGGTTGGAAAAGCAGGTCATGACACTGAGGGAACAACAGGGGAATGTCAACTAACAGCCTCACGAAGTGGGAAAACCATGGCTGCCTCGGCCAGAAAGGAGCGATGAGAAGAATTTGGCAATGTTCTTTCTCTATCTTTGAAAAGACCCTTGGGATCAGCAAAATGGGGGGAAAAGCGTAGGCTAGGAGACCTTCCCATGAGATGCACAGAGCATCAGTCGCCCAAGCCTGAGAATGCGGGAATCGAGTGCAGAATGTTGGGAGTTGAGCATTCAGATTAGAGGCAAAAAGGCCTACGTGCTGTCTGTCGATTACTTGAAAAAGAGCACAGACCACCTCTGGCTGAAGAGTCCATTCTGTCGGGCAGACCTTGCCCCGGGAGAGAACATCGGCCAGATTGTTCTGTAACCCGGGGATGTGCTCGGCAAGTACCAGGACAGAATGACGGGTGGACCACTGAAGTAGATCCCAGGCCAGGAAGCAAAGGTTCCGTGAGCGAATGCCCCCTTTGCGGTTGATGTAGGCAACAGCCCTAGCAATGTCTGACCGAACTAGATCTGTCTTGTTAGTCAGGAGTGGCAGGAAGTGACGTAGAACATTGAAGATAACCTGCAGCTCGAGAACGTTTATGTGGGAGTCTTGCATGGCTGGTTCCCATTGGCCGGAGATTAGATATGGTGGTAGACTGGCTCCCCATCCGTAGGTCAAACCGTCTGTAGTCAGTACCACATCCTGACACGAAGGCGCAAAGGGAAGGCCGGTGGTGACGTTGGCCTTGGAGGACCACTACGTCAGGAGATGGCTTAGAAAAACTGGAACTGGGACGATTCCTGAGGAAGTCCAGTGAATCTGTGTGTGGTCTGAAGTGAGACAGGCAATGGAGTTGGAAAGGTCTCATGTGAAGCTGACACCAAGGGACAAGATCAACAAGACTGGCCATGAGACCGAGAAGCTGAAGCCAAGCCCGAGCATTTATTTGTTGGCCGACTTGAAATAGAGCAACACACTTTATCAGATTGTCCATGTGGGCATTCGTAGGAAAAACCACGCCGCGGTGGAGATTGAGAACAGCTCCGAAAAACGTGGACATCTGTGACAGAGCTGTCCTTGACTTGTCGTAATTGATTAGGAATCCCAGACAAGTTGTAAGAGCCCAAACTCTTGTGGTGGCCGAAATAGGAAGACTGGATATTGTTGCTCCTCCCAGCTGCAGCTAGAGGAACTGTGTTTGCAGCGATGAGCTTCACAGCTTCCCAGAGACGCTCTCTTGTTGGTTCTGCATGTGATCAAGCTGCTGCTGCAGTAATGTCACCTTCATCTGCAGATCTCTCATGATATCTATTGAGGCAATTGCTGCTCAATGGAATCAGATGGGGCTTCGTTGATCAGACAATGGACTTCCCCTGCTACATTTGCACGGATGAGGTTTCTTAAACCATTCAGTGGTACATCATCATCAGAGTCTTAACTGTCCGTGCTGTCTGTTAAAAAAGTGGCATGGAAGATATTAAAAGTTGAGTAGAAACACACCATCGGACACATATTTAGACCTCTTGAATTTCAGATCCATTTCAGTTTTCCATTAAAAACAAATTCACAGCCATATGCAAATTGTTGAAACAGGTAGAAGCTTTTAAAAGAACTTTTTACTTACATTGACATTTGTTGATTGGGCTGCGGGAAGTGCTACCGAAAGAGGAGTCCATTTTTGCAAACGTATTGTAGAATATCCAGAGGTACATGTAAATTGAGCAAGATGTTTATACACAGGTGCGCTCAACGGTTGTGCTGAGAAATGCGCATTCGGTCATAATTGCATATTAATGGGCATCGTTGTATAGTGATTCGCTTCACCGGGTACGCTCGTGATTGGGTCGTTAGTGGGGTTTGATTTTAAGCCAATTATTTAAAACGTTTGGCAAACAACGCATTGAATAAGCCCTCATATCGCGTCTGTTAAAGTTCCAAGATTGAATTCCACCTGCTACATTTTCATCGTGAGCCGGAAAAACCAGTTTTTAGCCCCCTTAGAGCTGCAGCAAACATCTCCACCAAACACGGAAACGCAGAAAGAAACCGATCTTCGAAAAATATCCTTCACTGGTGTCCACGATTGTCGACGTGCTAACACAGCATGGTTTCACTGCTCACAGACGGCGGTCAGAATCGTAGTCTTCCGTTGGTGTTAGAGCTCGTCAGCTGCAAGAAGAGCTTGTGAAGAAAATACCCGAGCTCGAGAAACGCGGCATTAGCACAAGCACATTGTGACGGCTTTTTGCCCCACCGAATCGTTCCAACAAGGAAGGCCAGCATTAGACAGCAATCTGTCATCGATGCCAAGGTTGGAGTCAAGAAAAATGACATTGGCAATACCCACAAGGCTTCTCACTTTTGCCGCACTTCCATCAACTACGCGCTGGAAATGGCCACATGATTTAACAATGAAGTTTCCAGCTGGTCAGTGGACGACAAGAATAAATTGCTCGTCAGAAGTGGTACATGTGTGGATAAGAGAATGGCCTTTAAAACATTTTTCCTGAAGCATGACAATGTACCCTACCCAGACCACAACTTTGCAACAGGTTATAAGGTCATCCCAGCGGATACATGCAACTTCTCCACTGCGAAGTCACTACTCCAAGGGAGAGGTCCCAGTCAGTGAGTCCAGAAAGAGAACTGCCCGTCAAAGCTAACGGCACTAATGCGGAAGAAAATCCTCTGCCTCATCAAGCCACGCCTTCATCAAAAAGCTTTTACTGTACAGATGAATTGGGCCACCTGCACTACAGGTACCCAAGAACTGGGCCTCTAACTGTTTGTCTGCGAGGAAACAAGTTTTTCAAGGCATCAGTGTATAATCACAACACCGACCTGCTTCCTCTCACCAGAGAGGAACGTGAAAAACACAGGAAACACACCGCTGTGATTTTGTCCAACTATGGTCCTGACTGGCGAAAGGATAGCGTGAAAACAGTCTTGATTATGGGACGACTCTGGCGTGACTTGTGCCTCGATTACCTTTGCATCACATCGTACGCTCCTGGGGACAGCAGGTTCAACATGATCGAACATAGTTGGGCTCCCTTGACCTTGTGGCTGACTGGTCTACAGTTGGCTGCAACTTTGCAGGGGGAAGATATTGTGCCAGAGGTGAAGGATGCTGCTATCCTTGACAAGGCGATCGATGATGTACACCGCAGTCTTCAAGGTAGAACATTTGACTCTTTCCCAGTCTCTCCTGTGGCCATGAAGTCAACCTCACAGCTGAACTACAGGGATGCATCTCTGGTGAAAGAACTTAGTGATGCCAGTTCTACCAAGATCCATACCACACCAACCCTATGTATACTTGCAGAGGAGTACAGATTTTTGGCAAGGCACTTGGTTCAACGGACATTCACGCTTGAATTCATCAAATATGAAGATCGCCGCTGTCACCACTGCACAAGGAATCGTGTCCACGCCATAAAACTCATGACATTTCTACGTGAATATGGTGGAAGTCATCTTTTTACTCCGAAGGTGTCTCAGCGTCACAAAGGCCATTATGAGCCATGGCGTGAGTTGGCATCTCAAGCACTTTCAGGAAAGCTGGAGAAAGTAGCACTTGATCAAGGACTTGACAGCACATTCAAAGGAGATCGCACATGCAGCAACAGGTGTCACAAGGTCTTCAAGTCTGTAGCTGACAGGAAATACCACAGGAGACTTGCGCATACATGCACATGAAGAGAAAGGCGCTTCAAAAACAAATGGCTCTTTTCAGAGCCACACAAGTTCAAAAAAGAGATTTGCTTCTTGGCATATATTTGAATAAGGTTGGAATACATTTTTTAAAAAAGGGTCATACCTCCTCTTGCATGTTTATTCCACCACCCCCAACCTTCCCAGTAATAATGTAGCAAGATAATGGTCCTTGGAACAGAATTTCAAATTTTATGGTCAAAATTCAGTTTTTCATCTAGTGCATGACATTGCAAAAGCATAACATTCCTTTTTTGGCTTTTTTCACCAAAAGTCAGTACACATGCATGCCAATGCATCGAAACTCCACGTATGATGTCGTAACAACCTTCCCAGTCATACGTAGCAAGATAATGGTCCTTGGAACAGAATTTCAAATTGTATGGGCAAAATTCAGTTCTTCTGAATCATGCGTCATGATTCTCCAAAGGAAGGAGGTACGTGTACATTGTGCAACCTTTATTATTATTGTTTTCCTCATAACTGTTGTTTTTTTGGCCGTTATTATAGGAATGGGTCTCACTTTTGTTTTACTATTCCCGTCTTGGTTAGATTTATACTTTTTTGTGGACTTATGGGCCCCTATGAGTATATGGCATATAATGCTCTGAGCTGTGGCTGAGATCTGGAAACTGGGCTTTACGTCTTGTTCACTAGACACGAGGCCTAATCCGCTTACATCAGGCTTGTGTTTAACACTGGAGGTTGGCTGGCAATCGGTCCCTACGCTAACCACACATCTTTTGCTGTGCGCATTTGAAATGCTGGCGTGTGTACAAGAGCAGACAGGCTTCGTACTGGCCAAAGAGGCTGTTTCTACTGGTCGAGGATCAAAGCGGCCAGAAAACGGCCGGGCATGCCCAGCTGGTGTATCAACCGGCCAAGGAAGGACATCCCGCCTAAGCATCCTTGAGGTCTATGGGGAACGTCCAAGCCGGAATGGAAAATGAGTGAAGAACTGTGTGGAGTGTCTCCATCCAGAAGCGCTTGGGATGAAGGAACTGATTGAGCAGCCTTAGGTTGAGAATTGGTCTCCATTTTCCCACATCTTTTTTGGAGTTAGAAAAAAGGTGGACCAGAAACCTCTGCGGGCATGGAGCGTGGGAACTGGAACAATAGCCCATTTCTGCAGTAGGGTTGCGATTTCCGACTCCAAAGCCTCGCGTTCAGACTGATTTATGGGTATTTGGGTCGGCCGCAGTACTGTGTTGGACGGAGGGGCACTCGTGAACTTGAGACGGTAACCGTGAAGGTGAGTATCGAGAACCCATCTGTCCGACGTTATCTCCCCCCAGAACCCTGCAAAAGTTAGAAGAGGGCTGCCAACGGGTTTGAGATTGACGACCGAATGAGGGGTAAAGTAGACACCTACGCTGACCCCCGAAAGACCGGGGGGGGGCATGCAACACCACGCTGGGCACTGGAGGAAGCTGGGGCTGAGTAGCATGTCTGTTCCCAGGTAGGTTACAAACTGTCAATGAGCATGCCTAGGAGGCCCCGCAGGACAGTGTGTTAGAGGAGCAGAACGATGTGGAGGTCTCGGGGAGCCGAAGGAGAAACAAGGGGGCAAGAGTCAGTCAGCTGATGAATGGAGATCTTCCGAGCATTATCAATCAGCTTGACCTCACTTTCAAGGAGAGAAGTAAACTGGCCCACAAAGATATCTTTATCAAACAGAGTGAGGCTCTTGAGGGCAGAATTAACTGACTCATGGGGAATATTCATATCAAGAATAGCCGATTCCTTACAGGATGCCGTAGCCAAAAGAGATGCCCTAGCAAACTGCTTGAGCCCCGTGAGCAAAGAATCGACGAGACAGTGAAAGGCCAAAGTCACAAACTAGGGAGAAATATCAGAGCCCTCCTCACACACCCAGGACAAAAATTCGGTAAGGAGGAGAAGAAAGGACATGCAGCTCATACCCGAGCGAGCAGCACAGTCAGTATCTTTTAAAGCTGTCTCCATCCGCTGAAGATTCATATCTTGGATACTTTGGAAGACTTGCCCATGTTCGGAAAAATCTTATCTCTGGCCACGTCTGGAAAATCTGGCACCGAGAGATAGTGATCATAATCACCTCATGGAAACTTGAAAAAGCAGCATGGACGATAGCCTGAAGTTCACCGCTTAACCTTAGCCAGTTTATCCATAGGGTTTATGCAAGAGCAGTCAAATTCCGGGAAGTGAGGAAAAGATGACGACTCTCCTGGCAAATGAAGCTTGAGTGAAGGGTACCCCCGTCGTCAGTAAGTGATGGGGTAGGCAGCCCCAGAACATGTATCATTTTTCACTGTAAAAGACATTGGCGAGACTCGGTGGGCGAAAGATCGTTCACCAAAAGTGGCTCATCTTCGTCCAGAGATTGGCCAGAGCCAGAAATATCCGATGAAAGATCAGGGCCAGAAGCGAAGCCCACCGTACGACCACCATGGGCTGAGCTGACCCCATATGGTGAGAGACACCGGATGTGTTGTAGCAGACATCGCCAGACAAGTTCCGATATGGACTCAGAAAGGGCCCATAGCGTATCCTTGGTCGAGAGGAAGCTAGAGCCTCTCGAAGCACAATGCTTCTTCTTTAGGTGTTTAGAAGAATAATGTGAGGAAGATGAAGCCTCAGATGATTTGCGTTTCTTCCACGAGCAATTCCCTGACTCAGACTGCCGGGAAGAAGGTTGGCCGGAAGGAGGCTCAGGCTGCGTGCCCACAGGAAACGGGTCAGAGATAGCCAGAGGCCAAAAACCCCGAAGGCAAAGCAAGCCTAAAGGTTCGGGGGAGACAGCCCAGCGGGAGGAGGAGTGAGGCTACCAGAGGATCCAACCCAGGTACCAAAACCAAAAGCAAACCGTTGGCTGGCCGAGAACGGGACCAACCCGCCGATTTCTTGGTCACCGAACACGAACGAGAAACCATAAATATAGGGGTATACCAACCACTACACAGGCTTTGTGACGTATAATGTGGAGTGGGCGGAGCCACACCAAACCACCGTGAGTTTCAAGAGGAATGATCTGAGCTACAGTGCACGCAACCAGCAAGGTAGTCTCATACCAAAGATAAGCACTCCATCAACACTCATTAGTGGGCAGGATTGAGCACACCCCGGAACTAAGGGCTGGGCAGATGGACTGAGTGGGCAGAGATTGTACCTGCTGAAAAGCCGTTGTGACTATGAGTCACCCAGTAGCGCTCCCATGGGCTGACTCCGCCATGCCCCAGAAGGTCAGTGGGGGTGTGGGACGGGCTAAAGAGGCTCGAAGAGAAGGCCCGTAGGCATGCAGCTGATCGACAGGATGTATCACCCCATACCAGGGGACCAGACAACAGCAGGGCTTCATTTTAATAAATACGAGGAGAACTAAAAATCGCTCTCCTTAATTCACTTTGATTTAAGGAGAGTGATTAAAAATTGCTCTCCTTAAATCAACAAAGTGAATTAAGGGGAGCGATTTGCTCTCGCTTACAAAAACCAAGTTAATGTTAAATCAATTGTAATTCTGTCCCCGGGACTTTCGAAAATGTAGCGGGGACGTACCCGGGGATGTCAAAAAAACAAAGTGCCCCATCGGCCGGGGCGATAACGGGGACTTGCCCGGGGTTGTACAATGGCTGCCCTGCTGACCCGGGGTGATAGCAGGGACTTGGCGGGGGTTGTACAATTTGTTAAACCGTCTATTGGTAAAATTTTATAGCACTGAGCTTCGATATGAAATACAAAGTGTTTCTCCTACCCTGACAGATGAAAACCTGACAAAGATGATGCCTCATTTTGAGATCAGTGCATGCAAAATACAGACCTTTCTTTTTTTACAAACATTGTCGCCACTTTCTATGGACTGCTAAATGATTAAAACGTGTAATTTAATCTTTCAACCAAGTAGCACTGGTCACGAGTCTTTTGTTTTGGTGATACATTTCAAATCATTGGTTATCTTCTAGATCAATCTTCAATAAACGAATGAAGTGTTGTGATAATTGTTAATTGTCTCATGTGCTGGCCATGGCCACACGTACATAAAGAGCATTTCAATTGGTCAATTGGTCTCTACACAGCGCGTAACAAATTTTGCAATTGGATGAATTTCTATAATTATTTTTGAGATGTCTGCAAAGAAAGATTGTAACGATTTGGGTCGTCGGCTCCCTGATTCCGGTGCTTCAGATATGCAGACGAATGTTTTGCCAAAGTTTGGGATAATTATAGCAGCTGCCCCTTGCTTTGCTTTATTTCGGTGGCATTTTACCTGCACTTACGGCGATTGACTCGATGTCATCTTAGCAATGACCCAGAAGAGTATGGGACTTTTAGAAATTAATTTATTAATGATTAATTTTTCATTGTACGGTTGTTGTGACACAACCCCGCATGCTGGGGCATGTCATAACTTGAATGCCCAGCCAGGGAATACAAAAAGGTGCCCCGCCCTGGCCTGGCAAATTACGGGGACTTGGCCAGGACTATCACGATGGCCCTGT
This sequence comes from Acanthaster planci, assembly GCF_001949145.1. The sequence continues at coordinate 648,190 of NW_019091397.1, forward strand.
TTTATCTGCCCCACTAAGTCCCCGCTAGTCCCGGGTCCCCTGGGGCCGGGATTACAATTGACAGGTGCATAACTTGACTAGTCTCCTCACTCGCCCGCCAATCCATTTCACCACTACAGGGGCTCTGAATTTACTGCGCATGTGCATCCTTTCTTTTTGGTATTTTAAAACATATTGCACATCCACTGCAGACTGTATTCATCATCCCTTCCTGCGCTCACAATACTACTTTGACCACTGCATTTTTGTATAGAACACCGGGCACATTACCCGCCAGAGACTTTTTCTTTCCTGTGGCATACTTTCTGTTCTCGACAAGCGAACATTGTTCTCACGTTCAAACCACACGAACACGCAACAGGATCACACACCATCCTCCAGCCACGACAGGGTTTTTCACAAACTCACTTCTGCTGTTCACAAACGGCCGAGAACGTCACGGTAGCGCCTGAACTCGACCCGTTCTGGGAGAGAGGTCGGCCGGGCGCGGCCACGTGCGTCCATGGAATTCCATAGGTTTGCCCACACGCACTAGGCCCGCACACATGCGCTATCACGTTAGTGTGTTGCGACGCGGGATTCATCAAGCACGCGCGTACAACTCAAAGACTTTGATCCCCAGCCCTTGTGTTTAAATACATTCAATTTTTGGACTCGTTTGCTACTGTCGACCCAACGAGAGTCAAGGGGCTTGTCTTAAATCAACATCTGCTGGTTTGAAATTTTTAAGGAGCGCTTTTTTTTGCTCTCCTTGGAAAACATTAAGGAGCGCAGAGGAGCGCGAGTGTGATCACGCTCTTTTAAAATGAAAAAATGCTGCGAGTTGTGAAGAAACTCAAAGAGCGCACTCGCAATGCAGGTATCGCACGGTCATACCCCGAACCGACTGGAAGGATATAGTAAAGCTACGCACTGTCCTATTTCCGAGGTTAGCAAGGACCAAAAACGCTGCACAACTGTCCTTACCAACCAGGCCCACGAACGGGCAAATACTGTACTCGGAGCGGGGTTAGAAGCACAACTCTGACATTTTCCTTCTCTGAGCTAATCTAATGCACAAAAAGAGAGAGAGAGAAGCACAGCGAAAGAAATGCCGAAATCTCTGGCAAAACCCAACAGGAATAAGAACAAAAAAATTCAGAATAACAAGACAACCACTTTCAAGAAATTTTTTTGCTTTATTTTGAACAAATAAACAAGGTCATCGAGAAATGACACCAAAACCACAGGTAAGGAAGAAAAAATTCTCGAAATTTTCAGAGCCGGACAAAAACACGTCCGATAGTAATGGTGCTAAGAAAAAGAGAAAGAACATGGCAGCTGCCTTTGCGGGAGTCAAGCGAGTGAGGGCGTACTGCTGGTGATCAAGAATTTAGCGAATGGAAGTAATGCATATGTATTGGTAATCTGTGTAGGTTGCAAGCAGTAGACTTAAAGCTTAGTATTGGTATTCTGCTTTTTCATCAAGTCCTTCCTGTGCCAGCGTTGCTGGTAACTGCATTATTGACAGCATCTTTTTCTGAAAGTTCAAGCTAAAATTGACATGGCAAACCCACTTTAGTGCTGCTGATGTCATAAACAAGATTATTCTCATCATAGTAGTGACAAGAACTGATCATCAGTGTTGTTGTTGGTAGAAAACACAACAACACTCAGACTCCAAGGCTCAGAGGCCTCATTACTGTGTATGTACTACAGCAGCAATCTTAACTATTCCAACTCCCAAGTTCTATGTCACAATTTTAAGGAATGGCTAAATGATACCGACAACTTTTGTTTTTTTTGTTTGTCTTCCAGAAAGTGTGCAAGTTTTTCTCGCATTCAAAGTAAAGACACCTTGTCTGTGTGATATATATGGGTCTACTCCACAACATAAGACATATTGCAGAGAAAAAACTCCAACCTGGATTGTACATGTAATCAAATAGGCACTGGGTAAAATATCCTTAAAGCAGCCCTTTCAGGGCAAAGTGCTACTCAATGAGAATTTAAGAGGTAAGATGTTCATGGTAACATATCATCCATGTATCCCGTCTCACTAACCGTAACACTCCTCAGTCCTCCAACAGGAGAAGGATTGAGGAGGGTTAGGGCTAAATATTGTACCAGTTCTCATACTATTCAGTGCAGCATATACTACAAGGCATATTGGTTTTGTAATCTATAGGGCATGCTGACGTCAATATAGATGAATGTAGTTTACTTCATCAAACGTTACAAACACTCAAAAGAAACAAAGGAGTTTTCCTGTTGTCAGTGGTAAGACCTCATTTTCATTCTGTCCTCTGCGGTAAGTACCTGCACTTCATTTAAATATGGAGAATATTATTTTACAGGACCAAAAGGAAATCACAGATTGTGCAGACTTCTATCACCTGCCAACCAAAAATTGCTCTTGGTACCCTAAATCTCTTTTCTCAACTTTCAAAAAAGACTTACTGAAGAAGAAATAACCTAGCATATATCATGCTGTGTCAATTTTTTTTCACAGAGAGTGAAACACTGAGAGCCTGTTTATTTCACCTGGATCTGAATCAGTGACCCAGAGCGGGTTCACTCTATCCAGAATGTGGGTTCTGGTGTCAGTGAACCATTGTCAGATCACCGATTGCGATCTGGATCCATGCAATACATAACACATGGTCTCTTCACCATTTGTCGCCGGGGTTTCCGGTGCCGGACACATATTCTTTACAAGCGTGGCTGGGGTCTCCGAAATCAGACACAGGGAACTGGGCCTCGTAGCAAAAGACCATACTCATAAAAAAGACAAGCCTGCTGGGCATTACCGACATTTTTTCACTCTCAATAGTGGAGATAATCCAGCCTTGTTTTGAAACAGTATATGACTGTTTTGGGGATTTAGCGTGAGTGAATTACCAACAGGGACAAAAGCTCTTCACCACCGCAGTGATGAGCCACACAGTACCGCTGCACGCTAATCTGGCCCTATTGAAAAGAGGTCAGCAGTACACTGTGCCAGTTGCATGAACAAAAGAAAATCACATAAACCACAAAATCTGGGCTCTTTTTACAATGCAGCAGGCTTGGCTGAAATACTCCTACATCAACAGATGTTGTCTGTCAGATTAGAGTAAAAACCAGATGGTCCTTCGTGTGGGTGTAAGTGTCCAGTAAATGAAGATAGGAATTTTTAAAGAATTTTGAAAACAGAAAAAAATGATAATTATCCCGGCCCAGCATCATCAACATTGATAACTACCACCGGCTTGAAGTGGTTAATGAAATGAAAATGAACCAGGAATCTTTGAAGACTTTACAATACCTGCTCATTAGCATCCTGCACAGCTTTCATCGTGACCTGCACAGGTTTCATGTTATGGAAGAACGTCTTCAATATCTTGCCTATCTGCCCATCCACATTTGTGCTTGTGTTCTCCTGGCTATTTGATGATTCCACATTATGGGACAAAGAACGCTCTCTGGGATGAATGTTTCGTGGATTTCCATAATTTGGATCTATGGAGAAATAATGCAAAACGTAATCTTCCATTAATTGTCTTCCTGGAATTGGTAAAAAAAATTGAATGTAAAATTCTTGTCTTGTACTGATGTCTTGTGGTTATACA
>NW_019091397.1:652165-665977 GCF_001949145.1 Acanthaster planci
CCCCAACCAACCCAACCAACCCAACTAACCCAACCAACCAACCAACCAACCAACCAACAAACAAACAACCCAACACCCCAACAAACAAACACCCCAATGTACAAATGTACAAATGTCAGTAGAGTATGTCACTACTAAATGATCATTTTCATTTTTCTTTCGTTACTTGGATGACTATGGCCCAATGACCTGACAACAGTTGACTAGTTTGCACTTCAACTTCACTGCACATGCACTATAACATGCATCACAAACAAACCACAAATCAACCACGGGTCTTAGATCAATCTTACCCCATGTTGTGCTTACATATATCCATGGCTTTATGGATGTAGCAAACTGGAACCATTGCTGTATGCTGGTGATGAGTTTGGTATGAGTCCAATAATCTCACGGTCTCCAACGTGGGAGTGCTTGCATTCTATTTTCACCCGCTGAAACTCGCGACTCGGATTTAAAAACAAAAGTTGAGCCCATGCATGGTGCATTTTGGCTTGTGTTGAGCAATCCACTGACACTCATCTGGAAACATGTTGTGGCCCACTACCTGCTGTAGGCCCGTCTGGGGCAAATGCATAATTTCGTGCAGATGAAGTAAGTGGTTCCACTCGCAACTTGTCCACAACTTGAATTCAAATGAGCTCTGACAAGGGCATTCCCTTATTACTGTTCATTCCTTGTTACGTAACTGAGACCTGACCTGTGACTGACTTCACCACGGAACTGCTATCCCTGGTTGTCATAAATAAGACTCCTGAATGATATCAGGGCTACTTCAAAAATGATGTCATGGCTACTTCAAAGCACAAGTATTGCTCAAGTTGACCTGGGAAGCTACATTCATCTTGACAAAACATGCATATTCTCCAATTGTTAGACTTTATACCAACATTAAATTTACCTTGCTCAAAACAACTGACACTTTACAAAATCATCGTAGTTGTGTGACTGGAATCATTTCGCAGGGGAACTCTTGGGGTTTCTTGGAGAAGGCACTCAGTGGCTTTAGTGACAGCTTTCAACAAAACTGTCCTTTTTCATCTATGCCCCGAGGAAGAGGGTAATGCCCTAAGTTATACCACCGAATCCCAGTAACACTCCTGTACTTGTGCACATTTCACTTGTATCAACTTACCAGATCCAGCCCTGATCCTGCCTGATAGATCCACTGACTGATGATGTTTCCTAACCTTCTTCACTCTCTCATTCTCCTTCATCAGACTGCGATTGAGTATTGCCTGCTTCCGAAGATCATCAGCAAACTCTCTACCTGACTGAATAACAGCAACAAATGATACATTCGAAGTCATAATTTGTGTGCTGCGGGGAATGCTGCAGGTGTTCTTTAAACTTTTCTCAAACTTAAGCTTAACAATCTTGCATTGAAATGCCATTAATGGCCTTCCATCTCAATTAAGTTCCATGTTGTGCTAGAGAAACATCCAATATTTCCAAGACACATGACCCTTCAAAATGATCACACACAACAAAAATATAGTTTTGTTCCTTGGCCCGCCATAGGCATTTTCACTTGATTTGCATAATTGGTGTGCCACTGCAATGCCCCACTCATACAATTTGATTCACGGAATCATTCAACCATTTCCCTATATAACATGAACGGCCTTCCGGCCTAACCATTCAGGTGAAGCCACACACACCGAGCAATTACACAGTTTTCCTTACTTGTTTCATTTCCCGCGTTTTCCAATTCTTTATTGCTAAAACCCATCCCCGTCCCACCCCGAGGAGTTCATATGTCATATTTCTTTTCCTCGTTGCAGTTTCCCTTTCCGAAACCCCCTTGTTTTATTGTCAGGCATGCCAGCTTTTGAGTCGTGCTTCTCCTGCGTCAGGGCATTGGTCCCGTAACTGCCCCTTCTCCTTTGGCTCCAGCACCTACTCTTGCAACCGGCCAAAACCAACAGCAAGCCCAGCCGTCCCTTTCTCTGGTTACAGACCTTTCACCTGGCATGCACCATCTTTTCAAAAAGCCCTGCTCAGTCATCCCGGAATTGCTTCCGCCGAGTCTTTCGACACAGGCAGCAGAAATAACAGCCCGCCGATTTGTCCCAAATTTGACGACGTTTTGAAGGTACATTGTCCATGTAGATCCTCAGAACCGTCATTTTTGCAGTCCGATGATTTACCAATTAAAGGAAGGTTAAGACAACATATTAAATTTTGGCGTGATATGGGTGCTCCTAGTATGACTTTGTCAATCGTTGAAAATGGTTATGTAATTCCTTTCGTAGAAGAACCTCCGACTTTGTTTCTCCGTAATAACAAATCTGCCCTACGCCAGGCTGCTTTCGTGACAGATTCTGTAGAATTGTTGGCTTCTAACCGCATTGTAGAGAAATCTCATCCCTCCTCTGTTGTCAGCCCTTTATCTGTTTCATGTTCAGCTGCAAAAACAGTCTTATCCTTGATCTCAGTGTTCTCAATACTTACATTGCTAAAAACACTTTAAATTAGATGACTGGAAGTTAAGTATTCAGTATCTTTCGCCCAATGCTCTCATGGTATCTTTTGATTTAAAGTCAGGCTACCACCATTTCGACATCGCTTCCATCTCTCAGAGATATTTAGGTTTTTCTTGGAGCATTCACGGGGTAGACAGATATTTTGAATTCACCGTCTTACCTTTTGGCTTAACAACTGCTCCTTACATATTCACTAACGCTCTTAAACTGTTAGTTTCTCATTGGCAGTCCTGTGGTATTCTGATAGCTCTCTATCTGGATGATGGTTTTATTGTCGTTCCACATTCCGAGCACTCCTCTGACCATTTCAGACAGCTTTAGGCATCGCTAATCACGTATGCTCTATCTCTTAGAGGCAGGTTTTGTATACAACATATCCAAGAGCATTTGGAATTCTGCATCTTCCATCGACTGGCTGGTTATGAGATGGGATACCACGCGGGGTACTCTGCAGGTAAATGATCGTAGGATTGAAAAAATTAAGGCATCTATACAGTCCCTGTTCAAACAATTCGCGTCTCTAACTGTTAGGGACTTGCATTCATTCGTAGGCTAAATCATTTCCTTGTCACCCGTGGTCGGCAATATTACAAGGTTGATGACTCGTAATTGATGATAATTGCTGCCTCCGCCAATATCCATTGGTACCTTCAAATGCGTGCTTATCTGAGCTTAAATTTTGGAGAGGCAACGTTCCACATTTGAATGTCCATTTTGTTTTTGCCCATCATGTTGTCAATAGGATAATTTGTTCAGATGCTAGTTCAACTGGCGCAGGCAGCATAATCTGCAGTGATGTCCAACACTGCCCACAAGCTGTGGTCTCCAGCAGAATCAAAACAGATTTCAGCTTGCTAGAGTTCAACTTGGCGTGAGCTTGAGGCTATCCATTTTGCCTTGCTCTCCTTCCTTCCCTTTATACGTGCTTCTGAGTTAAAATTACTCACCGACAGTCAATGTGCAGTCAAGATTATTGAATCTGGCAGCATGAAGCCATACCTTCACAACTTGGCTATGGACATTTTCAGTATTTGTCTCGGTAATTGTATTTGCTTTAATGTCGAGTGGATTCCCAGGACCATAAATGATCAGGCCGATTTTGTTAGCAAGATTATTGACACAGATGACTGGGCTCTTTCAGACAAATTCTTCTCGTTGATTAACTCTTGTTGGGGTCCATTTACGATCGACGGCTTCGCTACCTTCTATAACTCTGAATTGCCAATGCTTTTGGCTGTTGCTGTGGTTGCATTACCACGCCTGGATTAAGGACTTCATACTGAAGTGGGTTACCATGCACTTAAACACGGTAGAAATAACAATAGTCTCCTTGGGTTAAGTAATTTCGATGGTTTCGTAGTAGCAGCATATTTAGATTTTGAGATGGTCTAACGACTTTACCACGTTGGTTTTTTTTTGTTAAGACTTCCACACTTATCTATATGTTCCTCCCTTTTGTGTGCATACAGATTGTTCGCAACCATTCCTTCTGGCATGATTTTCCATGTCAGTTTCAAGCACAGAAGGAGTCTATCCAGCTGGACACGATTTTTGCTAAATCTGAGGGTACGGTGACCTCTTATCTCTACAAATGTCATCAATTTCTGTCCTGGTTAGATTCACAATGTATTGCCCCGGCTCTGCCAATTTCTGAACAAGTCTTGGCATCCAATCTATCCCAAATAAAATCACAATTGATTCCAATAGTGTTTTGATTTTCACCGCTGCCGCATTGCAGTGGTTCCGTTCCATAATCAATTCCAAAAGCAACCCTCTTGATTCTCCCATCCTACAGCATATCGTCATCAGCGGTAGATGTGACCTCCATCATCCATCTGTACAAAAACACCCAATTTGGCTTACGCAAGTCAAAGCAATTGTCGATCTGTTTGCAGGTCTGGAGGCTTTGCTATTAGACCTTAGAACTGCTTGTTACGTCTCTCTTAAGTATGCCCTTCTCTTTCGACATAATGAGATGGCATGTATGAAAGCTAATCATTTAACTGAGATTAGTTGTGATAACAAGGGTATAGATCCGTCCTTATGATAAGTGCTTATATTTAGGGATCATATATCTGCCTTTATTGACACCGGAGAGCTTAATTTAAACTTGATGTATAATACATAGACCAGATTGATTTGACGGTCAATCTATATAAATTGGTAATTATAATTTTTCAGTCCAAGTTCATTTGTGCCTATTCCAAGTCAGTCATTGCTTAATTGTGTCGCATTGTTTGTGTATGTATTTGGCTCAGATTATCTGATTAATAATAGATCCAGGGTTGAATCGGATGTGTAGCGATGTTTGGTTCAGATGATCCAAGACGGTCAGATGATCATTCAGTGGATTTTAAGAAGAGTGTGGAAGTGGAAAAATTATGAAACTCGGACAAGGTCCGGTATTAATAATGTATTCATCAGATGACCGTCCTTATGATAAGGGTTATATTTACGGAGTATATGTCGGCCTTTATTGACGCCGGAGAGCTTAATTTAATCTTGTGTATAATACATTACAGACAAGATGAATTCGATCGTCAGTCAATCTATATAGATTGGTAATTATAATTTTCCATCCAACATCATTCGTGCCTTTTCCAATTCGGTCATCGTTTCATTGTGACACGGTGTTTGTGTAGGTATGTTTGGATCAGATGATCTGATTAATGATAGATCCAGGCTAAAATCGTACGTGTAGCGAAGTGGGATCAGATGATCCATGACGGTCAGATGACCATTCAGTGGATGTTGGGAAGAAAAGAGTGTTAAAAAAAAATCCAGTGTATCATGATTTGATAAGCTCGATGTTCGTGACACACCACCTCCCCATGCTGAATGAATACACTTGGAAGGTCAATCCATTGCCTCTCTCTCCTTTGTATGGCCGTCCTTAATACTAAACTGCTTTTTGTGCGTATGAGCGTAGCGAAGTGGCACAAAATTTTCAAAACTTATGGCCCTTCACAAGAAGTCAAAGTTACCAGCATTAGCCTAGGCAAAGACCAAAGATGGACTGTTACTTGACATACCATAAGATCTTCATCATTAGAGGATGACACAGAAGCATCACTGTAGCTTTGTAATGAGGATGAGCTGAGATTTGAACGGATTCCCAGAGTCTGCTCATTAGTGCTGTCTACCTGGATATCACTGTCTGAACTAGCTGCAGATAAAAAACACACCATACATGATAATTTTGAAAATTGGGTTCCTATCCTCACCAGTGAAAAAGCATCAGATGGCAAATGCCCATCACAATGCAACACTGTTGTCAACTACTTGACGCTGGATGACCTGTAAACACACATAGCTGTCCCTATTTGCTCCACGGAGGATGTGTACACTTCATTTAAGAATTCTTTTTTTCATTTCTGCCGTTGACACAGATTGACACAGTTGTATTATTTCTTAAAGCCTGATTTGATCATGGCTCTACTCTCTTAGTATAGGGTCAAAATTTAATTGGACTGATATGTGAATACTGATGTACTGATTGTACCAGACTGGTACAATTGGTACAATCAGTACCAGCGAATAGGTTCATGGTATATCATGAAAAAACTTACGTAGGTTGTTAATCGAAGCAGATGGAACAACTTGCCTGCTGTATCCTGAGATTTAAATTCCTGAGATTTGCACTAGGTTCTTCGGTCTTGAAATAGACCAAAATATACTTTGGAAACACCAAATTGATTCGTTTCGTATATATACCACAATGTCTTTAAGGCTCATTACATTATTAAAAGAACTACTTGTTTTTAATTGTTCTACTCAACTGTATACATGTAAATGTATGACACTGCATTGGGTTTCATCAAACAGCATATATGCATACGTACAAATGCATCATATGAAATACAAAACGAATTCCAACCAGTAAACCAACCCAATCAATTAATTAACAAATTTATGGTTTCTAAGTATTAACAGACCAATACATACCTTGTGCTCCCCACACTTGTAGGAGGAGTGCATTCGTTTGGAGATACCGTAAAAATTCCTCAGTTACAGTCTTGATGGTAAATTGTTTCTGGAAGCTGAATTTGGCATTCGTATTATACCAAACTGTCTTGGTCTTAAATGGTGTAGGGCAGTCAAAGAAATCAAACCTATGAAGACAATAAAAAAATATTTATAATTGAATTTTGACAACTGCCAGTTTTAAGTTGAACTACAATTTATTGTATATGTTCTTAAAGCTGCACTATAACGGAGTTGAAAAACTGAAACAATTTTTTTTTCCGTATAAATGTCTCAAAGTTCCCAGCAACACTTCTTTTTGCTGTTTTTCATGATGGCTTATGACGTAAAATTACTAATAAAAACCAAGAATTTTGTGTCTGCAGATCGTTGTTTTGAGAAAAATTTTCTTTATTCCACTCCCAGAGGGAGCTATATAAAAAGGGTTCCTGGTTCCCTGTCCAAAACCAACATCAACGCAATATGAATTACAGGAACCTGTGCAAAGTCGTGACGAATGTGGCGGTAGTCTCGCGACCAGCAGTAGTGCTCAGCTCATGCATGTATGGGATTGAGTGAAAACACAGACGAGAATTTATGATTTTTGTACTTTTAAGTCTCATCATGCCCCCAGAACATCCCCGAAGAATCGCGATGTTAGGTTTTTTAAATTCCCGAAAAATGACCGAGTTTGTCAGTAGTGGGTGCAAGTTGTCTGCACCACTCGTGCAGAGTTTTTGGCCGGCAGTATGCAGTTAACACTTAGAATTGACGACTGACAAGATCAGTCGTCTCGGCTGAAGCAATAACTTGGCCTGAAGACAAGATACGTACATGTACTCAAGATGGGAGCAGTACAGAGTTTAAAATTGCCCTCCATAGCCACCAGGACTGGCGCTACCAATCATGCTGATCAATCTCATCCAGCCAGATGTTCAAAAGGGGTGTTTGAGGAGAGAGAGAAACAAAGGGTAGGCCTAGGCCTAACGTTTTGGTTTATTTTCTTGGATTATAGAGCCTTAAATCCTTCTGTATTTCTTCGAAACTCTGGAGGATATTTTGTTTTTAGTTGTAACATGAAGTAGGGACCCTAATGCCATGGTTATAAGATTTGTAACTGGACCGAAATAAGACCTTAAAATGATTTGTCAAAATGTGTGTCTTATGCCCAAGGCCTAAACACTTGGACATAAAAAGATAGTTAGGCTAAGGCCGGGCCTAGTATTAGAAAAGTATATCACTTATCAGTGAGCATGAGTGATTCAAAATCCTATGAGGAAAATGGGCAGTGGAGTTAGCAGAATGTAATTGCTGTGTGTCCAGGTTGGCCATGTGGGAAGAATTACAAAAAAAAAGAAACAAAAGTACCCCACTTACATGCACATGTAGGCTACGTAATGTTCAAAGCATGGACTGATCCCAATCCACATTTTCTGGGGGCAGGCAGACAAACCTGTTTTATTGGGCAGGGCTGTGTTTTTGTGCTTTCTGAAGGGAGGGCCCTAGAAAAAAATTCTTACACATTCCACATGTTTTTTACCTGGGTAATTGTGTGTATTTTTATTGCAGTTCAGGTACTTCAAGAAGCCTTCAGATAGCACTCCATACAGGATTCTGAGCCTCCCGAAGAATTTGATGCTTCTATAGCATGAGCTTTAGTCTGCAGTCTGGAGAGGTTAGCTTGATCTCATTGTGAATAACCAGGGCAATTGATGAAGAATGATAATTGAAGTTTAATGTAATTTGCATGTTAAGTCGAACCTCAATAAGAGCACTGTTAATACGAGGTTCCTGTTATAACAAGAAAAGTTAAGGTCCCAAGTTCTTTTTGTTTTCCCCTCCTGGGTAATACAAGGTTCCTGTTACAACAAGATAATTTGTAACATCCCGAGGACCTCTTATTATCGAGGTTCAAGTGTACATGTGTAACCCTGTCCCAAAAGAGGTCTTGGGTTACAATTTCAAATTGTATTTCTTTATGACTGTTTTCCTTTGGCATATTTAAATTGTTCTTTCCTGAGCTTTTGACTTCTCTACTGGTAAGCAGTGTTCCAGTGTTGAACCTTTGATTTATTGCCTATTCCTTTTGTCAAATAGCCTGCTCTTCCTTCAGTTTATCTTTAATGTTCCTGCTCTCCTGGAAGATCACAGGATGTTCTTTGTATCCACTGCCTTTAATCTCTGACTAGTACACCAGTGTGTACACTACCAGTAAACTTTTCAGGAGATCAGCAGGATGTTGTGACACTTAATCCCTAGTTGTTCATACCTTACCCAAGCTGTGAAAGCCATAAACTTCTGCTGAGTGCTCATCTACCTATACTAGATACTAAATGACCAATCAGTATTGGAGTCATGTGTGACATTTTTTGAGTTGTTCAATGAGAGCCTGAGCTGGCCATGTGGCAAGGGCATGTTCTGGGTGGCAGTTTGCCCCAGAGTTTTGGCAAGCCTGGCATCCCAAGCTTTGCCATCGTACTGATTACATGCCTGCCAATTTTTTTTTGCGCTCTGCATTATTTTTCTTTGGACCGGAGGACCTAAAAATCCAAGTCTTCCCATGTTCACAAGTGTTGGCTCTCTATCTTAGTTACTGAACTGCATGTTCTGAAAGAGGGTCTGGAGGGGAGTATCTGCAATCCACCTGAAGAGCCGTCCCCAGGAATCTCAGCCACCGAGCTATTGTGACTTGCAGACACAGCACAAGTACACCATGGCATCTGTGGCATTAATCACCAGCATCCGCAAGGACATGTATTCCTTTGCGTTACATTTCTTCTGCTGAACTTTTGCTCTCCACTTTTTGTCAACCGGCTACACGACATGGAATGACTCATTGCAACTCATCTCTACATCTAGAACTTTGGCGCTATTTTTTTCTTGAGCTCAAAGTGTATTCTAACTTTTTCTGTAAATCTCCTATTTTAATTAATGGCCATCTGAACTGGTGTTCTCTGGATTCATTTGATATTTTTCATATTGATTGGCTTGTCTATTCCCTCCAATAAAGCAAAATCTCTTTTGGACGTAAATCCTGAATTGTGTGAGGTCGACAGTTTGTTCAAAAGGGAATTGAATTAATATGAAATTTGGTTCCTGCTATTTTGAAATGTGAACCACGGGTTACACATGTACAATTTTGTACATACACATGCGGCTTATATTAGACGGCATATGTTATTTGAATAATGTCTTGAGTAGGAATTTCAGTATATACTTTGCCTTATGAACTGGACAGAATGGTTGTGGCATGATTTTGTCTAAATTAGTCTTTTAGTTCATCTGCAAATTACATCATTATTACATACGTGTAAAAATATTTTTGTTGCATGGTTCCATCAAGCTGCGGTTATTTGTTTAATAAAAAAAATTGTAATTGTTTTGTTTCCCTCAATTTTTGTTTTGGTGGCTGAGTAATATATATTGTGAAGAAAATCTTTGAACAGATTTTTTTACAGGCAAGTGAACTCAGTGCAGTTGAAGAATATGTTACAGCCCCTTCCTGCGATGAAAACCTGTGATTCCACCATGGCACCCAGTCAATTACAATGGTGCAGAGGAAGAGCACTGTTCATAAATTTACATTGCGTACAATGTTTACCGTATCTACTGTAACATCAAAAGATCAGGTCCCGGTCTATATTTTTCTTTGTACATGTATTCCACTCATAAAAACACAAGGTTCCTGTCATAAAAACACAAGGTACATGTATTCGTAAAGTTCCAAGACCGTGGATAGGCAGGATGGGAATGTAGATGCATTTTAATTTTTTCTTTGAGGTCCAAAAATTATTCAGTTCCTGCATCTCCCTTGTATGAAATACAGGAAAACCACACTACGTGTATAAACCCATATAGGAGTACGTGTATTTGGGGCCCAATTTTAACAAACCAATTTTGAGGATTCATGTCAGGAAAAAATCCAATTTGAGAGCAGGAACAATGCATATTAAAGGAAAAAGATCTGACAAGTTAATGTGAGAAACTTCGAAAAAGTGGTTATTTTGTGAGAAATATGTGCAAGTTGAGAGCATTATACCTAATTCTTAGACAAGGATCAAACTTGAATGGCAATAGACATGGGTTCTGAAATAATATACTCCTCCACAAATATACATGTATGTACACAAGTACATGCTTCATGCTGGAATGCACTTAGTTTATTTCAAGATATTACATATGTAATAATACAATATTTAATAATACATGTACTGTAACCACAGTGTGGATTTGAAAACCTGCTTGTACAGTTATAGAATAAGTTGACAGCAGTGAGTCGAATGCAGCAAGTTGTATTGAAGAGGATTAAAAGAACTGGCATGCACGATAAACAAGATAATGTGATGTGTTTTTACCTTAGATACAAAAAACAGACAAAACATTAATCCAACTGAGGATATCGGAATCCCTTGTACTCGCTGTCTAAATTTGGATGCAAGAATGTTGTCCATGATGGCAATGGGACTGCAGTGGCATCTAACCTCAACACCACTGAACTGCTTGATGATATGCCATGTGGCGATATTTCCCGAGTAAAAAATAAAAACATATGAAATGCTAAAGAAAACTAATAATGTGGAAAAAGTACTATTTTCATGCAGATAAAAAGTTTGACCAAAAAACACTATAAATAAAAAATAGATGTTTGGGCTGGGCTTTAAAGAAACTCAGTCTGAGCAGGGTAGTGATATAAAAATGGGTTTTTCTTTGACAAGGAACAAAAAACTTTAAAGTGTAAAATGCGAAACACAGGGATACCCATAGTAAATAAAATCCTAATCAATATTGATCATACACCCCCAAAAAATCAATAAAATGCATGAACTGTACATACTGGTCAAGAGTGCCCTGGACAGCGTCTCTGCCACACTGAGTTAGTGCTACTGCATGTGAGTTGTCTGTAGCATTGCAGAATGTAAGAAACAGGCATAAAACAACTCATGGTAAGAGATCTACACAGGGATCTACATTGTCCACTCATGCTAAGTTCCACCATCTTTGCATGTACTTGTGGAATCTCCTTACAACATCTGTTGTTTAGCAGCAGTGGCTGCAACACACTTGCAGTGCTCACAACTGCACCTATAAAAAAACCAAACACCACATTAGCAAGCCCAGGTCATGCAAGTATATTTATGTGTGGACATACTTATAAAGGACATGTTATATAATGCACATGGGGTGAAGGTCATCGTTTATCCTCTGACAACTTTAATTTCGTTATAATCGAATACAGTAAACACATTGTCAAAAGAAAGACATGGTATTTCCAATTCCCTTCTGTACGCAAACGTAAGGTGCGAGTCGACTCGCAGCCGATCAGTAAACATGTCACGTAGGCCCTAGGCTATGTACACATTGAACCAAAAACGTGAGACTTTCAAAGTTGGAATTTCTTCCATGGAGTACATGCAGTAACAAGTGCATAAAGTGCATGTACAAAGTCAGGTTCAAAGGTATATCGGCCATTTCAGTGGCAATGAAAAACTTTGATTTAGGCCTACCATTTTACCAATCTGTGTTTCAAAACCGATTGTGCTCTTGTCCACCCGAAAGCTGCCGCAGCATTACCGTCCCCGTCGTCATTGGTATGATCCGGCTAGCTCGAAGCAGTAGACTTCGGCACTTTGTGTTTTAACTACGTTTATATCGCCCGCGAGGTCATCTAGTTGGTCCAAATCTGATGAATCTTCCTCACTGGCCTCAGATAAATCAACCTTCTCCTTGTCAACACTGTGTTCTTCACAGAAGTCTTCGTTTTTTGGGGTGTTTTTTTTACTTTCACAATGTACATGTACAGTAGAGCGTGCGCTGATTGAGTACCACGGCCTACATAATATTTCATTCATGCATTATGCAGGAGATGCAAATTGCTAGATGACGACACTGCCGTTTTCGCAAAAGGCTCGTTCAGCCTGGACAAAAGGGCCTAAAACTCTGGTCTCTTTCAGACTGAAGAAAACATCAGAAATGTTTTGTTAGCAAATATATGTGAAGAATTACAACAGTACATGCTACATGTATTTGAGAGACAAAATCACAATTCTCCACTTCGTTTTAGTACTGCTTTAACTAAAAGGACAGATGAATTTCCTGTAATTTGAAGTGAGCACGCACTGATGTCACAAGTACATTTGACTTTAATTGTCAAGTGTGTTACAGTTCATCTGACAAGAATTCAGTTTTTCATTATGTAAGCCTGTTTTTACTTCGTCTTGTGGTTTATTTTAGAATTCACCACACCCGTGTAAATGGAATCATCTTAAAGTTTTTAGCCAATAGTATGCACTTCAATATGGGCATTTTACAGTAGCGCACCTCCACGAGTTTGCAATTTGTTGACCAATCACAGTGTGCGAGATCTGTTGACCCAATGCGCATGAGGAAAGGGTTGACAAATTTTGCGCACTGCAATTGGTCAATGCGTTGCAAACTCTTGGAGGTGCACTATTGTGAATGGCCCATATTCCCCAACAGACTTTCCTTAGCCACTGACAGTGTAAGTGTTAGCGTCCTTTTGAACCTTCACTCATCTTACACAAGATCACTTGCCATGGCAATGTTCCCAAAGCGCACCTTATTGGTACGTAGCAGCAGGACATGATGTAGTACCACTGCCAGCTTGCATTATTTGAAAACAAAAGGACTTGAAGGTTTTTGTTGATGGTATCATGTCAAGAGACCTGGTATACATGTAGGTTCAGTGCAGAGACCAGTTCCAACTTTCCTGTTTCTGGAATCTGAAGACAGTAGTTCAACAACTTTGGGCTCAGTTTGATCCTGTGGAGAACAGGAAAGTCAGTCCCGATCTCTAGAATTTGGCATTTCCAGGCCAAATACATGACATTTTGTCCTGATCATCTTGATGTTCATGGCAACAGTCTGCCTCCTGTCTTTCTAAGTTTCTCACCAGCAACATAACCGTAAGTGTTAACTAAGCTAATGTCTTGAGTGTTGTAAAAAGTCACGTTGAAATCATCATTATATTATTTTGATCACAGAGCAGTTGGAAATTTGAGTTAAGAATGTTTAAGTTACTATGATGTTTTGATTAGGGATTCTGTAAGGAGTGCAGAGCACTAACAGATGTTTTGAAAGCCATAGATTATTAGAAAACTTTAAACATTTTGAATACTTTAATTTAATGGTCTTTGTCGTACGGAGTGGTTTGTCAACAGTGGCGTAGCCATGGGGGGGCCAGGGGCACATGCCCCCACCAATTTGGGGTGCCCGCAAGATGCTTCCCCACTGGAAAAAAAAACGAATGAATGGTTATTGAACAAGACTAACAAAAACTTGCCCCCAAAAACCACACTTCTGAAAGCTGGTGCCCCCTCCCAAAAGATGATGGTGCCCCCTCCCA
>NW_019091397.1:668225-681339 GCF_001949145.1 Acanthaster planci
CTTGTCAACTTAGAGTAGCGCCTAAAGATTACTTCGTGCGGCTATAAACATCCGTTAAGTGAAATGATGAATTTTTGAAGGATTTTGAAAACGGAAAAAATGATAGTCATGCTAGCCCAGCATCACCAACATTGAAAAATGCCCCGGCATGAAGTGGTTAACCCAAAGGTGTATGTACAGTCCTATTGAAATTGGACAATTTTGGACTGTTACGGTTAATGAAATATTGATTAAATGGTTTTCAGAGAAGTGGCAAAGCTAAGATTTTACTAGGGGGGCACAATAGGGACATCAGCTTCTTATGGGGGACACCAACTTTCAGTGGTGTGTTTGGGGGACCAGTCCTAAGTTAGCCTTGTTTACTATCCATTCATCCGTGTTTTTTTCTTCAGTGGGGGACACCTGGGGGGGGCACTGGGAATTTGTGGGGGGGGGACGTTCCCACCAACCCCACATTTGATATCACATTTGCATATATTCAATAAATATGTGAGGATTTTGTATCATTTTTACTAAAAGGGTGGATTTTTAAGTGCAAACTATTCATTTTTGTTGATCTCTGCCCTGACCACATGGAAGAGCAGATTCCACTACAAATTGGCCAGTATTTATTGTTCATTGATGTCTACAAGCACAGCAATTTTTATCAAAATCTGAAGACCAAAGGTCAAAAAGTGTGTTGGTCTGCCATGGAATGACCCAAATGTATTAATTATTATTATGTAGGTGTGCTACTAGGGAACCACAAACCATCAACATGCATCAACAAACATGATGAGATTCAACAAAGTATCAACAACCTGGAGATGCACTACAAAGTTTTAACAGTAGTATCATCAAATTTAAGAGTTTTACATCTCCTATTACGTAAGATTGTTGGGTGATGAATTCACATACACAATCCTGAAAGACCACAAATTTTCAGCAAAGACATATGAATTATATGGCCGCCATCTTTCCTTTCTAAATCAAAGTATCTCATACTTATCATTTGAAATAAATAATATGTTGGAAATGACATTTTGGAGCCTAATTAGTGTTGTGAACACATTACTTACTCGTGATAATGCAAGTATTAATTGTAATGCTTTTGATGTGTAATAGTATGACAGTATGACCCACTATTATCCAATGGCTTACCTTCCTTTCTTATCACATGGCAGTATTTTGACTGTCATAACTCCTTCCTCTTTTCCCTGATCATTCTGTACTTCAAATTCATCATTAACTCCCATAAGGTAAGCAAGACTCATCAGCCAAACATGACAGCTGCAAAAAAGGAATTTAAAAGATGGCACACCTCAAACATTTGAAGACAGAGTTGAATAATGCCTTACATCAGAGCAGCCTGATTACCAAATCATCAAGTTGGGACATACTGATTTCAATTGATAGGGCCACTAACTCAGCAGAGGATACATAAAAAGTGGGCAGATGGATAAGTCGAGACTTCTTTTCGTATGTATACGCGTACATGTATATGGGTGTAATGACTGCATCAGTAGACAAAGCACACTCAGCAATTTGGTAGTAACAACCTGGATTCTCTGGGCTCTGGCAATGGGCTTGTCAGTCATGAGTATGATATGTAACAGGTCATGAATAGTTACATGTACCTCACATTCAAAAAACTTTTTCATCTGAAGCGCCTAAACCAAGAATATGGATCATCCATCTCATTCCCTGAGCTTACAAGGTCCATACAGAGGCTACAGGAATTGCAGCCAAGCCACGAAATAGTGCTTATTTAAAGGTTAGCAAATTTTAATTCTAAAGTACACAAAACTTTCCTGCTCACCATTAAGCAAAGTCATGAAATTGGGCTGTGTGGATCTCATACTACCAAATTGCTAAAAACTGGGCTTGTCCACATGTGTAGTAGCCCCCAAAATATATCGTGGGACACAAACAGGAAAGTACAGAAATGCTGTTGCATGAGAGTGAAATCATGGTACTTGTAATTCCATTGGGTAAATCCTCCCCACGTGGAGTGGGTCAGGTCTCCTAGTGATACTTACCCCTGCCCAGCCTACATATGCAAATTTCCCATGTGCCTATAACAATTCGCTGAAAAGACTTGCTAATGCATACTGCCCCTTGACCCTCCCCAATGCACTGCAGTCCCGCCGGTATGTTCATCCCACATGGAAGGGCGGATTCCACTAAAAAATCTCAAATACATGTACAATGTACTTTGGACAATTTAGCACACTAGCAGACTGAAATTACATGAGGTTAAAACAAAAGGCACATAAACAATAATGGCTGTCTGACACACTCTGTGTATCCACAGAAAGGGTGCTACGCACACTGGCATACACTCATAACTGACAGACCTGTGTACAAGGTCGTGGCATGATGTGTAACAAAAAACAAAGGTAGTCTCTTTCACTAAGTAGGAAATACAGTGCTAAAATTGTTAGTATCAAAAATCTAAATTTATAACTTTAAGGTTATTAGTAAAGATTATAAAAGGTTAACAATGATGGAAAACATAAAGATGAACAAACTGCACAGCTGCTGCAGTGACAGTTGTAGATGGCTGTTGTAAATTTTGTGAGTGGACAGTCGTCGACCCCGGGCCACCATGGATGCAGCATCTGCAGAAAGACCTGACGCCCTGAAGGATTGTTGGACAACGTCAAGCATGTGAAGTGAAGACCCTCCGGTGCTGGGTGGAGGATCCCTGATTTAGGTTGATGAAGGTTGTCCTCCATGACTGGAAGGACCAGCTGCCGTCAAACCAGGAGTCTTGTCAGTCTTGGAAACCACATTTAGCAAGGCCAGAACGGAGCAATGAGAAAGATCCAACATGGCTCCTGTTTTATCTTGGACAGGACACACGGGATATTGGAGGAAAGGCGTACGTCAGTAGGCCTGACCAGTTGATCTGTAAGGCACCTGTCGCCATGCTCTTGGGTGAGGGAACCTGGAGCAGAACTTCAGGAGACGGGTTTGTCGGCAGAAGTGAAGAGGTCGATATGGGGAAGCTCGATCTCAACAAAAATCTCGCTGATCACTGAAGAATCCACCCTGTTGGTTGGACGGTGCCCAAAGAGAGTGTGTCTGCTATGCTGTTGCTGGTTCCCGATATGTGAACGGCTTAGAGGGTGATCCCTTGATCGTTCGTTCGCATAAAGAGCTGCCACACAAGAGCGCACAGTTGAGGAGAGCGAGTGCCACCCTGGCAGTTGATGTACGCCACTGCCATGGAGTTGTCGCTCTGGACTTGAACAGAACAACCTACTAGGTGTTGTCAGAAGTGGCAAAGAGCATTGAACACTGCTTAGAGCTCTAATCTGTTGATGTGTTTATCTTGAGAGGTGGTGTCCCAGACCCTAGAGGACAGAGTGGAGGAAGGAAGGCCCCCATCTGAATAGCAACACATCCGTCATCACAGTCACATCCGGACCTGGAGGTACAAAAGGAAGACCAGCCAACTGGTGCTCGGTGATGGTCTACCACCGCAGGTGATTGTGTAGGAAGGTCGGCACACATGTAAAAAGAGGCTGAAGCATTCATTGTAAGAAAAGTAAGCCCTGTTGTATTATGTTCGAAGTGGCCATTTGTATCCTTAAGTTGGAGGACTACAGCCATATCATTACATGCACGAGGAATAAAGGTCATTCTGCATGCATTGCAAGAATAGAAAAGATGCAGGTAAGGAGCATCCGAAGATGGAAATCGCTCCATGACTTAAGTATCCAAATATTTTCATAATACATCTAAGCATTATAACATTCCCTTTACTTGTTGGAATAGATAGCATGAGTGGATAAATGCTGAAATTGACAAGTACTTGCCGATTCTGCCTTTTCGTTTTGATTACGTGGGGCACAGTTGAAAAGGCAGACATGGCAAACCATTAACGAGAGTGAGTGTGGACAGTAGGCACACTTTTGTCAGACCTCGTAACAGTCACAGTATGTACACTTTGAACACACCCACTACAGAAGAACTCATGTCTGGAAAGCAATGTGGGGCTTGGCCAGGCCAAGCGGAAGAATATATGGAGAGTCAGGAATTATTAGATGAAGGAAGTGTGTAGAATTCACGATGATGTGAAGTTCGGTGAATTAGGATACCCGAGGAGTAGATACTGAATTGAATGGCATGATCACCAGTCAGAGATTGAAGGGAGCCTGTCTGGAGATCGCAGTTGATTGTTACACACCTGAGTGCCTCTGATGATGAAGCTTCAGACATCGGAGGGCTTGATGGGTCTGCGGGTAGGGCGATGACATCTACTGCAGGCATTACTGAACAGAAGACCTATGGTCAGAATAAAACACACACGGTAGGCTGATATTATCGTATTTTATTCACCGGGACAGTTCCATAAAAAGGTGAAAGGAGCAGATTTCTCTGTTTCCCACCTAACTGGCCCCTGGCACAGGAGTTCTGGGTGCTAGCTGGTGGTTTGATGCGTAGTGTAGCAATAGGCCTATGAACAACTGTTTGAACT
This sequence comes from Acanthaster planci, assembly GCF_001949145.1. The sequence goes on from NW_019091397.1 coordinate 672,691, forward strand.
GCGGTCAGGGTTTGGTATGCGTGACCCAGACTTATAGTCACGAGGGGCCACACGAGCAAATGAGGTAAGGCAACCTGGTAGAGTGTACATGTAAATCCTGCACGCGTGGAGGCCCCAAACACTGGACAGATCAAGGCAGAGTTGTTGGTAGGGGTGGAGATAGATGTGAGTCATAAGTAGAACCCGGATAAGTTGAAGAATTATTGTTATTACTATTATTATTGAATGAATTTAGTACGCACATATTCAATCAAAAAAATACATTTGTAAAACGAATGGGCGCCGTCGTGAATTAGACAAACCAACAGAGTGGGATGTGAAGCCGGAGATGAAACTGGATGTCAAGTCGGAAGCGGAGTCTGCTACAAATCCGGGTGAGGATCCGGAAGGAGATCCTCACACAGGGCATCTGGGTCCGGGCAGTCACCGGGAGAGTGGAGATTGACTCGAGGCGGCTGGCTAAATTGGGCAGCATCTCTGAGAGTGCAGGCTGCCGTCATCAAACCCAATGAAGAAATATCTTGCCCAGATGTAGAGTAAGATTTCTTGCATTTTATGCTTATGTGCAGTGATCTGGCCATATAATCCAAAGGAAGAACCTAAAAACCAGGGACACCAGCAGCATGTCTGGAATGCAGGTCGAGACAGGTCGAAGCGGGCTAAGCCGCTGGAACTGTGATGGAAGCACCCTTGTCGGAGAGCCCTAGCTGGTAGCCAGAAGCCGCAGCCATGAGTGGCACTCGAGAACCATGGCAATGATGCAGTTCTGTAGCCCGAAAAGTGGTAGGTGAAGAGCCCACACATAGTTAGGTGGTGCCTCTGAATGGGCCACCCCCGAAAACAATGGGGCATCGGCCTGAGGCATTGTAACTTCCAAGTCACGCCTGAGTGAACCACTGTTAAGTTCGTCTGACGGCTGTAGTTCATGGTGTGTGGTGGTCTTGTAGCTGGCCCCGGAGGTGTGGGGCCATCCCTGTGTATAGACTGGTGAGCCATACCGATGAATACACGTCTTCCACAGTAGGCGCTGGTGCCAAGGCCGTTTATCTTGGATAATGCAAAACCGCACCACAAAGGAGCAGGGCACCCACCAAGCCCTGCTCCATGGTCAGACCCATACAGCATTGGGCTGTTATTATTTGAATGCACGCACCACATTGAGAACACCCAAACCTATAGATAATCCACAGAAAAAAGGGGCAGAAACAAAAATACGAAATACAAAAATAACCATTCTTACCAACAGATAAGAAATCACTCTTTATTCGTAAACAGGAATCAAGTTAATTCACAAACGCAAATGGCACAAACTCGAAACTCGGAAAATGTCATAAAGACACGTCAGTAAACGATAGGCGCTGAAAAAAGAAGGACGAGCAGGGTAGCGGGACCGCAGTGCATTGTGGAGGGTCAAGGGGCAGTATGCATGATCAAGTCTTTTTAGTGAACTGTAATAGGTGCAAAGGAAATTTGCATATGTAGGCTAGGCAGGGGTATGTGAACGCAGGAGACTGTGAACACACTCAAGCTAAGCTAGGTGTCCTTATGGAAGCATAAAGGTGTGACCAGAAAGAAACATTGGGAACCACTGGAGAGAGTATAGAATGCTCAATGATTCCCAAATTTACATTGATGTCTCTCACCATGAGTCAGTGATGTAATGATTTATGTGGGTGATGAATGAAACGATAATGAATGTAGTGCTGCAGACAAACCGCTGAACCGAACCAAAAATCATTGAATACAGCACTTTCGAAACGAACCAAACCAAACTGGTCAGTTTCGATGTTCGGCTTAATATGACATGGCATTGATAGTGCCTGGAATGCACGCAAGAAAACTTAATAAAAAAGCAAATATAACGAAAAACCGGCGCTAGCACATGTGCGTGGCGTGTACACATGTACTATAAATGTACATTTACAGTAAACTTACGATGGCCCCGCATCAGGAGATGGTTGTAAAAAGTAAGTAGTGAGAATTCACTAATAATCAACCCTGAACATGCAATGTACTGCATTTCTGCTGCACAACATTTCTAAATTCTCACTACATCCAATGTGCTTACAGTATGCATATTCAGATTTAACATTGTATTTGCCAATCTCCGATAGCCACACCCTTATGTTCCATATTAGGCCAATGATGTCATAAATGGCCATGCAAAACGAATTTTGATTGGATACTGATCAGTCGGACTTGTGCTCAATCGAATGCTACTCCAGAGGGACAACTAATTTTGCCAAGCAAGCTCGTGCAGTGCTCCAGCGAGCGACAAGATTTGGTTGGTGATAGTGGCTTAACTTGCCTTTCATTTGATCATGTTTGATTGAAGCCGTAGTGTGAATACGTTGTAATGGAATTTTGCCAGATCTCAAAGTTGTTTGCAAATCTCAAAATGCCATTATCCATTCGAACAAGACTGATGGAATATAACCCCTTTGGCCACTTGGGCAGCACCATGGGAGAGAATGCTGACTTGATACCGAGGTTCGTATGTAAATACATCAAAGGCCATAGTTTGGTAGCTAAATCTGTTTCGTGAAATATAACCAAAACACACTTAGCTTGAAATCCAATTTGATCTTGTAGGCTGTAAAGGAAGAACTCCCATTTTCAGCATTCTGTTTTTTCTGTTTTCACATATCCTGCGATCATTTTGTTCAGTCAAACGTGGTCCAAACACAACCGCTTTTGGTCGGCAAACCACAGTCGGTAACTGTCAAACTTCTGACGGTAACTTTCTATGGAATTTTAGCTCCTATACAAACTTTGGGGACACAGTTTAGAAAAAAAAATGTTCACATCAAAGTTGCTTGTGGATGGGAATAGAGAGGAGATTCATTGCTTGTATTAACGTAGTTTACACACGGAAGTACTATATACAGCACGTTTATGGCGAGCTCTTCAATGTCTCAACGTGCATTGTGCATTGTACATGTACGTCCATGTGTGTACATGTCTGAACCCGAACCTAACCGGAGTTCGGCAAAAAATTTCCGAACCGAACCTTGGCACCTACTTACAGCACTAACTGAATGTTTCCCAATTGTTTCATTCCACAAGGCAAAGTCAAGTGGAATGGATTGTTTTATCTGTCACTATAAAATTTCTCTTACCATTGGACCCGCTGACGTTCATTACTTGTATAGTACAATACGGTGTAGCACAGTTAGCATAGATTCATATGGTGAATGACAAATGGTGAAACATTTACATGTATCTGCTTACGTGCCAAGTAAGATGTCTTCAACAGGGTCCCAGAATGGATCAGCAGCCTGGAAATGGAAATGAAAACTTAAGCTGGTTAGATCAACATCATTGAAATCAACACAATCAAGACACTGCTGATCAATGTACATATCAACATTCCAAGTCAAAATATTTTCTCTCAATTTACTGAACCATCTACGGAAAATAGTTTATTCATCACTGAGGTCAATGTTTCATTTCAACATCAACAATTTATAACAGAAAAAAAAACCAACTCACTAAAATCACAGAAAGAATTGTTATATGCATTGTATAATGGATAATTTAAAATTCCAACCCTCTATGCCTTGATTTGAGGATAATTTAAAAAAGGGCTTAGTAATTCTATATAAGGATTTGAAGTTTGACTTGAAAAAACTACAGATAATGAACATATGTTTAAAGAAACTACAGCTCTAATACCTGTTGCACTATCGTGTCTCCATCTGATTCCTGGAACTTCTGGTAGAGGTCTTTGATAAGAAATCGTCGATTGGTGAACTTTTCAGCAGACCAGATCCATATTTGATTTGTTTCTGTGTCTGTCACTCTCACTGATACCTCTTTTGTCATATCGCGACCTCTAGCATCATGGGAAGTCAGATTCTTTATCAGAGCTTCAAATTTTACTCCCTGGATTAATAAAATCCATAAAATTAAGGCATGGGTGACCGACAATGGCTGATTTAAGCACACTCCCCAACCTCAAGTTCCAACTGACTGCTTTTCCAAAAAAAATGTGCACACATGGACAATTAACTGCATGCTGTACTGCATACATAATGAACAGCCATCCTGGTTCCAAAGTCTGAAGTTGGTGCTTCTCTATGTAAAGCTCTGGCCTGGACACATCTCACAGAAGACATATTACTTGACATAACCACATGTTTACATCTGCATTTTGTTACTGTCATAATTGTCAACATCCTGAAGATGATTGACAATGACTGATTTTTTCAAATACTATGTCAATGAAATCCAACCATATAATTTTATGTTCTTACAAATGAAACTAGTGAAACCTGTGTGGATGCTGACATGCATCGATTGATTGCTGTAACCGAGAGGCAGCTTTGCCATTGAGAAAGTTGCTGTATTTAGCTAATAACAGACAAAATCTAGTTTTGTGCTATTAAACGAGCTGCTCATTTTCTTAATTTGGCCTGAAACGTGCAAGGATTTTGGTCAACTCGTTTTGTTTAGATGGCCGTACCCATACCCCAAGCTACACTAAGGTCTGTTAATGTTAAGAAGGCTGTTCATGTGATAGATGTAATCAAGCCAGTCTGGTAAGCCACTACCTTATTTGAGGGAAGACTACCCAAGACCCTGTACTGTGCCATTGCAAGTGCATGTTGGCTTGTTGGTAAATGTGACAAAATTTCTGTAAAATGTAACCCAGAACTTACATTTATTTGGCATTACCCTTATTTGGCATTTTGTAAATAGAACAAATACAAGTAATGTCTCATTTATTTGTGTAAGTATGATGTACGGCAATGATCTAATTTTGGAGGCTTCATAAGGCTGCAGAAGTATCAGGAAGAAACTTAAAAGTATATTTTGAAAGAAAACCTAGCATCAGATTTCCATTTGTAAAAAACAGAAACTAGAAAGTGTAAGTACATTGTAAAAATACCAAATTCTTGTCCAAGACTCTTAATTACATTCTTTGAGTTGCACATTTGCAGCTGCATTTCTCATTATAGAATGCGTTGCTTATTAATAAAGATTGACAAATGTTTATAATACTTGCTCACACACAGACAAGAAATCCAAGGTTCTCCTGTCAGAGTATGAACGCAGGTCTTATTTGTTGTTGACAATCACACACAAAAGAAATAAAGCTTGGGAAACAACTCAAGATTGACTAAAATTCCTACCCTATTCATTTCTTGACTGATCTCATTGACCTCAGCAACTGATGGAAGAAGGCTGGTAAAATCATGATACACCAGTCTCAACAAGGCATCATGGGCAGAATTGTCACCTGTCGATGCCAATCCCAGCATGCCTCTGTCTCCAAAACCTTGGCTTTCTGCCAACTCAGCCTGGAAGTAGTGGTAGTTGTACTTGTCCTTACTATCTTCGGCTGCTGAGCGATCATCAGGGAAACCAATGTATAGAAAAAGGCTGTTCGTTCCAAATATTACTCGATCCTAAACAACAACAAAAAAAACAAATAGGCTGATGTAATACTTCTTGCTTAAGACTGATGATGAAAGAAAGGACTTCATTAAGAATATGGAATAATTTTGTTCAATTACCAAACACTACTGCATAAAATTAAAACAGGTTCCATGCAGTAAATAATTAAATGCTGTGACTCAAATCCACTGCTTGCCAACATAAGTTGAAGCCTCGACCAGTTCAATGCACTTCAACTTTTACCAGGGCAGATGAACAGCTGAACGAGGGGGATAGAATGAAAGTACTGATGCCTAACTTCATGAGTTGTGCCTCCCTACATATTTATGGGTGTCATAAATAAATTGCAAAGGTGAAGAATTTGTGGGGAAAACCCCACCCCAGCAACTTTTTCAGGTAAGCATATCCGAAGTGAACTGGCCATGTGGAAATCTCCACTGTTGTAGTCAAGACCATCACAAGACCAGACATAAGACCAGACACAAGACCATGCACAATTAGACCAGGCACAAGACCATCACAAGACAAGACCAGACATAAGACCAGACACAAGACCAGTCACAAGTAAGAGGGTGACCAATAACAAAGCGATGCTTTTGTCTTGTGCTGGTCTTGTGAAGGTCTTCAGTGGTCTCAACTACAACACTGGATATCTCACTTTTCAAACTTCACCAACATAACAAAAAATTTAAGAAAGCTGGGAATTAAATAAGGAACCAACCTGATGATCTAACTGGGTTGCCTTGGTAATAAACTTCCCATTGATCAAAATCCTGCTGTCTCCTATAGCAGTCACTGTCATCTTGTTCTTGGAATTAGTCACATACGCATGCTCAGGATGGATGCTTCCGAAGTGAACAAACAATTATTCAAGGGAACATTATCATGTTGGGTAAGACTCACAATTTGTGAAGGCTGATCTATTTATCTCTGAAATTATTTTTTGTTATGATGATTTGTTTAAGGTAGAGATCCTAGCCCTTGCAGTGATAACACGAAGCAAGATTATCCACATTAGAGTTGCCATCGTTGTATACATGTACTTGATGGTTGGTCTACCTGGCCACCTGCATGTACATGTATGCATGTACATGTACATGCAGCCAGAACATTACAGACTGCACTACGTGTTGATTGTAATTTTCCTCAATTATTGAAGCATCATCATCAGTCCTAAAGATATTTCTTTTATTTAAAGCAAGTTTTCAATGCTCAATTAAAAGGCACCGAAATTTGGGGAGTCAAGAGGCTTGTTCGGTATACCCAGGAACAGCTAAAACTTGTACAAAAATTAGTAAAATCTGGATATGACTGGATGTTGCCTCTAGGCATCACTCCCAGTCTGCATGTACAGTAAATTCTCAACAACTTGAAACACAGGGGAATGTGTGGGGAAATGAGTGAATTTTGAGCTTATGAAACTTCCTGAGTCAGTACTGTATACGTAATTGAAACCAACTTGAACTATAGTGGAAATGTTTTTATGGTGCACAATTTTGCTCACAAATCATTTTATAAAGATCTAATGCTGCTGCTACCTAAAGTTTTGTTTCTATTGCAATAAATCATTTAAACGTTGTACCTTCATGTGGCAAATCTTAAAGAATTGTGTTGATTGTATTTACAGCATGACAGGCAGCGCATCTCCGGTTTGTTTTTCACTTGGGTATTCCTATGTGGGGTCACACGACCTTTCCTATTAAGGTCACACGGTTGATGTCCCTTGTCACACAGCACACAGGGCACAGATAGAGAAGGGCAAATGCACTTCTATTTTTGTGATGGAAATATATCACTGCTACAGACAGGCAAAGCATTGTGGATCACTTGTCCTCATCATCAATGCATATATTTGCAGTGCACGTGTCACACGTACATGTGCATGGAAAATCTCAAAATTTTGGAAAATCCCCCTCGATTCCGACCCCACAGGAACATTCTTACAACAGATTCAGCAGGTGCTGGATGATATGCGTTCACATGACCAACTATCCAAGAAAGTTCGTAAGTTTCTGTAAGTTTTACCTACTCCCCAAAATCCAGGGAGGCCCATTGTTTCCAGGAATGGATCGCCCACTGAACACATGTCATTGTTCACTGACACTTTTCTCAAACCCCTTGTTCCACAGATCCTATCATATATCCATGACACACCAGACTTCCTATGTAAGCTGGAAAACATCAAGAACCAGATTCCTAGCACAGCCATCATTGGGACCTTTGATGTTTCTTCACTCTATACTTACATTCCCCATGAAGAAGGTATTCGTGCCTGCTGCGGAAACACAACTCCCCCCATCAGTGATGTCGCGACGCTAATGAGACTTGTACTACCGAAGAACAATTTCTCCTTCACAGGCAAACACTATCTCCAGGTACATGGCATAGCTATGGGCACCCGTATGGCTCCCTCCTTTGCTTGCCTCTTCATGGGTAACCTTGAAGAGCGCATGCTTACTTCAGCACCATGCCGCTCTTGGATCTGGTGGAGATACATCGATGATGTATTTTTCATCTGGACCAGTGACAGTGGCAGTCTAGATATCTTCATTAACCATATCAATTCTTTCCACAGGACAATTAAATTCACGTTGGAATATTCCCTCCATCAGGCTAACATTCTTGATGTCAGCATCAGGAAGGAGAACAACCTCGTGACTACTGACCTGTATTCCAAGCCCACAGATACCCATCAGTTTCTTCACATGTCCAGCTGTCACCCTAGACACTGCAAGACTGGTATTGCTTACAGCCAAGCACTCAGCCTGAGACGCATTTGTTCTAATGATTCAGATTTCTCCCGTCATACACAGGAACTGAAGAGGCATTTGATTGTGAGGGGGCACAGCTATCACCAGCTTCAATGCTCTATCAATAGGGCCCGCTCCGTCCCTAGAAGTCTTGCACTCAAGGAGAGGACCCCCCGTGAAGAAAAAGTCCCCAGGGTTCCCTTGGTCATCCTTGTCTTCCTCCCCTCCGCAAAATAATCGATGACAATCATCATATCCTCCACACTTCAGACGACCTGGCTAGTGCCATTCCAGACACCCCACTTGTGGCCTACAGGCGTCCCCGCAACCTACGGGACCTTACCGTTCGGGCAGAGGTGCCCACATTGGATACCCTTCCCCCTCCCAGCAAGGCACGTTTCAAGTGTGATTCTAACAGATGCGTTGTTTGCCAGAACCATGTCCTGGAATCAGATACATTCTCTGGACACTCCTCCGGTACCCCCCACACAACTAAAGG
>NW_019091397.1:681782-708877 GCF_001949145.1 Acanthaster planci
ACAATCCCTTCATCCCTTGCCCCTTTATCCAGCCTGCAGCTTTCTTGACCTTTCCTTTTGTCCTCTTGCATTCATCCATGCTTGGTTGATTCCCCGTGTGCTAGTTTGTCCTGTCCACTTGTCATTTTGCCTTTGAGAAAGCTCCTGCTAGGATTGAAATGTCAGGCCCTCCATATTTTGAAATTTGTATTTTAGGTCATTGTAGTCAGCAAGCAGTTTGCAGCAGTTTTGTATTACATACATGGAAAAGACAAAATTTGTTACTGTTCAAATGAACTGTCTAATAAGTGCTTGACAAAAATCACATCATGATTTGCCCTTCCTATGGAGCCCTGTGTAGGCACTGGATGATGAGCAAAATGGCCACGGCAGAGTCATCAGTGCTTGAACTGCCCGTGTATGGGCTACAGTCAAGTCCAAAGAAGCAGTCAGGCTAGCTTGGAAGCACGTATGTTGTAGTTAGGTTTGCTTTTAGAATAGAGCATATGACATGCCTACAATTGGCCACTCTGTCAAAAAAGGAAGCAGGCTTAATTGGCAGTGATGACTCTCAACCCTAGTCTTGCATTCCTTTGCACACTTACTAAAGTTTTGGCAACGGTCTTGTTGGATTGATCAAAAACAAAAACATCAGGCAAAAACTTCTAGATATGTGAATGTAGTGGTGGGGGCATATCAAGTTATGGAGGTATTTTTGTACATAAAAGCCTATTCTTTAGGTGGGAATAAACTATGGCTTTGATATAATGGACTTAAATTTAACTGACTTTGAGTTATCAAGACTTTAATTGTGCACCAGTACCAGGCAGGGGACAGACTCTTTAATGATTCAGTTCGATGTGCATGTAGCCCAGTTCAAGCATATCATACATTGTCAATGTTCGGACTCTCCACACAACAGCTACTTACCCAAGCCCAGCTAGGTCAATTCTGTGGGTTTCCTTCCCATCCCCGAGTCCTTTCCCAACAATGGTCGTACCCTCCAAGATGACATGTTTAATTATTCCTGAGAGATGTGGATCTTCATTTACATTCTGAATATAGGGATGGTGTTCATAATCACTGCTCTCCTAACAGAACCAAGAAAAAGACGGACAAATGAAGAGAAATGGAAAGCTACATTGCAAATCATTTCTACAACAATGAGAATAATTATGCAGTATAAACAAGCTTGATGTGATTAAAATTACATGTATATTGAAAATTGGCAGGACACTGGCATAGTGTGAATTCTAAAAAGTTTTCCTTATCATATTCCAATTCCCCACATTAACCACTTCCTGCCGGGGACTCCGGGATCGGAGACATATAGTTTATATTGGTGGCCGGGTCTCCGAACTTGGACAAAAGAAACTGGGCCCTGTAACAAAAGACCGTACTCTGAACAAAAGACCAGGCTGCTGGGCATTACTGACATTTTTCACTCTCAAAAGTGGTGATAATCCAGCCTTGTTTTGAAACCCTATACCAGGGTTTGGGGCATTGAGAGCGAGCGGCTTACCACCGTGGACAAAAGCACCCCACCACCGCAGCGATGAGCCACACAGCACCGCTGCTGCACGCTAATCTGGCCCCTATTGAAAAGAGGTCAGCAGTGCACTGAGCCAGGTTCGTGAACAAAAGACAGTTGTGTAACACCGCACAATCTGGGCTCTGTTTACAAGGCTGCAGGCCTGGCTGAAAACCTCGGGCGTCAATGAAGGTCACCTATCAACTTAGAGTAGTGCCTAAAGATTACTTCGTGCGGCTATAAACAACCGTTAAATGAAATGATGAATTTTTGAAGGATTTTGAAAACGGAAAAAATGATAGTCATGCCAGCCCAGCATCATCAACATTGGTAAATGCCCTGGCACGAAGTGGTTAACATGATCTATCAGCATAATCAGTCTTTCAATTTGTAACAATCCAAATTCACATAGATTGTAACATGTGATAACTTGAACATGATTTAAATGTGATCACTTTGCGTTAATCCTAGATGTACTTTTAGAAGATTTACATGCTGGAAGAATCCACAGCATCTTCATGAGCAAACACAAGTACTGCACTCATTTTTCGAAATCTATTCCCTTATTTCTGAATCACATTTTTAACATACATGTAACTGCAAAATCAAATTTGAGAGAGACCAGCCTTACTAAGAGAGGCCCAAGCTACATTGTAAATACATGAAACTGCACTTGGTAACTGAGCAACTATTTGCACACTATTTGTAATCCTGAAGAAAAAAGTATGAAGAAAAGTAAGACAAATAGAAAAAAGGAAACTGGTTCAGAAATCTGAATCCAATTAATACCTCTTGACCTAACCGTTGGCTTTTCTCCCATTCTTCCCTGTGAAAAATAAATGGAAACATTTGTAAAATACATGTACTTAAAGAATTTCAACTACTGCATTAAAGGGCCATGGTGTGAACTTCAAACTAAACCCTAATTTTTCTACATAATATACAATCTCCATGTAGCATCTGAATTGTAATATCACTTAAGCATTCATGAAGCATTTCAGAGATTTTCTGCACATATTAACTGAAAATGAAGCTATTACAATTTGTAGTGTGACTGGCAGCAATGTTCAGAGAAATACATAAACTGAGAATTAATTTAAACAAAAATTATTGAATTCTCTTAGTAGTAGCCGCCAACAAGGCATTTATAACTCCAACAGTATCTGACAGTATTATTCATTCATTTTTTTAATTTAATATTTCAAAAAGATTTTACAGAATCTCCATATGCGACAATTTTTTCTTAGACACTTTTTGTGTATCTTTAGACTCTTCTTCAATGTACAGTGTATGAAAACCATTTAAAATGCTTTTTGAGTGACAATGTATGCATGTAAGTGTGCTGAAAAGTACATGCTTTTAAACATTTAACATTGTCCAAGCTTTACTAGATAACTGAAGGTACCGTTGCCATCATGCCAATCAGGGAAGCTCTTGCCCAGTTTGTGCATTTTCCTGTTCTAGCTGTGGACCCAATAATATTGCTCACTCAAAACATCTGTGAGAAACATCTCGGCAATTTGCCAGTATCTAATATCACATATACTTAGCACATAAATTGAGCTTGTTACAATATGTTCATCAATCAATCTGTAATAATGCCCTTAAACTGCATATTAGACAGTGTTGGAGGTGAGTCCATCCCAAGTCCTTTCACAAGTCCAGTCACAAGTCCCTTCACAAGGCCAGTCATAAGTAACAGGGTGAACAGTGACAAAAGAATGCTTCTATCACAGTTCATTTGAAAAGCTTGTGAATTGGTTTTCTGTATGACTTGTGATGGACTTGTAGGGACTTGTGATACACTCAAATACAACACTGATATTAGGCAATGACTTCCTTGAAAGTTACAATGTGGCAGACTAATACCATTTCTATTAACTAATTTTTGTACCGTGACCCCACTTTTTGGATAAACTTTATTTCAAACCACAAACACATGCGACCTTCCTAGATGAAAATGCCGTGGTGTTTAGATGATTCGGGCATTACTGGCCAAACCCATCAATGTCTTACATTAACTGAACAAAGTTTAACAAATTAACTGAAGACAACTTTTTGGATGGAAACTGTTTGAGTGTTTGTGCAGAGGCATGAGTCAATAGCAACTTGAACTGAATGCTGTTTGTAAAGAGTTGCCAGTACAACATTAATCTGGCTAGCCGTATCCATCACTCAATGTAAGTATGAACCACTGATCTATGGAGTTTATGATCTGCTGTTGAAATGCATGTGTTGTGGTGAATTGTGAAAACAATGCCCCAGTGGATTTAAGGATGCTTCCCTTTGCAAAGTAACAACCAACAGAATTGTTGCCACGAACTACAATTACACAATCTGACTAAAAATGTTTCAGATTTCTTAATCATTTGGATATTTTGTCTGAGTACTTCTGTGGCTGGTTGGGCAAATGCAGTCAGTGGTCAGAAACCTATGACTAGAATTTCATGCTCTGTTTAGAACAGCAAAATACTAACAGTCCAAATTTTTGTGTACAAATTAAAGCAACATTTCAGTTTTTCCGAGATGACATCACATTTTTACTCGTTAATAAATTACAGAATATGCATTAGTACAAAAACCAAAAAGGTGTCAAACTACCTTGCCTCTTGAAGTCTATGCTCCCAGGTTTTGTTCATCTCCTGCATTTGTCTTTCATTCTCCTTTAGAAGACTTTCAATATCTGGTAAAACCAAAAACATTGTCAACAAACATGACAGTGGTTTCTCTAAAACAATGAATAAAGCCTTTTAAAGACTGAAAGTGCTTAAGTGACAGAATTTTAGATTTTGCATTTAAGTTGAAACCAACAGAACAACAAACTACAAGATGATTAAGAACATGAAACAGACAGAAATCATTAGGGCTGTGCCAAATATCTGAATATTTGATTGATTATCAAATATTTGAATATTATTTTCCAAATTTGAATATCCGAATGCAAAACTGTGGCTGGAGATACTCCTAGACATGAGAAGCTATTCTAGTAATTATAATGTACAATCGCATGTGTTATTGCAACTTATGTTGTATATGATTTGTTGATCAAAAATCTGTCCTTCAGTATGACCAAATATTGGGATATTTGATCGAATCGAAGGTCGAATATTTGAACAGTGAATTAATCACATCAACTAAGCCCTAGAAATCAAAGTAGCAATTGAAAGCTTCTGAATTAAATGGCAAGCTGATGGTAAGGATGAGATCCTGAAGACTGTAATTGTCAGTAGACACATGCTGTAGACACGTGCTGTAGACTGGTCTGTTCACCGCAATATGGGGTCAACAGACTAGAAGATGCCAGACAGAGGAATATGGGTCTTAATATCAAACTACTGAAGAAAAGTGAATTAATGGAGAGTGGCGTCTGTCCCAAATACAGTAGTTGGAAGAGTATTTATTGACAGAATCAGAAGCTGGGGGTAAACAAATTGAGATGTCAGATGAACAGGCTGGAATTAGACAAGGACGACCATGGCGGATATCCATTATTAGAAGTATGACCATATAAGCAAGTCAATGAAAGGCAGTAAACCTTTATAATACAAACATTCAGACTTTCCTGATGACATGAACAAGCATTCATCACATGCAGACAAAAGCAGGCCAGCTCACCATGCTGCCAAAGCTGGTCTGAAAATATGCACCAAGAAAACTGAGGTCTTGGAATTACTTAGTATATATCTACTGGCACAACAGTGTTAGCAGACCAACCAGCTGAATAAAGATGAAAAATACACACCATGGGTAAAGTGTTAATGTCAGTATAATTAGGGTGTTTGGGAATGGGAGAAATTCACAACAGAACATGCAATCAAGAGTTGCATTCATCATGAAACCAAAACAAATATGGAATTCACAAACTCTCACCTTGAATACAAAATTATGTTTAAATATCTAGTAGTTCCTGCTCTGCTATATGGCTGTGAAACAAGTGGATAATCAAAAGGCAGTAGCAAAAAGCTAGACACTTTCAAACTGAAATGGTTCAGTAAAATGCTCACAGTCTCCAGATGGCCTTTCTCATTTCAAATAATGACATTCCTAAAGAAGGCAAAACTTAAATTGGTGAACAAAAGATGTAAAAGTATGACAGTAGACATTACGACAATGTTGTAGTTACAAAATAAGATGATAACTTACTGGGCCCAAAAGAGAAAGGATTGCTGGGGTGCACCAGAAGCCAACATGGTAGTGTACAAGAGAGGAGAGGACAATAGTACGAGACTAGTACATCCTCCAGGACCCATAGGCCAAAAGAGGATAGGTAAGAAGATGGATCAGTGGTGAGTGAATTTGGTATTATGCATGATGTGGGAGCATTTAAATTGAAACCAACTGGGTGTTAAGCTACAAGAAGTTATTTAAGGCAGGTAAACAAGCACAACTACACTGGCATTGAATGGTGCGTGTGATTTGTACGTTTACACATGTAAGTTGTTTATGTCAGGAATTTTCCAGGCATATCTTTTCATTCAGTTTTTGTCCGGGTAACCCACTTCTCCACATAACCAGTGACATCATGAAGTAATGGTTGATGGTGTCATGTATGGTTCATACACCAAGACCCATACGTGTATGTAGCATGTGTTTGATGTATATGTAGGCATGACCTGTGGGACAACTGGGCTTCACAATAAAGGTACCAGAGTGATGTCTGTGATCCCCATGATTCCATTGCATACAAACCAATTATTTGTAATATGTACATCAAACCATCTCACCTCCATCTTGTGGGACAAATACAATATCTTATACTACTGAATGCTGTGGAAGTAAATAATTTTGTACATACCAGTACTGAAATAATTATGCACTGAAAACGAATGTAATCTAGCCACTGAAGCCATTTTGAATGAAAATTCCAAAAGGGAAATGTTAGGCCTGAATTTACCAGCATCTGATGAGCCGACATGTCCACCAGATTTCAACATTTTCATCAACTTAGCATTCTCCTCTCGTAGTTCTCGGATTAGTCTTTCCGTTGGACTCTCATTCACCACAGCCTTGTTCTGGATCTTCTTAGCTCGGTCAGCATAGCGTAAGGTGGACAATGTTTCCTCAAAGTTAATGTCTGCAGGACTTAGAGCAGCAATCTTGAAAGAAATAATGTTGAGAATAATGTCAGAATGTGCGGCTTCACGAGCCTTAAGGGCCTTGGACAATAAACAAAGAAATTTATCTACACACCTGGTTGGTTGAGACACTCAGGAAGTTTTTCTTGTATGGTAGGCCACAGTTTGCAGAAATACATGTATCGCCTTTTGGTTGATTTTTGAAAATGGACATTTGTCCCAATACTTTTAAACAGAGTTGTATTTTCATTTAGTGTTTAGAATTATGTGTATTATTATCTGGTGGTCTGACAGCTGGAAGTGATTTTTAAATCTTTGTGAATTATTTTTTCACTTTTGTAATGACTGCCAACTGTAAAGCAGCCACTTGCAGGAAAAGCATGATTGTGATGTCAAAATAGCAGGCCCTATGAAATCACACACACTCTTTACTAGCACACCAGCTCATGTTGCTCCTGTGTGTGCTTTTATATTGTTTTTCTTGCGCATGGGTAACATGGTTCTTTAGGGGCTAAATTTAGTAAGTGTAGTAGAAAAGGACTTCAAGCATAATTAAGCAGTAGTAAACAGCTAATTAAAATACTAAATAATTACCATTGCTGAGTCAAAATCAGCACCCAGAGCCACACGTACAGTGTTTGTCTTTGTAAGTACATGTCAAAGTATGACGAGTCTGTGAGGTTTGAGTACCACCTTCTTCCTCCCAATTCGCTTTGACTCCTGTAACGTTCTCTTAAACTTTTTCAATTTTTGATGCAAAGACCTAAACCTTGGTCCCACCAACAATCAGCTAGGTAGGGAAGGTAAGTAAACTTTACCAACCATGATGGTTTTGCTGTTCCCTCCTAGTGCATTCTGCAACAATTTAGTAAGTACTGAATCCCTGTATGGCACTCTAACATTCTTTCCCATGGACTGATCTGCAAGGGCACTGTTGGGAAAAAAGAAAGCATCACTTACATGTAAATTACTCAGGATTCACACAAGAAAGTTTACTTCATTGACAACTTTGGCTGGAACACAATTCAATGACAAAACAGATAAAAATTCCACAGCTGATGAGAAAGTTCCACATGAGATAAAAGCAATGTGCACATACTATACCTAATAACATTGCCGAGCATAGATAAACTCTGGTTAATTGCTGAGCCTTCTTTGAGTCTATCCCCTGTAGCACCTGTTGCTTTGGCTCTCTCACTACCAGCCAGATCAACCAAGTTGATTTCACTGCTTTTTGTGGTGTTTTGTCCATTTTCATTAATGTACATCTGCAAATGCATTAAGATTATACATGTACTACACTGTGCGGAACTACAAGTAATGACAAGTATGCATGGTAGAATTATTAAAGGGATGTTAATTTAGAGATGATATACAAAGGAGAAATTGTCAAGGTAAGTGGGGGTGGATGAATCATTCACATTACTTTTCTCCATCAGTGTAAATACTGCAGCCATTCTGGAAATGCATGCTTTTAATCCAAGGGAACATTCATGTACATTACGAGACAAGCCTCCCATCTGTGCAATTATTATTACGCATTCAAATAATACAAATGTGAAATTCCAATAACTACAAATTACCTACCTGCTTAAATTTTAATGTTATGACCATGTGAGATCTACTACTGGTTGCATTCATATTGGTGGAAGCAGTTGTCCTATTGAGTGTTCCTTGATCCATGAGATGTTCTATTTGTTTGTAATCTCTCACTGGTACATTCTGTGAATGTATAAGTAATGACTGCCAAGTTAATCCTGCTTATATATGTTGTAATGTCAAATTGACCAAAAGTAACTACTTCCCACTCGATTTTAATTTCACTTACTTTTTGCTCCATTCAATTTGATGTACATGTACATCCACTTGCACAACTAATACCTGTTTTCCATATAAAATGTGGACATTCCTTTGTTCTCCTATGGTAAAGGAAACTTGAGGAAAATGCTCTGTTTTCTCCAACTAGGATAACTCCTTCGAGCTGGATTTTTGATGATGATTTCCTGGACTATTCCTCTTCATTATGCCATGATGACCTTGACCCCAAAATGCCTCAGAAACTGTTTTTCAGAGTGGGGAAAACATTGTGTGGACGTGTGCCAGTCTACGCAATGCCATCACACCCTACATTATGTGGACTTCTTTTATGCAGAGGTCCAGTCTATGTACATGTACATTGTATGCCATGCCTGCACACCAGACACTGTATGCATACTTTTGAAATGTCACTTTCTTCACCAGCATAAAGTGAACAGAATAAAAGCAATGTTGACACATTCCTTCTAATAATCCATAACAATTAATTGAACTCAAACATTGTAGAAGAGAACTTATTTATTAAAACAACAACCCATCATTTTTCTGCAATGCATAATTTCTCAAAGATTACCTCAAACTATCCTTAACCCTAACCCTCCTCAATCCTTCACCTGTTGGAGGACTGTGGAGTGTTAGGGTTAACCTATGAAAGTTCTGATAAAGCTGTAGTAGTTCTGGTCTCTTTTACCTTGAGTCCATCCACATAAAAGCCTGTCTGAGGGTTTTGACGTACTTTCAGCGCATGGAAGGTACCTTTAGTTGGTTTCACTAACAAATCTCGAACCTACAAAAAAACACAAAGTTTAAAGAAACATTAGCTAGCTCAGGAAAATGACGGGGAGACTGGCAAATGTATGAATAAACATGTATGTTGACACAAAATTAGAAAGTAAAAACACAATGCAAAGGCAGTAATGAGCACACAAGCACAAGATATGCAACACAAAAGGAAGATGAAACAAAACACCATATACAGTCAGAGACAAAAGTAGAGTCAACAAAAACACTGAAGTAATCAGTGGATGGCTCGTTTGTCATCAACTATTCAAAGATGAAATTCTGAAAGATATCAGTAACTGATATCCCTAAACGCATCTAGATCAGCGGGCACTAAACCTTTTACCATGAGCAGAACAACTTCAAATTATACTCATGAACACAGAAAATACAGACATAAATAAGAGACCAAGTTCTGTGAATTAACTTGCAGAAAGTCTCTTAAAAATGGACATTAAATGAGAATACTAAGTCATATTTGCATAAAACTAATGTCAAAATGACTGCAGGCCAAAACTCATGATATTATTTGGGCAGGATAAGAAAGTGATGTAATGACACGGGAGAAAATCACCCACTTTTTAGGATTAAATTGGATGATACATGTTCATTCCCATGCTTTAAACACCCAACCAAGCATATTCTTTTACAACCATTCAAAATAAAACGAGTACTGTATGCCCTATACAAGTCCTAAAATCTTAAAACAAGCATTTGTGGGCTGCCTGTATGGTATTCAAAGTGTTCCCCCAATTGACTGTCTTTGAAGTAAGAATGAAAGCTCAGCATAAGCACAGAGATTGTACCTGTTCATTGTAGATCTCCAGCATACTAAATGACACCTGCAGCTGCTTGGTAGAATCTTTATTACTGTCGATAGCTTTGAACAGCTCGTCACATGTGATAGGTACTATGCCCTTATTTATTCCATAACCAATCATTGAGTAACTTTTTCCGGCGCCTGTCTGACCATATGCAAATAAGGCAGCATTGTACCCCTGCCAAGCATTGTCCAGCACTCCTCTTCCAAGATCATTGAAGACAATTCTCTGAAAGAACATAAAAGCATTATAAACATGTGCCTGATGGATCATGCATGCATATAATATTGTTCGAGAGAACCTATTTTTGGACTCTTGGTAAATGTTAAATAGTCCCCTAAACGTGAATCTTTATACCACATTCTATGGATGGTGTGCATACATGATGTAACTGAGGGTTTAGCCACTGTAATTGCCAGCAGTATAGCCAAGTTCTTTGGACACAACCAACATGTATGCATGGTCCATAAGTATAAAATAAGAATGACATTTGTTGTGATGATTAACTTGCATGAGAAACCTCCGGAACTGAATTTTTGTCTTAAATTTCCCTGGTGAATATTTTGGATACAACTCAGTTTGTGCCAAATTTGCATAACCTCTGAAATTTAAACACTTAAAACAAAAAGGACAGCACCTGGAAAGTCAGTGTGTATATCTTTTTATTCTTTTTGATGACCTTTGGTCTTATATTGTGAAAGTGAGTGTGCTTAAATTTCAAATTCTATTCCAAAATCTTAGCTTATGATGTCAACATTCTCAACAATACTCTTAGCAAATCTTGTGACAGGCACTCTCAAAGTTCCAAAATATAACTTTTTGAAGATTGTTTCCACATGTAAACACAAACATGTAAATACCTTTATGTGTTTCTCCATAGAGTTTGTGCATGTACATGCATTGCTATACAGTTTGTTGCACGTGCTTGAATATATATGTAACCCTGGAGGCTTAGATTTGTCTCATGCTTCCACGTACATTACAAATTTTTCAGCACTTTACGCCGGTTTTAGTTTTATTTTCTGAAATGAAGGCCAATGTACCAGTAGAAGCTTTAACCACTTCCTGCCGGGTGGATTTTTCTTGAGCAGGATAAGATGATGGGACCTTTTCAAAATTCTTCAAAAATTCATGTGTTTATTCACTGGATGTTTACACCCACACGAACGACTCTCTGGTGGCTACTCTAATCTGTCAGGCAACCTTCAATGACGCCTGAGTATTCAGCCCAGGTCTGCAACCCTGTAAAAGAGAGCCCAGAATTGTAAGGTGTTGCACAATTTCCATTGTTCCGCTGAATGCCAGTAGCGTCTCTTCATACGCGGCTGGATTAGCGAGCAGTAGTGGTGCTGTGTCCCTTATCAATGGGGCCCTGGACATGCTGGAGCGCTTTTGTCTGCGGTGCTAATCCGCGGGTGCGCTATTCTTAAAACAGTGATGTACTGTTTCAAAACAGTGCCGGATTACTTTCAAAAAATGGAAGTCGAAAAATGATGCCAATTCCCACCAGCAGGTCCTTTGTTTCGAGTACAGTCTTTTGTTACACAAACTAGCTCTTTTGTCTTAATCCGGGCACCCCCGCTCTGCATATAAGCACACGGTGCCCGAAACCGGGCACCCTGGCTGGAAGTGGTTAAATGACATCACTTAGCTCTGGAGGTGCTGTACGTTTTAGATATGAGTGTGTTTAAAGTTTGGAGGTTGTCATCTGAATGTTCATTGACTCACATCTCAAAAATTTAAAAGTGAAAAATGTCAAGTTACTGCTTGATTTCTTTAAGATTCAACGTTCAGTACACACATCACAGACTTCTTGGTAAGTGCCATCAGTGGCCTTTATGTAGAAAGGTTCTGTAATTATTGTTGTGGTGGAACAAAATACACATACTGTACACATGGTGTCAACAAGTTGTTGATATCCAGCACCATGCTCATGATGTGCATCAATAAGATGTTTTGGCAGAAGTGTACATAGAGGGTGAAATTTTCAAGGGGGGCATATTAACCCAGTTTTATTTTCATACCATACATCAGTTTTGGAATAATGAGATCTTACCAACAATAAGTTAAATTTGACTACCCATGCATGACACTGTATGACCCAGCTTGGTGGGAAAAGGTTTACTTGCATCATTTATTGTGCAAGTATCAAATTTGGATGCCCATTCCTCACAAACGATTGCACAAGAGAGATGACATTTTCGTTAAATTGAAATGGGACTGAAGACATCATTAGTTTAACTGCAAATACAAATTAATGATCAATATTCAGAAATGAATG
Source organism: Acanthaster planci (assembly GCF_001949145.1). The sequence continues at coordinate 694,065 of NW_019091397.1, forward strand.
AACACTTTTTGAACAGGCTGAGAAATCAATATTAAAATATGCTATACCTTCTGCAACCACTTGGTCCACCTAACAGATGCATAAAATACTACCATATGACAATTTTTGTTCACCAACAACCTTGCTACTGATAAACTGGAATATTACAGTTAAAAGGTGGTATAGGAATTTTGAGTAATTATAGAATAAACACTGTAAAACCTTAACCCTTCTTACAAACAATCAGGAGATTTTGGGTTTTTTTGCAACATTGAAGGTTTCCTACTCTACAAGAACACTACAAAAACACATTGTGCCAATGGGTTCTTGCACATGTAAAAATGCTACACAGAGTTTTGAGTATAAATTGAGATGACTGACCTGATCTGCGTAATGGTCATCTGTTGGAACATTCAGCCCATCTTCATTTTCTTGAAATCCATTGTGTGACCAGTAAGAGTAGTCATAGGCAAAAGTGTGCTCCTTTCCAGTATTTGGGTTGGTTATAGTGGTTACATTGCCTTCCATTGAAACCACACATTTTGAGTTGGCTGCAAATTCTCTCTGTGCAATGAATAAAGAAAGGCACACAAAGTTATACCATAGAGGAAGGACACAGGAGTTGCAACTCAGGCACTTTAAAGTGTTCAATGATGGTCACCGCCAAGTCAGACGAATAATAGAAAACATTCCAAAAATGCCTGATTACTGCCTGCATCGTAGCCGGACAAGCGGGGCCAGTAATATCCTGGCAACACTTGCAGTTTTTTGCTTGCAATCAAATACAAATTATCAATGTGACCAGAAAATAGAGAGAGAAAACTTCTGATATTACACATACTTTTGCCATCGTAAATACACTTTTTAAATTTTGATACACTGTTCCATTATCCACACAAAGTTGTAATTTTATTCTCCTCCGTCCAATACATGTACATCAGTGTTCAAAGCCTTGGTAAGAATTTGGCTAAGACTGGCCAACAAAATGTTCACTACTACTGGAAAGCTTAGTTCATTAGCAACAAAATGCGCTATTTCATCACAGGGAGTGATCATGAAATCTCATAAAATACACTTTTGTACAAATGCCATAATAACAATGATTCAAACAAAACACAAAAACTTGTAAACAACTGGGCTATTTATTCCCAAAATAACTCCAGAAGAAAGAGTTCATTAAGGGCAATAACTGCACATATAGAGTTAGGGCACACAGTGTAAAGCAAGCAACTGTGCAACTATTAAATTTGATGTTGTCATGAGATCATGCCAAGCACCAACAAAGGCATGAATATTCAATTTCCTATACCTCAGTTCACGAAGTTTTAAGGATGCAGATTACCATCAACAAATCGCGGCGACGATGATCATTGGGTACAAGGGTGTTTCGTGGTTGTGAAACAGATGGCTATGGCTCTGGCTATGGACATCCGAGGCATGCCAGAAAGTGGTAATTGGCCGGATGTTACAGCCTCGGCAGTTTAAACTCCTGTGTCCTTCCTCTATGGTTATACCAAGCTGTATACTGTACATATACTGTAGATCATTGAACTGAACAAATGAAGTTCATCTGAGGAAGAGTATGTGAAGTTTTTAAAGTACAATGCTAACAGTCCACCAGGGCTGTGATGTGATAATACTCATTACAATTCAGGCTGAAATTTGGACAATTCTTGATAAACATTGTGATGCTACCCTGCAATTTATAAAGTACATTTGTGCACATGTAAGTTGATTTCACACAATTTTAAATGCATCAAGCAGAACAATGACACTTTTATAGGATTAACATTTGACTAAAACTTGCTTCTAGCTAAGTGTATACTCTTTGTGTACATTAAATATTAACATTGCAGATACAACGTACATACATGTACTTGTACTCAATAAAAGGGTAGTATTTTCATTCATTATGAATCAGCCCCAGTTTTGCATACTTTGCATTGGTGAAACCTGTCTGAAAGCACACCCTTTATATGATCCCATTAACTAACATGTACTGTAACTCCCTCATCATCAAAACATATTGTATTGAAGTCATGATCCACACACTGGTACCCCAGTACATGGGTCACTCAGTATCCAAAGGGGGACACACAGGTCAGAATTACATGTTCATGTATGGCCAAACGAAAAATAGCTACACTGTAGTGTGTTTCCGGTTATCCGACCCAACCTAGAAATTTGTGTGGAACCTTTATCTTTTTATTCAACCAATCAATTAAATATAAAGACTTATGATGCCTTGCCCCGAGCCTAATTTTGTGTACATCATCCAGTACATTGTATTGTTTTAATTTTTTTGGCATGAGATGGAAGGCTCTTGTGTGTTTGTGTGTTTGTAATCTCCCCGATGACATCAATGTCTGTGATGCCCATCCTAGTGTAAGCCAACTCTATTCTCTTCAAGTCTCTCATGCTGATGTGATCAAGGCCATTGACAAGCTTAATCCATCTAAGACACCTAGCTTGGATGACATCTCCCCAAAATTCTTAAATTTGCAGGTACGTGTACCTCCATTGTTCCAATATTATCCAGCATATTTAATCTGAGTCTCTCCACTGCTGTAGTTCCCCAAAACTGGAAGCAGGCAAATGTCGTTCCTTTAATTAAACATGGTGACAAATCCATCATCAGCAATCACAGACCAATTTCATTAACCTCGGTTCCTTGCAAAATGCTTGAAGGTTTTACATGTAACATAAATTACTTGACCATTCTTCGCAGTGAAATATCATCCCAGATTCCCAACATGGATTTCAACCAAGACGTTCCAGTACTACTCAGCTAGCCTCCCTCTTTCACACATGGTCCCAGGCACTTGATGTTTCCAGCCCTCCTCGAATCAAAGCAATCTTTTTGGACTGGTGCAAAGCTCGAGAGATGCGATTCACTCAATCCTCCTTCACAAGCTGCATCAATATGGAATTTGTGGTAATATTTTCTCATGGATTGCTGACTTTCTTTCCATCAGAGAACAACGAGTTCTCTTCTTGGGAGCGAAATCTGACTGGATACCTGTAACTTCAGGGGTACCTCACGGCTCCGTTTTAGGTCCCATTTTATTTAACTTCTTCACAGCTTACTCAGAAAACCATGTGCAATCTTCTCTTCCTCAATATGCTGATGACACTGTTTTGTATAGAATTATTAAATGTAACAATGACGGTTGCATTTTCCAGAATGACCTAAATTCTATCATCAACTGGTGTTCTGAGAATTTTATGCAGCTTAACTCCACCAAGTGCAAGGTCATGCACATCACTCGCTCCAGAATGCAATCACTAACTCCATACTTTTTTGCAGATTCTGAACCACTAGAAGTCGTCTCCTCCTACAAATATCTTGGCATCACTATTTCAAATGATCTCACCTGGACCAAACATGTAGACACTATTTGCAGAAAGTGTTCCAGATGTATTGCAAAATCCAGAAATGCTGGTGTCTTACTTAAATTATACTGTTCTCTCCGTAGCTCAATCTTGGAATACGGCTCACCAGTTTGGCTACCCCAACAGAAAAACCACACTTAATATCTTGAAACAATCCGACGCTGCTTCACTAAATCTTACCTTCCTTACAATGTTGCTATTTCTCTTATCAACAACGTCTTGCCAAGCTTCAATTGCCTCCTCTGTACAATCGCCTACTCTACCTCAGCATCTCATTTGTTGTCAAATGCCTCTACAAACAGGTTTCTCTTTCTTCCAAATTTCTCCCACAGGTCAACACCAGGAAAACCAACACTTTGTTGTTCAAGCACCAAGACAGCGGTACTAACTATTCAAAATTTTCTCTGTTTATCTTCTTTCCCAGGTACTTTAACTTACTCTCTGGTGACATTCTGGACCTTTGTCTCGAATTTTCTTTGCAACCTTTCATCAATTCTTTACGAGACTATCTCTTCAGTCTAGACCCAATTTCGCTTGCCCCCAGAACACTCTTTCCAACATACATACATAAGAATCCTCTTCTCTTCCTGTCCACCAGAGGCAATTATCTAATTCAATTTCAGTAAATCAACCAAAACACTCCTCACACCTTGGACAGGTGCAGGACTGATATTAGATGTAATTAGAATTTTATGCATTAGCAATGCCTTGTAAACTGGGTTTTGATTAATATTGATACCCCTGTATGTACTGATCATATTCATTATACTATCTAAATTAGTCACTTTAATTTTATTTACTTCAATTATTTATTCTCCTTTTAATTGCAAACACTACATTCAGTATAATATTTACATGTCATGTCAAGTACATGTACATGTACTCACGTATTTTATTTCATTGAAAAATTATGTCCGTGTTAAGAGGCTACATTAATATTTATACATAGAATTCTATAATCCAATTAGTTTGGAGAGCCTCTTGACAGAAACTTGTTTCTTTTAGGCAATCCATCCGGAGCTAAGTGGATATTGTGTATTATTCTTCTTTATTGATTTTATCCCTTTGTAATGTTTGTATTTGTATATGTAACTTTCTTGGCTGTAATTTGTATGCATCCCGAAAAATGAAATACATGTAAATGTAAAATTTATTTCAACAACCAGCTGCTACCTTGCTCTATGAGTACTGATACATGCATGTAATATTGATTTGCACATGTACAGTATTAATCTGACACTGACTCAGTACCTGTTACAAATATAAGCCCCCCCCAAAAATACAGACCATCATCTGATCCGAATTTTTGGGGCTATAAAAATTTAGAGTAAAAATAATATTTAACCCAACCAACAACCCTAATTTATTTTTTAGTGTAATAGGAAATACAACTCATGTTTTGTTTGGCCTAATTTACTTTCCACTTTACAAGTAAGGTCACACTTTATTAGCATGAAGCAGAGACGAAGCATTTGACATACATGTAGCAGTAGTAATACATGAGGCACAGGGTTAATTGGCCAGGCACATATTGATACACAACTGTGAATGAAGTTCTAAAACCAGCCTATAATTAACTCCTAGTCAATTCTAACTTGCAAAGTATGTAGTCTCAAATACATGTTTATGAGTAAACTACATGTACATGTATACGAGATTTAACCCTATGGCCTTGCAGTTTACTAAACAACCTTTGAAAACTGTGGGTGTTTTTCATGAGAGACCCATGCACATCACGAAGGGAACATTTTGCACACATATTGATGAAAGATAACATTCAGTCTTTGTGATATGTCAATGGTGTGGGTAAATAGTGCAACAGACAACATGCATACATGTACATTATTTTACTAGTATCAACAGAAGAGGTTCAATGGACCAAATTAGAAGGGTACTGAAAACTTGAGGTACAAACTGTCAACAACAGTACAATTAAATTATTGGGTTCAGAAAACAAAGTCTGCATGCAGTCTCAATATGACAAGAAAACTTTCTGAAACACTGAGTAATTCCACAACTTCTTAAAACCCACTTATTCCCAAAACAGATGCTCTTACAGTCTTACATCATGCAAACTTTCAAATCTTGCATTATCCACTGAAGCATCTTTCATGGTCTTAGACATACAAGAAACATTGGTGGCTGCCCACATGTTGTATGTTCCATTAATAATGATTGAGCCAACCCTTTTGATCATGTGTATTCCAATTCTCACTTCAGAAAAATGCCAGAAGGAAGAGTCCAATAACAGGACTGAAAATAAACAGTTAAGAAATTCTTGCGTAATTGACAGAATATCATTCAGTTTATTGAACTAGCGAAAATGTGTGACCGTATCTTTGGGATGGGACTTTTCCACAAAAATACACAACATACACCACATGTACATGTACATGTGTAAACCTGGACTAGAGTTTCTCAACTGTCATCACATCTTCTGATCATATCTCTTGTTTCTAGAGTAAATCGATTTCCATCTAAATGTCACTGTGTCCAGAAATGTTTGGTTAGGAGATAATTATTAAACCCACAGGCAAATTACACAGCAGGGGGCTTGGTCTGTTTATTTGCACCCTTTGACCAACAATGGAGGAATTTAGCTGATCACAGGGTGTGGCAGTCTTTGTTCAAACAAGTGCATGTGTACATGTACAGTATACATGTACATTTGCTGCAGTTATTGAGTTTTGTGCTGGATGAAAAAACAACTTTTCAAGCTGACTTGCATGTGCTCCAAGTTAGGAAATCCAGTTTTCTGATCAGGAACACACATGACAGAAAATTCACAATTTTCGTGGTGCCTAGTGATACACCAGTATGAACTTGCTATCTTAAAGGTCTTTTAATCACAATATTTGCAAGACACCTGCTGATGCTACATGTATGTGAATTATTCCAAAAGCCTAATTATTCATTTCAACTATGATACCATATTACTGAGCATATTAAACATTACAGGTATTGACAAGCGTTAACAGTGGTAAGACTAGATGCTAGTGAACAATGATCAGATTGTACATGTAATATAAATAGAATATTCTTAAGACAAGGACTTGGGCAAGTTCTGCAATGTAGAATGACTCAAATGGATGACAAAAAAGAGTCCCTTGATGATACAAATAAATATGCTAACATGTGGGGCACATTCATTTCCATGAGCAGCTGGAGACAACTACATATAGCCAGGGATAATCTGATGCAACCCCAAAATACTGAACTTTATATTCAGTTCACAAAATGTCTCTTCTAGAATTAGATTAGGCTTTCAAGCACTTCCTCATTCGAGGCTTACTTTCTTCCAATTACTCCATAGACCAGTTGCCAGATCAAGGGTCCTGATAATAAGATAATACCAAAATCATACTTCAAAGTCCCATACTTGTCCAATCCTGCTGCAGTCCCATAGTCCTGCCTTTGTGTAGATTTCTTAGGTTTCTAGAAATTACGATACTCTACTGGTGGTTTTCAGAAATGTCTCATTATGTAAGCTTAAAAAAATGTAAACTAATAGAATAGGCCAGAAACCACTGTAGTAGAATTCATAAGAAATTTATGGTCATTCCTACTGCCCAGCTCTTAGGGTCAAATGTGAGTCATGCACAGATTCCTGTGGGGCAATAATAGATGAGTTTAGTGCACATGTACATTTACAACTGTTTTAATTTTTGAAAAACACAATTCAGGTAAATTACACTGTTAGAAAGTATGCTGGCCATAGGCTAAAACATGCAGCAAACAGCAAGTCTCTATTGGTAGCCATTTACAGTTGTGGAGCAATTTAAAGATACACGTATGTTATAAAATATAAACTGCATCCTCTCCTTCACATTCACGTATATTGGAAATTCCCAATCCCATGCACATCAGAAGTGCTGCACTTGCCAGATAAATGTGATGTTAGATTCATATGTAAAACTGCACAGAGATTTCACACTGTTAGTAAGCTCCATAGAAGAGTACAACATGCAACAACATGCAACTTTTCAGCTTTTACAGTTTTGAGGAATATTTCAGATACATGTACATGTATGTAATAATTTTATACCGGGTTTCTTTTTTGTTGAAAACTCTGATAATGAGTACTGTCAGTAAGGCGCCATACTTGTAACAGCTGGGGACACAATTACGCAAAAATATTTGACTTTCCATTTTATCTGTTTGCAAATTTCTTGGTAAACCAACTGACCAAACTTATCACTTTAATGTGATAAATACATGTATCCAATGAATTCATTAATGTTTCCGACAGAAATACATGTAGAAAGTCAAAACAAATTGTGAAATGCTGAATTGCTTCCAATAGTGAACCAAATGCAATACTGTATCCGTTAATATGCTGACATGTCCAGATCCACTGTACAACACATACATTCCCACTGAGGAAGTACATGTACGGTACCTTAGAAGTCACCAACTTTTTAATAAAATCTCTTCAGGTTTGTCAAGACTTATTCTTAGGTTATTTTATTCTGACAGCTAATTTTTGCAAAGAGAACCAAGAACACTGGGATAAAGATTCTATGAACTGCACTTGGATAGCTACATGTACATGTACGTGTAAGATTACCAGTAAAGACCTCTCCGTGTACATGTACCGGTACATGTACATGTACATATATGTCACAATTAAATGCATGATTTTGTAGCATCCACATACATACTGGTGGGTTGGGAAAGTGGTGCCTTAAGAAAAACCACTTGACATGTATTACATGTGTACATACATGTACATGTACATACATGTTTTGTTACATACATTGTATTTTGTTTATTCTGGCTTGAAAACTCCCTCTTGTGATATTATGTACAAGAAGTGCAAAATCACAAAGTTACGTGTATATAAAGGTTTGATGTGCCACAATCAAGTATTGGTTATGTATCATGCATTGATTTTGTGAACATGATAAACCAGGTTGTGATTCAAATGAGGGCGACCACCAGTACAACAAATATATTGTATCAATACATAGGCCTGCATGTACATGTACGTTGGCGCACCACTACCCCCCCCTACTCTTACTTCAGATCTTACATGTATGCTATGATTTGAGTACATCTTTTAAGCCCCATGGTGGCAATTTTTGTCACAAAAGGCAAACAGAACTGGCAGGAACAAGGGAACAAGAAAAAAATCATTTGAAGTCATGAATTACCCACAAAAAAAGTTTTGGAGAAATTTGTATAGGTTTTGCATGCCTGACTGGGTTTTAACATATGACTGGATTGTTACGCCATGCGTTTAGTTCTTCACTGTACCAGTAGAAGTACTTTATTTTCTCAGTTAAATTTTTAAATAATTTCTCACCAAAGTCCCACTGGCTTGCAAACAAAGAGTGAACAGCAATGATGTCCATGATGCCATCTTATCAAGAAGATATCATTCCATTCCTTAATGACTCCCACCTAATGACATCATTTTATCTACTCAATCACATGTATACACATAAATGTATTTAATTTGTGGAACAAATTATTGTTAAATTAACAGGCCATAATCATAAAACAGCTATCTGACATTAAGATGTTTGTTTTGATCTCTTTTTATTACATATCGATTGGCAATGGAAATACATGTATGTGTCCCAATGGACTGTGAGTGAATACAGGAGTCAATGGTGGATGGAGGGGGATCACATAGAGAGAGTTGCCCTGGAGCGTCTTGACTGTTTGAACCAAATTGGTGGGCTATGCACCAGTGCACAAAGACAACCATCACACAATAACTACATGCTGTACAGCACACATAATGAACAGCCATTTTGATTCCAAAGTTTGCAGTTGGCACTGCACTCACAGCTCTGGTTCCTTTCCCCCGACAGCCTGTACTATTTGCTCCCCTGCATGTGACATGCTTCGCAATGCATGTTCACACTTGACCATCCAAGTTTGCACCCCCCTTTCTGAAAATCCTGGATCTATCCTTCAGAGAGTCCTGTTTCCCAAGGCCTGAGGGTGGCAGATATGCTCAACTGACTTAATTTAATTATATAAATGAGAAAAGAAGCTTTTCAGGGTTTTATAATTGAACTGTTTAATTCGACAATTAACTGAAGTGAAATTCAGAAAGAAACAGTGCAGCAATGAAATGAATTTTTGGGGAATTAGATCTATAGGTCTACGTAACATGTACAGGTACGACCCAGTGATCCATCCCAGGTCAAAAAAAAAGAAAAAAATATATTGTTTTCCTATGTAAACTACATTTTTTTAGAACATATTTTTTTTTTTGGGATTTCTCCACCCTAGAAAATAGAAAAAAAAAATAGTCAGGGAAAAAATAGCTTTATAAAAATAGCAATAAAATAGTGATAGAAAATGTTTCTACACTAATTTTTTCAAATAAGGAAACTAATTTTAATTTTTTTTCAAAAAATAGGGATAAAATAGGTTTCTTGTTGGACTTTTCAAAAAATAGGGATAAAATACATGTAGGTTCATGTTTGAAGCGACTCAATGCAAGAAAAAGAACATATTCTAATTTTTTATCAAATGTTTTATTTTAAAGAAACCAACCATATTGTTGAACTACAAATGGAAGAATTTAATAACAATGGCACATTTTGATATTTTCTTAATTTCATAGTATACATTTTCACAGGGGCCATTAACAGTGTTGTAGTACTCGTACTCGGTACTCTTACTCAAGTACTACTTGAGTACCATTTCCAGAGTACTCGTACTTGTACTCGGACGTCCAAGTACTTGTACTCAAACTACAGCTCTTGTACTCGGGCTACAAAATACTCAGAACTCGACATCCAAAAATTGTACTCGAGCATCAAAGTACTCGTATTCGATTAACAGTACTCGATAAAAAAATCCTTTCAGTTAACTTACCACGGCCGTTGAAATAAGGTACAAAAATATCACCTCCTATGATCCGATATTCGATACGGTTCTAACAAAGAGACGGCCGAACGTGGGACCACTAACGTATACGACCCATTCGTCGTCTGTGCGCTTACTTAACCAATCACGTATGCAAATTATATTGCTGTACTTCAGAATGGTCCCGCAATTTGCTTGGGCATTGGTAGTCTGGTTCCTGGACCCGAAAATTTTAACAACGAACCCAGCATACAGAAAATTACAGGTATGTGAATAATAGAGTCTGGAAAATAGACTTCACCGTGCACGTTGTGTCAACTGCTGCAACGCACATGTAGTGACCATGACATTGCTAGCCAGATCACTTGTTCTTGTAGCCATGTCATCTGCTTTCAGTGTTTCTTTTACACAGTGGCAGGTCTTAGAGTCTCTAATTTAAGATAAAACTACTTTTGAATTAGAAGTACTTGTACTTGTACTCAGAAGTGCAAGTACTTGTACTCGGAAACCAGTCCTTGTACTTGGCTGGCAAAGTACTCGCCCTGTCTTTGTACTCGGCAGTACTTGGTACTCGGAAAAAAGTACTCGGCTACAACACTATTAATGGGCCCGGCCCATTAATAACTCAATAGGGGAAAATACAAATGCTTTTTCAGAAAAATAGAATCCTACTTGCTGTTTTTAAAATAGGATGATTTCTTTAAAAATAGGATGCTGGTTTTTTAAATACAGAAAGCTATTTTTAAAAATAGCATGCTAGTTTTTAAAAATAGGACGTAATGCTCCGGTGCTTTCATTACCTGAAATGTCACTTTTAAGATCCCTCTTTAAATGTATGCACACAACACATGCACATGTACACTGTACCAAGATTATGAACTGATTTTGAGGGAATTTGAGCTTATCATCCATTTATAAGTCAGTCTTTTGTGACGTTGCAAGAGTCAATTACATGTAGTGCTCTGGTGCATCATAGAGCAAGGGGTGCATGTACACTATTCAGGCCTTACAAAATTTACATGTATTAGGCTCACTTTGATTTTTAATATCATACCTTGATGTAAATATAAATAATGCCTCAAACTTAGTAGCCTTACAGAAAAACTTGCAGGTACATGTACATGTAATTTCAACTTCAATAAGCTGTTGCTTCAGTTGTGAAGCCCTTGCAATGTTCAGATCCTTACACCATGTACAAAACATGTACATGTATACGCTTTGCGTACATGTGAAATTGTGGAAATTATAACAAGTAACAGGACAGTACATGCATGGACAGGGTAGGTGCAAATTGCATATGGAGAAGATTATAGATTACTGCATGTAAACTAAAAAATATTAAGTCAAAAGCCTAAATAAGCACATAAGTCATGTGTAAGTCATGTACTGTACGGTAAGTTGAAACGTTAATCAATGTTAATGTGAACGTGTTCAAAATTTAGTAAAAGCTTTTCATCTTTGGGAATTACAATAAAGCTGTTTTGGGAGTACATGCCGACTGGAACAGGTTGGATCAAATGATCCAATTTCAAATGTACCGGTACACATATAACCTTTAGGACTGCACAGCATACAATCTGCATGTAAATGTATAGTCACAGGTGCAAACCATGCATACCGGTATAACAACTTGAACAAGCTAGGCATGAATGGGAACGTACTCGCATTCGTGACATTGAGCCAAACATGCATGAAGTTCCCAGTTATTCCATCATGCTGTAGAATGCACATATACAGCAAGTACAGTGAACTATGTATGTCCAAAAAAAACTCTGTCAGGATTTTGAAACACACTTTTGTTGAATTGTGATCCACATCTTCCTTGTTGTATGCTGTTCTACCACTTCTGCCAAACTGACTGAATTCAAATATGCCACAACGGAAGTTTGCAAGGTCACCTGGGGGCATACAGGGCCCATGTATGTAGTGGGCAGCTTGTCCACTGCATGAAGCCACTTTTTGAGGTAACATACCCTGACCCTAAAAAAATAGCCGAAAAATACGAGTAAAGCTTCAATTTTAGACCACTTTCAGTGAGGACAAAAAAATAGCCCCAAAATAGCTTTCCAATCCTACAGAAATGTTTAAGCCCCAGAAAACAGTTGAAAAATAGTTAAGAAAATTACCCGAGTACAAAAAAATAGATTTAAAATAGTGTACCATTTCAAAATAGCAATAAAATAGGATTGCAGCATCCAAAATAGGATTAGAATAGGACAGAACAGTCCATGTAGCTTAAGTAATAGGAAAAAATATATTTTCTTTCTATTTTCTGGGAGGAAATAGCATAAAAATGTATATTAAATAGACAGAAAATAAGATTTTGCATCTAGATTTCTACGAGGGATGGTACAAAAATGCCACAACAGTGGCACTGGACTACAAGGAAAGGTTAGGGAACCATTTTCTTCTAATTGTGAAATGAGTAAGTGCAAAAAATGTTGGTCGAGTAAATCCTGAGGAGCGGAAAATGGCTCCATACAGTACATAGGGGTAAAGTCCACTAATTCAAGCCCCATTGAAAACAGTGTAAAATCAGCTCTGTTCAGGGCCCAATAACATGCACACCAACATCTCTGAGATTTCTGAAACACAAGTGAAATTCTTGTCTGGTCACTAATCTTTCAATTTCTTTTGATTTTTTTGTAGGTTAACCAATTACAATTTTAATTATTTATTCCCACAAAACAAAATCATCTCTCAGAAAGTGATTTTTCCTAAGTCTGACTGCAGCCATATTTCACGGGGCAACCCCGGCTTTCTTGGGCACTTAGGACCATTTTTCAACCGTAGTTTTTGGCATTCTGCTCTCATATCAAAGCTCAAAGACCCAGGGAGTTGATCCTGGCAACGAATTACACAATCTCACCATTTTTGGGGCCAAACAATCTCCTTTTTCAAAAGATACTGTGGGGGGCACTATTAATGCTAATGAACTGGCCAGAAATTCTCACTTGAATTAGTGGTCTGCACCCATAGACATCTGACTGCTTTTACACAATTCTCATGGTCGGGATGACGTCATCAGAGTCTTGGTTCTCTCTGATTGGTCAGTTGGTGGCATTTCCAACATGTATTTCACACTCGGGACTGAAGGGGGCAAAAACAGGGTTGTTGTCCCTTGAATTATTGACTAAACTCTTAACTTTTACATCAAATATCAGTATACCTCACATTTCACTGTTAATGTGCTATCATGTAAAGGTATATCTGCCACACTATCCCGAAAAGGTTCCAGTTATTTTTATGTTGCAGCAAAAAATTAGGATAATGCACAAATACAAAGTACAAACAGTACAAAGTACATGTAATTGCCCCCTTGCCCAGACGTGAGTGCAATTAAACTCCAACCAAGACAATGACCGAGACTGGTCTGCACAATTCTAAATGATTACTTATGGGCTACATCAATGTTCTCCTTGCTGACTTCAGGGCACAGGGCCAACAGTACGTCTCATGTTACCATACTGTCAGGAGGGGGATATCATGTCATGATAAAATTCTTCCCTAATTTTGTTAAGCATGATGCCACAAGTGAGCAACTCTACAAAATGCAGTACCATGCCTGCCAGATTTGGCGTAACCGTTAGTTGAACTCGTCCGTATGGTACGACTGACTGACTGTACCCCACTGGCCACAGCTGTACACGCAGCTCAGTCTAGTGGTAGGGGTATCTACCCCTACTACTGATTTACATACCTGGTTAAATGGCCGCACCCTCACTGCAACTTTTACACTATCGTCAGGCATTTTAATTGCAGTTCTGTTTCGCCGTGCAATACTTCAGTGAACGTAAGATCGAAACTGCGGCATTGTAGGTTCAACAGCGTAATCAAGTCAAATTAATGTTATACTGTCTGATACCAAAATCTGATGAGTGTCTGACTCTTTTTACGCCAGTTCACAGTTGGCCAGTGTATTTAGGAAATTTGAATTTGAAGAATACAGATGACAGTGGTGACGATGATAATTATCCATATCCGGGTTGCTAAATTTATCCCATACTTGCAACGGGACAATGTCACACAACAGTCAAATCAATCGTTGACGACCGTCGCGTTTTGTAGAGATAAGGCCTGGGGACGAACTTGGAACGCAGAGTTCCGAGTCCACGTGTTAATAATCAACTACAGCACAGTGTAGCTGGGGGCGCTATACATCAGCTGATCCACCTGTAGCTGTACGTGTGCGCGCGATCCGTAAGTGTATTACGCAAGTGTCCTTAGACTCCGCACGCGCACTATGCAATGGCAGCTCTGGAGGAGGAGGAAACAGCACTAGACGTTGTTGTTGTGGGGTCGTGTAATACAGACTTAATCAGGTTTGTATTAGAATAGAACCCACACACGCATATATGACTGTACATGTTTATGTGGCTTGGACCACATTATCGCCTGCATGGAGTGAGAGTAGGCCAAGACTCATAATTCTGAGTAAGGTTCGTCCTTATCACCATCGGCATGATCGCCGCCTCCTGTACACGTGCGTGGAGGCACAAACTACGTGTACTGTACATGTACATTATGTCTGACGTTCTCATAGGCCTGCTAACACTGTACTCGCATACAGCTTGAGTAGTTTGCCAGCGCAAGGACCGTTGACAATAAATGTT
>NW_019091397.1:708929-719779 GCF_001949145.1 Acanthaster planci
ATCATACCTTGCTGCATATGATAAATGTTGAGGGTGCAGTGGAACTAATTTCAATGTATAAGAATCATTTTATAAGGTGAAAGAATGTTCAATGTCATTAAAGGCAAGGTAGTCACTAGTACAAAGTAGTACATGTATAGGTGGAAGTTGAACATTAATTCTGTCTGTCATTGAGTGACATTATCCATGTTATCTGATTATTCCAGAGTCAACCTATTTTTAATCATGGAGGTAGGAAATCATCTACTGCCACTTGAATTGTTTGTACTCTCTGTTTTTAAAACTTCTGGAAGCTTGTACATCAGTCAGTAGTCCTAGATAATTTTTACACGGCACTGTTTAAAACATTTTGTCTGTCATGTTTGTGGAGTGGTTTGTAGAAAGTTTAAAATACTTGCCATTTTTGGCAGTTAAATGAGGTGTGTTGTTTAAGCAGGCCTTGTCCTAAAACTTAGATTGCCATCTGTTTGTATTGCACAAACATGACAAATGTAAAATATTCATGATTTGTTTTATGCTTTGCCTGAATAAGTGCTCATCATTTGATTTGTAACTTACAATCTAGTTTTTGTGTCTTTGTATTTTTAGAGGCATTACAGTACCAACAGTACAGAAAAATGCATTTTTGCGGTTGGCATGATGTCACTTTGACTTGAGTAATTTTCTGCCAAATGGCACCTTCAAAGGAGCAAAAGCCCTGTTACGCTGTTGCATGCTTTGCAAAAATACAACAGAGTTCACGGATGTCCGACCACAAGAATAGAAGAAATTCAGTGTGCCTTGGAGTACGCACGTGTAATATTTGGTTCAGTCACCCTTGGCAGCCATGTGTGTTTTGAAAAAATAATTTACATCACATGATCAGTTCACCAATCAGATGATGGGTTTATTCAGGTTTTATATTAAAATGAGCACAACAAAATGACATAAATGTATTGGTTCAGTTGATCTGCACAATGGCCAATTGATCTTGCACCATGATCTGTTGATGTTTCTGCCATCAGCCAATCCATTTCTTTCTAATCAACTGTTGTTGATTAGAATCTGAGGAAAGGAAGGTCTGAGATTTCTGACAGGATCAACTAACAATGCAGTTCAGTCAACCTACATGTATTTAATCATGCAGATCAATTAACTGCATCCTACATGTATATAGTTAATGTACCCTAACGTGGCAGGTCCCCTGGCGCTCTTTCACTTTTTGCCTCTCATGTCTTTACCAGAGCAATATTTTTACCTCAAATTTCACAATCAGTGAAACTTAATCAAACTCCTATTATTCTTATTCATAAATTCAATGTTGTTTATCTGCTAAAAACTTCTGACGAAATTTAATTTTCAGAATTTTTTCTGACGTGCAAAAAGAACACTTTTAGAATGTGCTCAAAAATATCAAAATAATTTTCTGACACGCTTGTGGATGGGTAGCTGAGCAGAGAGAATAATGCTGTTCAAGAATTTATCAACTTTAAAGAATTTTGAAAATGTTTGTGTGGGAGTTTCTGAGATTTGTTCAAGTGTGCCACATTAGCCCTAACGTTCCCCATCCCATCAATTTACAACACCAGAGTTTGTCAAAATTTGATGGGCTGGGTTTTGTGTTCATATAAAGTTTACTATATGTACACAAAGTGTTGGATTATGATGGGATGAGTACTGTTCAGCTGCAGTAACAGTGTTAGGTTTTGACTGAGTGGGTATTTGGGTGAGTGTTTTAGCTGGTTGTTTGATGAATAGTGCTGCTGGTATGTGTGTGCCTGTACTAGGGGGGGTCAGAATTGGATACTGAGGATTTGTTTGTACCTTTTACCCATGGGGCCATACAATGTACATGGTCATATACAATGTACAGTGTACTTGGTGACCTTACTTTATCCCAGGACAGATCCTTCCATTTGTGAACAGGGAGTTTTTAAATTTGGGGGATGAAATACTGCAATTTCATTCTTTTTTGACAAAAATGATGTAATAGTTGAATTTGTTCATCTTCAAATGGTAATTGTGATGTAATGTTAGATAATAATTAGCATTACTTTGACCAGGTTTGCTGTACAAGTAAAAGGGGTGTGTTTTGAAGTTCCGTCCCCAGTCACTTACTGACTATCCCAAAGTTAGAATGAGCTCTAGAGAAGCAAGAAATCTGCAGCAGAGCCAAACAAGCGAGGAGCATGATGTCTTTGTAGAAAAGATCATGGGTAAAAGGAAAAAGACCCGGCCAGTTGAAAAAAAAATGAGAGACAGTCATCAAAGAGTAAGGAGAAAGTGGTGGAGACGAGAGGAGAGACAAGCCAGGCTAAAGGAAAGGGGACGAGGAAGGAAAAACAAGGAAAGAAAGGAAAGACCCAACTTTCCAAGTGCAGTGATAATGCCAGTAAGGAGAGGCTGTATCAAGCTGAGCTGGAAGACCTATGAGCTTTCATACAAAGCAGCACAAAGGAGGCTGGAATCAGCATGGGCAAAGTTTACCAGGTTGCAGCTGACACAGCAGAAAGTGACGAAGAGGCCTTCTTGGACATTGCTGTGGCTGAAGCGAGAAAGATGGCCCCAGCATGCCTGGCAGCTGTAATGGAGGGAAAAAGCACAGCAGAGTCAGGAAAGGAGGAGACAGCAAAGACAGGGCAGTTGACAAACAAGGGAAAAACAAGGCTTGTGGCAGAAGAGGAACTGGAGGTGACTGGGCAGGACAGTGAAGAGGAGGATCTGGATGAGTGGGTGCAGGAGAGAGGAGACGAGGCAGACCTGGGGGAGTCAGAGGAGGAGAATAGAGTGGAGGAAGAGTTAGAGGAGACAGGGGAAGAGATGGATATCAGAGAAGAGATGGATGAAAATGCTCTGCCAGGCCCATCTGCCACCCATGCCTCAGCATCAAAGAGGAAATTTGGTGGTAGGAAGAAGAAAAAGTCCAAAGAGCTGCCTCCTGACTCAGATGATGACCCTGATCCACCCTCGGTGTATCAGCCTGACATTCTCCCGATGAATAGGGATGGACAAGGAGCCTTGAAGACATCAGAGTGAGGAGCTTCAAGGGCAAAAAGCCAAGTGGGCCAAGCTTCAGGAAGAAGAGGTCCCCTTTAGAGTAGTTCTGCAAGTTCTTTCCTCTGTCCCTGTTTCTTTCTATTGTCAGGTGGACCAATCTATGCTTGAAATCTGCTAAAAAAAGTCCCAACAACTCTGCAGGAAGTAAAGGCATGGTTTAGATTGCATCTGCAGATGGGCTTTGTGAAAGTCAGTAGTTACAAGGATTACTGGCCATCCCACACAGGTCTGGGAAACCATCTCATTTCAACCACCATGAAGCGGAGCAGGTTTGATGTGCTTAGCCAGTACTTGTGCAGCAACAACCCTGCCAAGGACCCTCAATTGATCCGAGACAAGGCCCACCGCTATCAGAAAATCCAGGGCCATCCCCTGTCCCCTGTCCAGCCCTTGTGAGACAAGATGATGGAGTGTTGCCACTGGAGGTACCAACCGCGAAAAGAGCTCACAATTGATGAGGCCATGGTTAAGTACAGAGGCTTTAAGGTCGTTGTGAGGAAATTTTTTATGCCTCTGAAGCCCATTAGAGCTGGATTCAAGATCTACGCCATCGCTGAGGCAGCCACAGGCTACATCCTCAACTTCACCATACACCCTCTGGTCGAGCAGCGTGTTAAGATGTCAGATATTGGCCTGTCCTTCGCCAAATAACATCTTGGCTTATATCATCCCATCTTTACGGACAAACTGTACACTCCCGTAAATCTTGCGCGCTCCCTTCTGGCCAAGAAGAGGTACCTGACTGGCGCAATAAAGAGAAATAGCAAAGGTCTCCCCAGGGACTTCTCCGCCGAGTACAACAAGGCCAAACTGAAAGGATGGCCCTTTGCTGGCGTGGTACCTTCTACACGTGCCAGAATGGGCAGCTGACAGGTATATGTATTTGTCAAAATGCTACTATTATGAATGTGTATGCACTAAATGAAAGGAGTTGGAACTGAATGCTTTGCATTGCAGGGCTCCTACTGTTTCGGTTGTAAAAATGCAGTTCTTTGCCCCGTTCACACTTTGAAAAGTTCACAAGTGACTTGCCATTTATGTACAGCATGTTTTGTGTAGTGTTAATAAAATGCACACGAGGTTTATACGATGTACACGTACGTATGTAACCAGGGCTTCAGTTAGCGTGCGTACACTTGTATTGGCATATTTTACGCAATGAAAATGGAGAATACGAAAATAACTTCACGTAAAAAATGTAAAAAAAAGCATTCATTTTGACCTTCAATACTTTAAAAATGCTACGTTTTTTACTGTAGGATGTCAAATACGTTGTAAAGGCAACTGTTTAGCCGTATCATGCCACTCAATCATGCCGGTACTTCGTCCTCACTGCTTGATGGCAAGCCTTCCACTCGCTCAACCAAGCGCTCGTTCGATGTCGCTCGGTGGAAAAGCACAGCAACCTGCACGATGTCTCACTATAGCACGCGTCTACATGTACAATACAATTGTGCAGTACAGTGTGCTGCAGTTGAACGGAATGCAGTTGTTCATGTAAATGGCACCTGCGTGGTGTGCACTTCGGATTCGATTACATCAAATCGGTACCGATTGCAATATTGTTACAGCTTGCATGTAGCACAGCCCAACAATGTGAGGTGTATGGCATTATAGCAGATGAGAGTACAGACATTGCGGTCCATAAGAGACTTGTTCTGTACATAAGATATGTGAGAAATCAGAAATGGCAAAATGGAAACCAGTATGCTATGCAATGTTAGGATTGCAGATGGAACAGCAGAGACTATTGTGTCTGAAGTCAAGCAAAAGATTCAAAGTCTTTAATAGCCTGAACCTAAAGCAACTTCTGGGCTTAGGTAGTGATGGTGCAAGTGTCATGACAGGTATTCACAATGGTGTTGGAGTGAAACTTCATGGCCTTGCACCTGCCCTTGTACATGTGCACCGCCTGGCCCATAGGCTTGCTTTTGCTTGTTCTGATGCTGCTAAGAAGTTTGACTTCCTCAAAGTATTCAGGAGTGACATAAATACTCTGTATTATCACTTTGCTTCATCAGCTGTGCGACATTCAAAACTAGAGGCAATCCAAAAGGTGCTTGGTGAGTTGAACCTCAAATTGAAGGAGTCAATAAATGTAACATGGCTTTCGATGGTTAATGCAGTGAATGTAATTCACACGTTACAAGTCTATCATGGTCACCCTCAGTGATGATGTTGTCCGTAACCAAAATGGTCTGCACAAATTCATGAAAATGTACAAATTTTGTGCTACATTGGCATTCTTATGTAACATATTAGATGTGGTAGGGGACTTGTGTAGGTTCATGCAAGGTCGAGAACTGCTAAACATGTATATTGACTTGCTGCCCAAAGTGCAGGCTTGCCTAAGTTCAGAATGTGAAGGACAGCTTGGAACTTGTTGGCAACAAGTTTAGCTGTTTATTGGACCCTGATGTACTTAAGCAAGACTTTTCAAAGGCAAAAGGAATGATGAAAGGTGCCCATAGTATTCCGAGTTCTGGGCAGTTCAACAGATACTCTTGAAACATACAAGACCTCGTGCAATTTTGCATTCTTGGCAAAATTGTTTTGACCATTCCTCTCACTTCTGTTGACTGTGAACGAGGCTTTAGCGGCCAAAATAGACTAAAATCAAAGCTACGTGTACATAGCAGCCTCTCAGCTGAGTTCCTAGAGATGCTAATGAAACTTAGCATGCACAGTGGATCAGGACCGTATAACCTCACAACCAACATTCCCTTTGCACAGAGTCATCCAAAACTGGAAGGCAGAAAAGAGCAGGCGTCTCAAGTAGCTTTTTAAGCCCCATGCTCAATGTCAGACTGGTTCAACCTCCAAGAGATTTATGCCAGAAGAATTGCTGCAGGAGTTAGTGGCCCTTCAAGTTCCTCAGAGAGCTGGTCTAGGAAACTGTAATAAGTTTCAGTCATGAAGTAGACTTGTACTTTAGTTTTGTAGTCTTTTACTAGGGAACTGGTCAAGGAAACTCATATAAAGTTGCAGTCATTAAGTTGTACACCAGCAAACTAAATAAAGAAGAATTAGAAACTGTATGTTAAAGAGGGATTGCTGAAAAATATGATGTAATACCATTGCTTCCCATTTCAGTTCAGATTTTAATTTCCATTTGATTTGTTATTATTGGTACCATTTATAACAATACATGTTGTTCAAATACACACTTTAAGCATCAGTGATCACCATCATCCATACTTAAAATGCAAAGCCTACAAGATATAATGTACATGTAAGTGTATGGTAGTATGGTGGCAAAGTTGAAAAATAAAATGTATGCATTATGTATTATCCATGTTGAAGGCCAATAGTACTGGTGTAAGCAGACACATACATGTACCTGCATACTTTAGTTCTGTTAATTCTATGCAGCAGCAGCTTACAGTTTATATGCATGAGAAATAAAAGTGAAAGTCAGATGTCCGCAACAAAGTCTGTGCCTTGCAATTTTAACCTCAATCTGGGCCTGCAGATAGGGACACAAGCATTACATAACTTGTTTTATGTTTAAGATGACAATGTAAACCAAATCTCATGTACTGAGTTCGATTTCATAATCATTCATTAAAAGACATAAAAATACTCCTTGCTTTCACTCCAGGAAGTGAAATACTTCCAGATTTCTTACCTCAGAAGTTGCAAATACTCCTTTTTACAAAAGAAGTGAGTATAATACTCCTTTGTCTAAAAAGTTAATGAAAGCTCTGTGAAACATTTGGTAGCAAAGGTTGAGCTTGTAGTGAAACTAAAGCTTTTCTTTTTCATGGATCGTTGTACTGCAGTTATGTCTGCCGTTTACCTAAGCCAGGAGAAACCATTCATGGATCCAAATTTACTATTGGGTTTGGAGGCAAAGGAGCAAATCAGTGTGTCATGGCAGCAAAAATGGGAGCCAAAACTGCCATGGTTGCAAAGGTAATGTACTGGTATGTTGGTACAAGTTTTGACATCTGTACATCAGTCGTTCAACCCACAGAATCCATTCATTGTCCTTTTTTCTTTAACCTTCTATATCTTGAGTCCAAAGAAGACTGGAAACTTGTCTTTGTAAATTGTATTGTGGAACCTGATATTTCTGAAGCTGAAAGGCATTCCAAAAAAAGCCAAAATTCCGAAAATGAAAAATTTGGCATATGAAACCAGATATAAATCTGATTTTGTACCAAGTATAGCGGTCACAATGAATGTGCCTGCTTTTTAGTGATTAGCCTTCAGTTCATCATCCTATGTTACAGAACCCAGGAAATCTATCATGGAAACCAGTATTTGTTTGCCAATTCCTTGCTGATGCTGATCAACCAATGAGTCTACATGTACATGTACAGTGTATATTCATAGGAAAAGGCTCTCCCGTGCACAGATGTTAAAGTTCAAAAATTCAATCCACTGACCCAGTCCATATTTGGCTCAACGTTTTAGATACCTCCTCCAGCACTTGGTATTTTCCAGTTGAAGAGTATAATTCTTACTGTGACGGGGCTAGTATTTGACAGATAACACCCAAAATGTGTGTTCAGCTGGTGAAATTAGAAGTTTGATTTTTGTACCATTTGTATACTTCTTACCGGTACACGTAGGTTGGGGATGACACATTTGGACATGAGACCATCAAGAATTTTCGGAATTGCAGTGTTTTAACAGGTGAGGAATTCAGATTGGCAAAGATGCAATCCCTAGTCTTGTAACTCATGTGTTTTTCTGTAAATGTTCAAACATAGCTACATGTATGTTGAAGAGTACCTGTACTGCCTGAGACAATTTGGGGGAACATCCTTTAGACTTACAGGTTTGTAAATTGCAGTTGACAACATTGATGGACTTGACAGATTATTATGTTTTGCCTGTCCCCAAAACTATCATACGTGCCCTTCTTTGACCCTTTTTGGTTTTAAGCTCATCTGATACACACAGTATCAATGTCTTATTGTGTCTTCAACATTCTTAGACTTTATTGCAATCACCCAAGAAGCTGCTACAGGGGCTGCTCCAATTGCTGTTGACGATGAAGGTATTTTAATAGTAGGCTTTAGACATCAATGAACTAATGTAATGTGATGTGTGGGTGCTCATCAGACCTTTTTTAGAAAACCTCGCATTTCTACTTCGGGCATTGAATGCTCCCCTCACTTGCATGTTTATGTTGCAGGGTGATAGTTTTCTCTGTTTTGGCTATTTTACCTTTCAAAAGGTTGTTTGATTGGTATTGTCAAATTGATAAACTACCAAGAGCATTAATGTTTGTAGATTGTATTCCGGTTAAGGATGTGTTTACGGGTATTTTGGAACTGGGTGCTTGGGTACCCTTAACCCTAACCTCCAAGGCCCCTTTTCCTAGGAATCCTCCTCAATCCTCCAAACCTTGTGCATGCCCAATAATGCATGTAGCCATTGTTTGGCAGCACAAGTAAAAGGTTTATCCACTATGAATGCAGGGTGAGGGTTCCCCTCGTTTTTTCTGTTTTCTCTGAATGACGAATATCTACATTCAGAGTTCGATTCTTGGCATGAAATGAAAAAAAGCCTTTTAAGGTTGTTATAGTTGAGCTCTGAAGACAAATGACATTGCATTCGATTTGGATGCCTCCATATTTATTTGAACAGATAAAGTCAGAGAAAACATGTTTTCCTTAGAGGTGCTCTGACAAGGGGTACATTGACAGAAACTCAGATGGGAGTGTGTTGCATCCATGTGCCTCCATACAGACCTGCTTCCTTGTCTTCACAAACAGATGCAGTGGAAGCTCAGGGCAGCATGAGATCTGTAACTGGTGGTACTGGTGAGATTTTATATGTTTTCAATTTTCAGGTCAGAATTCCATCATCATTGTAAGTGGAGCCAATTTGTTACTGACTCCCTATGATGCTGAGAAAGCTCTCAGCGCCATCAAAGCCACTAAAGTTCTTTTGTGCCAACTAGAGGTTAATCCTGAGACCACTCTAGCAGCAATGAAAGTAGCTCAGGAAAAAGGAAGTAAGTAATCCCAGAATTACTTATATGTAAATGCTAGGAGTGTAGAATGCAGGAGTGTTATTTTACAAATAATTAACTTCAAGGTTGGCTAAACTCTTGTAATCTATTCCTTCGTATTTGTGTCTGTTTTATTTTTTTACTGGCAAAAGTGCACATGAAGCAAATTTTCACAATGTGAATTTTGCTAAAGAAGAAAGTCTGAATGGCCTTCTCCAGGACACACAACAATTGCAGCATCCTTCACATTTCACTTTCTGGAAATTCATTTTCTTTGATGTAGGGCTTGTCGCTATCCGAGGTTTGGGAAAATCAGTTACAGTAGGGCAAACCCAATTATATTAGACTTTTAATCCATTGAAAAATTTACAAATGAAGTGAATGCTGTTCATGTGTTTTTTCTATAGCACAAATCAAACACAGTTTCTGTGTCCTCACATTAAATTCAGTTGTAGCCATCTAAAGGATGATTTTGATCAGTAGTGATTATAGTAATTAATTTGGTGTAAAAATTATATTTGCTGAGTAATAATTGACTGTTAACTTGATACATTTGGTTAGAAAACATTTGTACTTTTGAATAAGAAGATCAAGTAAAGTTTATTATTTGACATTTTCTTTTGAATTCAAGTTACAACAGTACTGAACCCTGCACCAGCCATTGCAGATTTACACCCAGACTTTTACAAGTTCTGTGACATTATTTGCCCAAATGAGACAGAGGTATGATAAACAGTAGTGTCTTGAAACACCTTGTTTATACTTTGCAGAACACTATTTCTCATAGCAAATTCAGCATCTGTGGATATGATTTTGTTGGTGACCAACTTCCACAGTTTTTATTAATTGCAGTCAGAGTATTTGTCTTTTGTCTCTGAACATTGGTCCTTTGATCTGTTGTGGGCACTCTACTCCCATTGTGAATCTAGAGGAAAAATCATGAGTGATAGCTTGGGAATGCAACACAACAGACAAGTATGATTATCACTGAAGTTAATTTGAATGTATATATCCACCAATCAGTATGAATTACATTGAAATAGAAATGATGTTTGGTGAAGTTTGAGGGATTCTTGATCTTTTAGCAAGCATTCAAGGGTAAGCACATTCTGCTGGCAAATTTCTGTTAATATTTGTATAGGCAGAACTTTTGACTGGTCTTCAAGTTACAAGTGTTGAAGAAGCCAAGGATGCCGCAAAAATACTGCTTGAGAGAGGCTGTAAAAAGGTCATTATCACTCTAGGAGGTCAAGGGTCACTACTAGCTCTGCCAGATAGTGAGCCAGCACATGTTCCAGCAAGAGCTGTGAAGGCTGTAGATACCACGGTAAGGCAAGTAGGTGTAAATATTGTAATGTGTAATGAGTGAATGTGGCTTATCAAAGTACAGGGTACCTATAGTTGCCCAAAATGTAAATGTAAGGATTTACTGTTTGTGATCATCACTTTTGATCATAGATCCATAGGGAATGATCTCATCAATTGACCCATCATGTAGGCCTTGCCTGATGCACACATACATGTACAAGGGCAATAAGTTTATGCTTGTCCCAAGTGTCACATTGAACAATTGTTGCCTGCGGTGTAGATGTCCATGGTGTTTTGTACCCCGAGGTAAAGCCGAGGTAGCCATTTGCCCCGAGGGTATACAAAACACCATGGAACCCGTCACAGCAGACAACTGTTTTATTATACCCCAGTCATAGGTTACACTACGGAGTGTTATGGGAGCGCTTGGAGTGATCTTATATTTGTAATCCATCATTGTTGGTAGCCCGGCAGCACTGCCAGGGAACTTGATGTGTAAATGATTCTTCTGCCCTCAATGCGATTGGTTCACACAAAT
>NW_019091397.1:738085-750569 GCF_001949145.1 Acanthaster planci
TCGGTCAAAAAAACTGTGTGCTGTTTTTTCCCAGAGTTCAAATAAAACTCTTTCATGGAATATTGAATATGTTGTGTGCTTTACACGTAAAATTTGCATTTAATTTTGCTGTTTAATGCCAATTGTCCACGTTTACCATCAATGAACTACATGTAGGCCTCTATATTGTATATGTTGTGCAAGGTGTCGGTCTCGGTCGTCTTGGTCTCGGTCTCGAACTGCAAAAGTCTCGGTCTTGAAGTTCTGGTCTCGGTCTTGAAAGAGCTTGTCTCAGTCTTGGTCTCAGTCTCGAATGCCTCGGTCTCCGTCTCGGACATAAATGTCTCGACCACAACACTGGTGTGCGCTGCACTGCGACGAATGCCTTGACCAAGGCTATATATGACCATGGCTGTTTTCCTTCCTCCATGATATGACCATGGGTTATAATGCTCTATTCCGAGGATCAGCTCCACTATATATTGGGACAAATAAGTCAATGATGTGATTGATAATCTACCAGTTAGATGATGGCGATTTCTTCAGGCATTGTGTAATCTAATTTCTTATCAGTTTTATGACTGTATTGTTTTGTGCTCTTGGACACCTTTTAAACTTGTATGTGAGACCTCTTTAAGGCCATTACAAGGCCCCCTAAACCATTTCAAGACAAACACGAGACTTCCAATCCCAATTTAAGCCACAACAGCAACGATGTCAATGATCAATTTGTCAACTGATCTTGTGACTGGTCATTTGATAGTCTTGAGTGCAACACTGTTTTAGAATTGACACTAAGAAATTGAATGAATGTTGAGTATTATCTTGTTTGACTGGTGTTAATGCATGTAGCTCAATTGCTGACACATCTAACTTAATTTGTTTGCGCTGTTCCTTTTGTCTAATGCAGATCTTGTAGAACTACAGTGCTACGTTGCCACCGATACATGTATCAAGAGTAGTGCCATTTGGGAGTGGTGTATTTTGAACTACACTGTAAGCAACATGTCCCTCAACATTGTCCACTTGCTGGGGAACAGCCAAGCTTTTGACATGAAGGAGCTTTTAAATTTCAGTATCGACTCAGCTTTGGAGTTACATAGCAGTCTAAGCAACAGCCTGACATTAGAGAATACACAGAGTGGAGTAGAGCTCACAGCCTGTCAACAGCAGCTGTCTGAAGTCATCCAGTTCTTACAGGAGTTGATTCGAGTCAATCCAGAATGCATCACTCCATCAAATCTCCTGCGGTTTTTGGAAAACGTGTGCTACACTGCCATACATGTACATCAGTCTTACTTGCGAGGTCAGAGGTCAGGCAGTGATGATATGTTGCAGTCAGTTTACAAACTCTTTGCTGCTATATTGCTGACCCCTTGCGAGTCAGGGTTCCAGGAATTGAAATTTAGAATCCAACAAGAGTGTTTGGAGGGCCTACGCCATTACATTGAGGAACAGCGGTTGTTGGTAACTCTCCCATCAGAAGAAAACGAGAAGGGCATCCAGTCATCGGTGCTTTCCATGAGAGACATTTCAGGGATTTTAGATTATACTTTTAATACAGCTGAAGCTTGGAACACTGATCAACAACACACGCATGTACATGTGCATAGAGATGACTCTTGGCTTGAGGATTGCTTTAAATATCTTGTAGATGTCTTGGAGTTTAGTGAGGCAACTACGTGCTCACATGTCTCTGGCATCTTGCTTCCCAAGTTGCTTAACTTGTCCCAAGATAAACTTGACACAAATTTGTCCATAATCTGGGATAGACTTCTAAATATTCACAAAACATCAGCCAAAGTGAGGGCTGGACACACCTGTAATGTTTATATTACTCTGTGTGGTTTGTCAGAGTTGTACATTCCTCTAGTGTTATCATCCACCCCTGACCATTCATCTGTTCAGCATTCTTTCACCTTGCATGTAGAGGAGGCCTTTTGGAGAGTGATTCAGGCAGGCCTTGTTCACACAGACTCTCTCACTCGTAAGCAGGCATGTTTCTTGATGAAGCGAGCCATTGAGAGTGCATCAGCAAACAATCTCAAGATTCCTGACTGTGCATCACCCTCACCAGTGAAGATCACACATCAAGAACAGTTGACAGAACCTTGGTAAGTCTAGGCATGCTAGAGTGTGAAGGAAAAGGAAGAATTATGACGATTTTGATGCATGTTTTTCATCACAGTTGCAGAAAAACTACTGTTGACATTAATATATTAAACTGCATTTCAAAGTTTTGTTTGAGCATGTTTGTCCACATGACATTGCAGTTGTTATAGCACATCTTGTTTTTCTGAAACTATCTGTTATCAGTTATTAAGCATTAAAATATGTACATGTACGTGTAAGACCAGCTGGACTTTGGATGCTGATAATGACCTCAGCCTTCAGCTTTGAGATTTGCCAAATTCTTCAAAAAGCTATTTATAAATAGGAATAAATGCATGTACATGGACCGTTTGTGGGAATAAAATTTCTTGAAGCTCCGACCATCAGCTTCCGAAAGCCAGCCAGTTTTAAACATACTTGTAACTGTTTGTGTAATTCAGCAAAATCTCCAGAACTTCAATGCTTTGCTATTTTGTGTACTTTTTAAATATGTTCACAAACCGCTGTCAAATGACTCATTTACCTCCTACACAATCAGATGATTGAAATGACATCAACCACACCAAAATGGCTGTCTTTGTCATTGGGGATCGAGGGGGTTGTTTTTGACATGGAGAAAAAAAAAACAGTTCGAAAGTTTCAACTCCTGAAAATTGTATTTCTCAATAACAACAAAAACAACCCTTTTTCATGGGTATACATTCGTACACAATTGATTCAGACTGAAAATCAAATCACTTTCATAATTTGGGTATTTTATTTTTCAACCAGGAGGTACATGCACATGTACACGAAGCAGCTGTGGTGCATGTACGCACTCCTGGGTCTCATCAACTGTTCAGGCTTGGTCAAGAAGTTTACACTTACTTTCCATTTTTAGGACGTTACAATTCACTTCAAAGTGCTTTGTATAGGTACATGTAATGATTTTCCTCACCCAGTTCTGTGGGCTTCACTTCCCAGAGAAAGATTAGCTTCTTTGATGTACAGTACCGAAGTGTTGACATCACACATGTCCATTATTGTTCAGGACCAGTTTTGTTACTGGCTGGGGTTTTATCAACCTCTTAAGACTGGCAACATGATGGACTGTCCACCATTAGGAATGTAGAAACTGTCTTAGCAATAATGAATTGTTTATGTTCCAGGGACAGGTGTTGTAGCAAATATCGCTCAGTGACATTGTTGTAGAGTGGAAAAAAGTGACAGTGTGGTGAAAAGAAATGTACATGCACCAATACACTGTACAGGAGTATCTTGAGCTGCCAAGGGTCAGCATTTATGAAGTCCAACTTTGCCAAGACTGTGGTTGAGGTGTCTTGTCGTTTCAAGAAGTTGGTATTTTCTGCTAAAAATAATACTTGGCATTTGACAGGTTTGTTCAGGAGTAATATTATCATCCATGCCATTCGCAACTTGTTGATTTTTGAACTCCATATGCAGTATACACAATGCAAGAGAGAAAAAGGTCTGTTTAGTATATAGAGTAGCAAAATCTAATCAAAAAAGTGTGTAAAATTAGGTTTCAGCTGGATTATCACATACATGTACATGTATCCCTAGCTTTGGTGGAGAGAATTGATTTCAACAAAGTTTTCAAACATGACCTAAATTGAATCCAAATTATTGATAACATTCAGAATATGACTCTTGCATTGTGTTCCTAGGAGCAGTTCATTGGAAGGTGCTTACTTGTTTTGGTGGTCATGTGAATCACAGAAGAAGCTTTTAGCAATGTGGGCAGATTTCTTTCTGATGTATGAGACACTGGATGAAGTTCAGGTAAAGCAGCTGGATTGCTACAGTCAATTATGTTAATATTGCAAAACTTTGGATGGGACTACATTTACATGTAGGTGCATGCAATTTACTGTGTAAAATTTGCAGATTAAATTTACCGAAATGTGTTTGAAGTCTTTCTAAAGAAAAGAAATTATATAATCTCGTGGTGATTGTATGAACCCTCATTGCCGGCATTTTCTATGGTGCTTTCAAACCGAAACAGGCATTGTATGTTGGAATGTACACTGTACATAGTACAAGTCTGTAAAGCTTTAACAAAGATTTGGTATGTATAGTACAATACCACTATAATGATCAAGACGGAGTCCACAGAAATGTTCAGTATTAAGCAATTTTTGTCAGCAATGCACCTGTTCCTGGCTTTGACCCATTGAAACGTGGTGGTTTTGTCAGGCAAGCATTGTTTAAAAGGATTGAAACTAGGAAATTATTTATGGTAGATATCTGCGAGTTAATCAGTCACAAAAGCTAATCTATCTATGTGCATTCATTTCTGTTTCGATTTTTTTTTAAGGTTTTACATGTATACATAATAATAGCACCCCCAGTCCCCAACCACACAGAATCAGACAGTAGTAAAGTGTTTAATTCTGTGGGGATAGGTCTGGTAGGCCCATAACAGCTGGCATTTGCATTGGGTTTGGCATACCTCAGAAAAATAAAGTCCAACAGCCTCTGTGCACAAAATCCCATATGGATGTTTAACTTTGTGTGAATGGAGAAGGTTAGGGCCAGCAACCGTTGGGGTGTTAGGGTTAATGGGAGCACGTGCTCAGTGATTGTTTTGAATTACCTTTGAATAAAGTCAAGAATTTTACGCTTTGCGGAAAATCTGCAAAAATCACCAATTTGGGGTAGAAAGCGGAAAACGCAATTCTCGGTAAAAAAAAAAATAAAACAAATACATATTTTTGATCGTTTCTGTACAATTAATCAAATAAGAACCCAAATTAGGAATGACAACTCATTTTCACTGTTTAACTTACTTTGAAAGTAACAGTTGGTAGCGTTTCCCCTCCTGTTTTTCCTTTGGGATATTGCAGAATTTGGTATTGATTTCCTCCGGCTCCGTACCGCGGAGATCACACGGGTGCCCGTTCCTTCATAGGGCCCAGACGTCTCACGGCTTATCAATAAATCAAAACGGACAGGGACCAGTCCAAGATCACCATATCATGGTGCCCATGTAGGCCCTACATGTATCATTATGCCAAACATACATGTACCTGTAGATGTATGGTAAGGTGTGTAGGATAATGCCTTATCAACTACATGTAATAGCGCCCTCTGTTGACCATATTGTGAGTACATGGAAATATGCCATTAAGGCTGTCATCTTGAATAAAGCACTTATACATGAATGACCATCTCCACAATCTCTGTCGATAAAACCCAATATTACAAGGTGCATGTAGGCCCTACATGTATCATTATGCCAAATATACCTGTAGCCTAGGTGTATGGTAAATGTAGGCCTACAGTGCATACATGTATGTACAGTCATATACAGTTTTTGTACACAAAATTTAGAAAGCCGAAGAAAGCAGAATTTGACTTTCAGAAAGCAGAAAATTCTTGATTCTTTACCTTTGAATGACCTTTGTTTGCATTTCAGGTTCATGTTGTAACACCAGTGATGTTGAAAATGAGTTCTTTAATACAAGCTGCGTCCACTCCACATTTGGGTATGGGTCAGTCTTCAAAGCTTAATTTACTGTCTTATACAGTATACAAAGCAAGCATCATGTTTATTTGTCTGTTTGTACAAAACAATTGCAGCTTCATGTGTGGCAGGTACATGTATATGTATGTGTACAAACAGTGATTTGGACTCTCTGATTGGTGTATTCCTCCAGATGGCAGACCTCTGTTGCATTCCTCATGGCTCACAGTTCTGTTCTCCCGCTGGTTTGTGCATGAAACCAAAACTATATCACAGTGGGGTCTTGTGGAATACCTAGGGCTCAACATTACATCCTGTCCTATATTGCAAGAAGGTGGAACAGAGGTACAGTATACTGTGAGGATTCTGTGTTTCTATGTACATGTAGACTGTCCAGTTCAGTGTCATGCCTGGCAAATTTAGTTTTTATTATCCAAGTCCTCATGTACGTCTGTGTCAGATATTTTAAGCATAATGGTTTGTTATAGTGATGCAACATACATGTATTGTCTCCAAGTTGTAACGGGAAGTTGCTGCTTATGCACAATCTCTGCGTCACTTGACAAGGTAGAAGATTTTAAGATGTTTGCCACCATCAGATATGACTTGCCAGGGTGACATGCTTTGAATAACAGAAAAACATTAACTGTTCATCATAAATGGGACTGCTGACGAATTCCATTCGTTGTACATTGCCTATGCATACATGAGTAATTTGACAAATCCACACTTACACGTAGAAGATTGTCTCAGTGACCATGTTACATAATCACCAGATGCTTGGGAAACAGTTTACATGTAAGCCAGAGACTGTAATTTTGTGCAAAGAATGGGCACAGCTTAATCTCACTGATTGTCTGCATGAATATTCAGTCTCTCTTCCATTCTCCTTGACTGAATATTATCAAATCTTGATGAATTACAAGGACTTCACCCAGTAGCCTCCATATCCCATGAAGTACTGTATAATAACCTTTCAGTTTACAATTTCGTAAAAATGGTGAGAGTGTGCTAATTACTGCTTCTTTATGAATCCTTTCAGTTCTTTTTCAGTAGTGTTCTGCCTGTGCTGAATGATAGCAGCCTGTATGTCAACAAGACCCAAGGTGACCATTCTCGGCCTCTTGTTGCAGAGGCATTCACACAGTTCATGCAGACATGTGTCAAGATTCTCACAGCACAACAATGTGCAGGTAATAGTCAATTCAACAGTTGACTGATCCTTGGTTTTGTTGTAAAACTAATATATTTGGTTGAATGGATGTCACACCCGCAGGCATCCGGAAATATTAAAAAACCATACATACATGTAGTAAGGTGATGTTTGTGGACTAGCATTATCAGAACTATCACCATAATACAATGTACAGGTCATTTGAATTGTTACACTTACCACTGGCTGGGACCATTAAAACTAACGTTTCAGACTTTGTGCGTAAACCAAAATAAAGTAGCTTTGTTTGAACCCTGTTGAAATATGTTGTGCAGTTTGTAATTCCCTGGGCACCAAATCTCAAGTAATTAGGCTGTACATTTCTAGATTTTAAAGGTCCTGAGGGATAACTCTGAAGCCTTTGTTTGCACTATTTTGCCTGATTTTCTTGCAAGGAGATCAAGGTAAACACACTTGTATTGGACCAGATTTAAATAAAATGAGAAGAGATGAAAAAGTTTGTTTACTGCTGCCTCATTTGGTTTGCTGGTAGATTTCTTGCGGGAGTTGGTTGCAGCTGTTTGTCGTCAGTCCTGGACCCCTGTCAGTCTGACATTTGTCGTAGATGCCTTGACAAACCTCCCAGAATGCAGTGCATGGGGACCAACTGAACTGCAGCTACTGAGGTAGGGACAATTGCCAGGTGTAAAAATTGTGTTCCTTTGACTGTTAAAAAAGAGAACTTTGTGACAGTAACAGATTGTTCTGCACATTGAAGCTTATGTTAATGTGTGTATTCAAACATACATATAAATGGAACATTTTGATTGGAAAATTCAGTAGCAGCACTGATACCAAAATAAACTCTAGAGAAGAAATTCCAAGCTAACTCAGTACTCTGTTTTACTTACTTTACTTATTAAATGTGTGATCACACACGTTAACCTAGACAATAAAATCACACAGGATTGAAAGCAAACATTCATTAATTTTGTTCCTTCCAACACTTATGACCAGCCTTGTAGACAGGTTAGAAAGAGCTTGAAAATATCTGTTTAACAACGGCCTTATTTCATGCTGATAAAATTTTGGTTTGTTACAGAGAAATGCAGTTTTCCTGTGTCAACATGCTGTCTGTCAGTTATCGCCGTGTAGTGCAGTGTTTAATGCTGCAAGCTGTGCTGAGGCTACTAGACAAAGACAGAACCTCTCTACAGCAGCTCTCTGTCCTCTTGACAGTCTTCAGTAAATGCCTGTGCAGAGGTAGTCCTTTATGGACACAGGTACAAATAACAGGGAGGGTCTCAAGCAGAAAAAGGGGGAAGCTAAGAAGGGTGATTAGTTGCCCTATCTACAGAAATATTTCATGATTTGGTCTCAGATTTTCAGTTAGACTTCAATTCAAGTATTTGTTTAACTTGACCTGTCCATCATATCCTGAAAATGGTGAAAAATTTTGCTGATATTGATAAAAATCACCAATTTTCCATACTTTTAGAATGATGAGAGTTCAGACTGTAACCACAGCTTCATAATGGTTCAGCTGTGGGGATCTACATGTAGGTTCTGTCCAAATGCAAATGCAAACTACTCTTCTCTGTCAGATTTTCATTTGTGACCATTTTTCTTGCGATAGCAAGTTTCAGTTTGTGTTCGCATGAGGTGGCAAACTGATTCCGGTATCTAGATGTCTATCAACACTGTACTAACTTCATTCACAAGCTGATTTGCTGGAAAAGTTTAATTCAACTCAGTGCACTCTAGTTGACTGAATTGTCCTGTCCTTTAATGACAAGGTGAAACACATTGTTAATCCAATTTGTCTAATCTTGGACTGTCTAGTGAAATATTAAATACGAGTAAGTCACATTGAGATGTTTAAAGTGCAATCTGCTGATTTTGGAATTGTTTGAAGTCATAAACTCATCTGGTGGTTGGGATCACTAAAGTTTTACTTTTCGATCTTATACATCAATATGAAATGATACTCATCTGCAAGAGTTTCAGTCCTGGATGATTTTAATTTTTTAAATTTAATCATTGTCAGTAATATAAAAAGTGCCATCAGGATGCAAATCGATACGTATTTTCCGAACAAAATGTGAAATCTTGTATTTCAAGGGAGAAAAATTTATTCAACCTGGGCAGTATACCTTTCACATAGTCCAAATAAGAATGAATGTTAACAAAAGTAAGAGTGATTTGGTCATACAGGATATAAACCAAAGAAATAGTGCAAAATAAAGTTTTTAAAGAGTCACAGTAGCACTGAAAATTATCAATGTGTACCCAAACAGGTGCTGGTTGGATCCAACTATTTCCAGATACTTTTTTTTTGTTAGGTGTGTGAGTGGATTACAGCTAGTCGGGATACCCAGCTTTTTGGTTCAAATGGTGATATGGTGGCTGCTGTATGCTCCGAAGTAACTACCTTATTGACCTTCGACCCGTCTGCATTGTCAAATGCTTCCATAGATCTGAGTGATATTGGAGAGCCTTCCAGAGTAGCGTGTCTGGTACTTCTTGTAGTAGATGCTAAACACATAAGCAGAGAAAGGTGAGTTTATCAGGCCTATGTTTAGCAGTGTGCATATTGACCATTGATGCCTGGAACCGGCTTCAAATTGTAGGGCCTGGCACCTGTAATATCTTACACATTCCATTAACTTCGCTGATGAATTCCATTAACTTCGCTGATGGTAGAAAAAAGATTTTAAAGTTTGGGGGAAGGAGAGTATGTTTAAATGAAATCCATATTGTAAGAAATGTCAAAAGAGGTTGCATGTGAATGTGCAAAAAATAATGATCCAGCACAGTGGTTTAAAACCTTACCTAACCCAGACATCAGTAAATACTATCAAATTAATTTCACTCACATCAATTTAAACAATTGAGTAAGTCTTCAGAACTTATTAAGAGTCCTCATGGATTTTCAATTTGGCTACAGAAAAACATTTTTGCAATGGATGCATTGGCAAAAGCGCACTATTATTGATCTCCATAAATGAAGGTGCCCTCTATTGACAGTTATTTCTGGAAAGAGCATGCAGCAACCTGTGGCTATCGCAGTTTTTAAAAATTTCTGCGATCATTTTAAAGAGATGATTGTCTCAGTTTGGAAGTGAGATCATTATGCATTTGCATTTCATTGCAACATAACAGGAAAGGAAGGGGGAAATTTCACTTTCACTTAATGTTCTTTGAATTTATTGAATTTTTAAATAAAATGACAATGATTTTTTTCTTTATTTGAGAGTTATTATTTCAATAAAGTAAATTCCTCACTTGGTCTGGGTCCCTCTTTCACTAAGCATTGTAGTGATTTCATAGTACGAAGCAATCTTAAAAATTGAACAAGTTGCTTTTTCCAAGTGACCTGTCTTTCCCATTCAAACATGTTTTTTCAATTCTTCCTAAAGAAGCAGTATTCGTTGGGTCACTGTTCCCTCAGTGCGTTCTGAACCTGCAAGGTCAGGGTATGGCATTATGTATGTATTTTGCTGGTGAATGAAATTGGCCGCTTTTGTTCAACACATGATTTTCCTTTCAGTTTTTTTTTTCAACTATCTTCCAGTTCAAGTTGAAATAGACCATGTTTCGGTTTGAGAAACTCTTATCTATTCCAGGCCATGACACAACACCGAGCAAGTAGAAATGTCATCGTTTGGCTCGTTTACATGACAACTACATGTAGTGCAAAAATATCTCTTCACCCTCTAGCGTCCGTCAGGATCAACAATTGACATTGCCCCTGACAAAAAGCTACATTTCTGTCAACAACTTTTCAGTTTAAAATCCACCTAAGCTGTATTATTATAACCCTCAAATTACGACTGACCTTCGCACACAAAGTCCACACAATTACAACGAAGTTGATGGCATTCGAGCGAATGCGATGACACAGAGCGCTGGGCCCAACGTCATCAGCAGCAACCACATTCAGTATACTCTACATATGTCAACAATAGAGGGTACTGTTCATTGTGCTCCAAAAAGGTTAATTCTTGGGTGACAGCGGCTCAGAAAATTGATTTTTTTGGCACAATGATGAATTGCGCCACTTTTCCACTTGATTGTATTTATTTATATATGTATATTATTCAGGCGGTTTATGGCCGATTGTAAAAATGCATCAACAAACAAATGTTGATGTGAATTTTTCTTGTTTGGTACTTTTCATAGTTTACTGTAAAAAGTAAACGCAAATTTCTGCACTCTTCAATATTTTTTGAATGCAAATTTAGGCCTGTATCAGCTGAAAGAGTGTCTAACAAGCTACAAAAATGATGAAAAGGTTCTCTATCAAGAAAGAATTTTGGTTTTGAAAAGCAGGGTTTTTGTTGGCATTTTTTTCAACAAAAATAGCTAAGGTGCATACTTAAGTGGAGTATACGGTAAAACTATTGAAAAAACAAACTAGTTTTTGATGAATATCATCTCATTAGATACTACTTAATTGATTAAAAGCATGATGTCGAGGGAAACAATATGAAATGTCCGGGTCTTAAACCACAGTGACAAGGTCTTATATTCTTTCACTATAGGCCTACTGGCATGATGTGTAGATTACCGTGCTTTACTTATCACACTTGTGAGCCTGTATGTCAAATTGAAAGTTGGTTTGGTGATTCGCATGCTGTCATTTATCGATGATTGTACTTACGGTTTCCTGTTCAGGGACATTTTCTGTGAGACGCAGTTTTTAGATCTGGTTTTATCTTATTTTGAATTTTATTTTTATATACAATTTCCACCTTTTCCATTTATAAATGTGTTTGTATGCTTGTCCCATTTTGGTGTGTGCAGTCAGTTCCCACCATAACTTTAGGACTTAACAAATCAACTTGAAATTTGACAGGTGAGTCGGTCTGGGTGTCTTCCAGATGTGAGCTGATTGTAAACCTATGTGTTTTTTTGTAATTAAATGTTCCTCTCCCGTAGCATGTACATGTAGGATGAAATGGATTGTGAAAACCTGGATTTCTCATCTTGTGACATTCTATGCCTCTGTAACTGTAGAGTAAATAAAAGTTTTTCATGACAGTGAATTGGGTGGGATACAAAATCAGGGACAATACCCATTGAAGAAAATCTGGCATCTGTATTGCTTTCTGGTGAATTGAGTAAGTGACTTGAACACGGTTGTGTCTGACATGACTGCTGTCACATAGAAATCCTTGCTTTGGAAAGACCACTTTCTTCCTGGGTATTATAGCAAAATAAGTTCAAACTAGTTTCAGCAAAAACTACATGTATAGTTTATTTCAACAGCAGATTAATACGTACGCATTGCATATTTGCTTTTGTTGAATAATCCAATCTACCCAACTGTTAACAGAAAAATGTCTGAACCTCCCCAGAATGAATCAATTTGTCTGAATTTCAGGACTGTCTCACAGCACCCCTCTAAGCTTTTCATATTTTTAATCTACAGGTCTTCACGTACAAATAATGGGTCTCACCTACACGCCATCTTAGCACCACTGGTCTCTGTCTTAGCTAGTATTGGCAGTCACATCTATCTACCAGTCATTAAGGCTGACACAGCTCTTCAGCTGCTTCATAGTATATTGCTACATCTTCATCACCCAAGCACCAGTGGTGGCTCACCTGACACTGGTAAAGGTGACCAGTGTTGTAGTGGATTCCATCACAAGACCAGACACATGACCGGACACAAGACCATGCACAAGACTAGTACACTGCAGGCGACCTTTTCACAATTAACCATTTTCTTTTCTTTGGTTGTTGTGACTGCAGTTGTGCAAGCTTAA
>NW_019091397.1:750903-769816 GCF_001949145.1 Acanthaster planci
CTCCGTGCGGCTATAAACGACTGTTAAATGGAATGATGAATTGTTGAAGAATTTTGAAAATGGAAAAAATGATAGTCATGCCGGCCCAGCATTCTCAGCGTTGAAAAATGCCCCGGTCCGAAGTGGTTAAGTTATTCTTGTTCATTGGATTAGAATCAGAAGAATGTAAAGGACAGTTTGGAGTAGTAAGATGCTTGACATGTTGTTGCAGGTGTCTAAAGGAGAACTACTATTTTTGACATTTAGCTGCTTAATGTGGCCGCTGTATCTTGTTCAGTCTCTTTAGATAAGTGTATCAGTTCTTTTCATTTTAAACTAATCTTTGAAGCTGCAAAAATATGCCAAACCTAACTTCACATACCTAAGAAATTGACTTGACCATGACAAGCTTCCATAGTGAGAGCGGCATTAACCTTGGTTTTCTCATTTTTATAATGTGCTTTTAAGTGAAATTATTCAAGATTGTGTGATATAATATTTAAGTAACCTGTTTTATTTTTTGTCAAAGCAAACTTTAAAACAATTTTGTTGTCTTTCTTGATTTTCCCCCAGATCAAGTACAGCATGAAATGTTCACCTTGCTGTTCCCATGTTTGGAGGAAATTTTTTCCTTCATTACCAGACGGCTTCAGTCATCTGACATAGCAGAGGTAAATATGAAGTGTTTAAACCATAATGTTTCCCCTTGAAGTAACCATGGAGTGTACATCAGTCACACATTTATTGACAACTACACCTTTGTAATGTTCATATTAAACTAAGTTATTATGAACGTGGCTTATATAGGGCACTTCCATTTATTTAGTCAGCAGATACCAGCAGGGTCTCACTGTACCTCAGTGTTCTGGAGTCTATCCATACCTTCTTAGAGAGAAGCTCAGTGTCTGCCCTCATGGGAAATGTTCTCATCAGTGGACAGGCAAGACTGATAGAGTGTTGCAAGCTTCTTGTGATTCAAAGCACAGAGGGTAGAGAGGTAAGATGTCATTGATCTAGCTATGGTGTATTTGGTAGTCTGTTGAGAAGTGTAACCCCCTCAACAGATTGTTTTGGTTGTAGAGTCTAAAAGCTTTCTGGCCAAAGTCAAGATGGGCATACAACGACTGAGAGAATTTTTCTCCTTTTTATCATGAATACCATGAGTTCATTTTATTAGCACAGTCACATGGACATTCCCGTATGAGGAATGCTGTTATCAGTGGAGCAAGTGCATGTATGCAGGCAGCTCATCGAATGCCCCGCAGTGAACCACTGTAGCTTCTCATCTCATCATGCTCTGTGGGGAAGCCAATAGTAATTGAGGACTACACTGCATCATTTTGTTTTTATACTTAGGCCTTGCATGTGTTTGAAATACTTTTTTTGCTTTAGCGTAATATGGTAGCAATCTACAATTCTCAAACATCACAGTGTTTGTTTGTTGAGTATACCATGGGAGACTGAGCCCACATACTTGTCAGAGTCTGTCCTTTATAGCCTTCATCTCTTTCATCTGTACTTGTGTTGTTTGCAGTCACCCTTGTGAATTTTTCCTGGATTGTTAAACAACTCTTTGGTTTTTCTTCCAGAGCAATGTGTTACAGAGCCACTTTCAATCCTATGCAGCATGCTGTCTGCTTCTGTGGCTTGTACAGATGACTAAGAGTAAAACTTTGCTCACATTGCCTTGGGACACACTGTTACCATTGGTAACCTTCGGGGATGATATACCTACTCCCATGGTAATGTAAGCATTCAAAGTTTTTTCTTTAAACATCAGAGGCTGTTTGTAAACATATTTCCAGTTCTTATGTATCGCAATTACTCACGTTTGTCACATATTTTGAAAACTTTTAATGCATGAAATTAGAAATACAGAAGATGAAAACACAATGCAGGGACATTTTGTTTGTTAAACTTTATAATAAGATTAATTTTATGTAATTTACTGATATTCCAGCTGAACACAATTAGAAATGGGTTTTAGAACTTGTTTAAATTCTGGATTTATTTTAAAAATGATGGCTTCAGCTCTCATAGTAATGCTGGGATTGAGTAAGATGCAACAATCAAATTAGAAATGGATGATTTAGGCAACTGGCAAGTATTGTGTTGAAGGGCATAATCGTTTCTTGTAGCAAATTAAATATGGCGATCTACATGTGTAAGTCATCAATGAAAGTTGTAATAAAGGCCACCATTTCTCAATGTATGAAGGGTGATACCCATAATTTGTATTGAAATGTTAACCTGTGCAAGATTTCATGAGTTGCCATGCAGTTTTGATGAAGAAAAAAAGATCAAACATGGGGAGAATAGAAGTAATGTCCCTGTGTATAGCATACTTGTATGCCATATTGTTTTATGAAGATTGACTGCAGAAGCCAAAGGTGACAAATTGAAACTGTAAATCTGTCCCATCCCTCAGTATCCCCGATGCAGGTGCTACCAACAACCTGCGTAAGATGTCCAACCTTATTCTATACACCAAGTGGAAGTGCATGAGTGTATTGCTTCAAGCTACTCTACCTTCCCCAATTACTCAGCCATATGAAGCAATTCTTGCTGCTTGTGTCCGGGATCTTACCTTACTTAAAGGCACCGATGCAGTGCCATTAATGAAGAGTGCCAAGGTGCTGATTTACAAGGTAATTTACCATTCATTCATGCCTTGTGGCTATGTGCATAACCACATTCAGTGCCATTTGGACGTTGCCAAACCAGTGTTGTAGTCGAGTCCCTCACAAGTCCCAACTCCTCTCACAGCACCAGTCACCAGAAACATAGTGAATAATTACGAAGGATTGCTTCTGTTGAATAGTTTGTTACTTTGCTAAAGACTGGATGACTTGTGATAGATTTACAGGGACTTGTGATGGATATGACTGCAACACTGCAAGGGCTTATTTGTAGATGTAGTCCTTTTATGTCAGCAGCTGCTAAAGATCAGCATCTTTTTGCTAATTCTGTTCGAAAACAATCATTCACACCCTGGGATTTGATTTCATTGTGCCAGACATGCTGTCAGTTTTAAAAGATCATTTTGCCGGTAGATTTTAAGTTTCTTTTCTTTAATTAACCCTAACTTTCTCTAGCCACAAAGAATTCAACACCAGTAAAGTGTGTGAATTTGTGGCATTGGGTACTGGTAGCTTAATATCTGCTGTTGAATTTTTGTGCGAATGGGTACTGTGGGCCTGCACATACTGTACCCTGTTGAATTTGGATTGAATGGGTACTGTAGCCCTGCGACTTTTTGTCAGGCTACTGGGGTTTACCCATAGACTCAATAGTGTCCACGTTTTATGATTGTGCATTTCTAATGCAATGCAATGAAGGACACAATAGAGGGGGTACTCTGTTTGCCATGTTTTGTGCAAGAAATGTCAAAGAAAGAGAAAAGGAGATAAGAAAGATAAAAGGAGAAAATAAAGATAAAGTAAAGAAAGAGAAAAGAAAGACAAAAAGAAGTTCACAACTTTTCTTTTCTAGTTTTTGATAAGAAGAAAAAACACAAAAACAGGGCAATGATGATGTGTTTCTTTGAACCAGCAGCTGTGGTTAAAAGATCCTGGCCAGAAACTAGGCATGTTGTGGTACACTGATTGATTGCCTCAGGTAGGAGTGTAGCCTGACCCTTCACCAACCCTTGCCTGAGAAGAGACCTAGGGGATTCAGGGTAGGCAACACATAAGCAGATGGCGCACATGAGCCCAGCAGATAGGTCGTTCCTCTCATAATAGGTAGCACAGATACAGTTTATACACAATGATATTGTGTACATTTGTTTGATTAGGTACAGTCCACCCATACTCTTTGCGATGTGCAATGGGCCCACTGTACCCAAACAAAATTACACAAAATTAGGTAAATACCTGTTGAAGTTTGTGTGATTGGGCAAGGTTAGGTCCAGCTGCCCTTTGGCAGTAATGGTTAATTACTTTTTCAAGTCTCTACATGTAAATGTAGTATAGGTTGTCTGTCTTTGTTTAGATCAGTCAAGATGCCAGATCCATGTGTGTGGAGCTAGTGGAGGCAGCATGGTCTGTGATCCTGGATGAATGGAGACAGAAAGCGCAGAAATTTTGGCTCATTTATGCAGCTGGTGTAGAACTTATCTTCCAGCAGTGCTTCTTGGTTGCAGAGGAGGGAACAGAGATGCATGATGCTCTTGACAAGGTATGTAACGGAGAAATAATCAGTTGTGTTGGGGAGATTTTCTGGTGGATTTGGTAAGAAGTGTGTTTTCCTCAAGAACTAAAGCACTGAGCACCTGAGCCAAATACAGTTGAACACCGCCCAAACGAACACAGCTATACTGAGCATTCGAGGATAGCAAACATCCCCTTTGGCTTTCTATTTTCTTTTGCCGAACATGACATATTTTACATAAAAGATACATTATTTAGAACTGATGATAATAACTCAAATTTGAGGAAAATTGTACTCACGATGGAACAACGGCCAATACATGGCACAGTCGGTATTGTTCGTTGATAGCCTACATTGCATGCCATATGCATATGTCAACAGGCTGCCATGTACTGTAGACCAGCTGCCAAATACATATATGCAACACTGGTGACTCTGTTACAGAAAACCTTGCTTGATAATTGCTACAAAGCTGGCAGATTTGAACTAAAACCCACCAAAACAGGAAGTAATGTGCAAATGGACACTTGAGTTGCAAAAAACTTTGATAAATATCTTGCTAGTTTCATCCGTTTGAAAAAACATTTTGCCTGACATTTGGTTGCTGACTTTGGACACGTACGTAATTGCACCTCCAGTGCTACTGTATCTGAATGGTACCCAGCGCGGCTTATTCAATAAAATGCCATTATTACAACAGGGACTAGTGTAACTATACCTACATGTCAATTGTAAGTGATGATTCAAGGAAAAGTTGGTTTCATTTCGCGATTCTGCTACTGTAGGAAAGGTGCAACATGGAAGTAGATGAAGAGGCATTTAAGAAAATGCAGGAATTTCCTTGGTTTTCATTTTTAACTTTATTTCTTACTTGTGTTAGTCCCAAATCCTCATACCTAAGCATTTGTTGGGCGGGCTGGCACATGTTTGAATATGGGTCAGAGTTCGGTATGGGCACTTGCATCTATGACTGAAAATATCTATACTGAATGATCGCTTAACCAGATATTTGTGTTTACCCCATCGTGTTGATTTTTGCGGCATCTCACTGTTGTAAAAAAAATGCCTTGTATTTTGTGATGCTTATTCTTGACACAGTAATGTTTTCATGCAGTTAATGGCAAATTGTTGAAAACCAGTAATGTCAATACATTCTCTTTAAGTGAGATTTGTTTTTCCCCGATTGTCTCTAACTACCTCAGTAAGTATTTGGATTAATTTGATTTTAATTGAGTCACTTAAGAAGTTTATTTTTTTTTGGTGTTGGCCATTTTATCAGGCTTGTGTGGTCCTTGAAAGTCCTTGAATTTAAAAAATATGTCTTTTAAGGCCGAGCAAGTCCTAGAATTTGTTATAGGTCCTTAAAAGTCCTTCAAAATGTACTCATTATGAAAAAAGTATTAATGTATGCTGAGTAATATGACGACAGAGGTTATAAAATATGCCGTCAATGGGAAAAATTGAAAAGCCACTGTTGGAAAAAAATTCACTCTCACTTCAGTACCGGATCTGTGTCCCGCAATTTGCCAACTTCTCACATAAAGTGGTACACATCAAATGATTCCATACGAATTGATGTATGTACAAGTCTTCAATAGACAGACCATCAATGTTTGCTGGATTTGGGTACTTGAAAATGGAATTCTAGACCTTGATAGTCTTTAAAAGTGCTTGCATTTAGAGCATTGAAATGTCTTTTTGCTTTTTGAGCTTTTTGCTTTGAAAACAAGTTTGATAAGCTTTAGCTGTAACTTGAAGGCACAAGGTCAATTTTCAGTCAATGTTTCTAATTCTTTTTTCAAGATGATTCATTTTGCTGGGAAAAATTCCCAAGGGAGACGAAGAAATGGTACATATGCCCTATTTGGAAATTTCCAAAAAGGTACATGTACATGTTACAACTTTTATGTACATGTACATTGTGAATTGTAGTTCAGTGGGCTTGTGCGCATTGTCTGGAATTACACCTACGCTCCTTAAGCTGTACCTGTAATATGTAACAAGTCAGTGCAAAACTATATGAACCAACCAACCATTATTTTGTTGTTGCTGCTTGTAATTTCATGTTACCAGACCAGAGCATGAAATTACTGTAGGACATCGGGTATTTTCCGAGCACTTATTGCGCTTGTCCGAACAAAATAAAAAAATGCTCGGGCAAATTGTCCAACCAACATATCAATAGCAGCTCTTGAAATATCAGCACAATATTTGGGATTATGACATCTGGTTTATTATTAGTTTTGTGTTAGAATTACTTTAATTACGCCCAAGACATTCATCAGGGCTGATCGCTCATTACTGGCCCATGTCACCTAGCACCACGGGTGTATATGTATGTATACTTCACTTGCACAGACATGAAACCGCCCCATAATTCTTTGCGCATTGTCAACATTCACGTTTCACTGTCACAGTGGTGAAAACACGTCCGTGAAACTCTATGCATTAAAAGAAGCTGCTCTGGTTCCTGCCGCGCTGCACCCATGCAAATGTAGCAACCAGTACCAGTCTGTACTGCACATGTACTGAATGTACATGGCCGTACGCGTTGCAAATGCAAAAAGCTGCAGGCCGGAAAGACATTGATGTTATATTGCAAGACGTTTTCTGCAAGTTAATTCACAGAATGTGGTCTCATATTTATTTATGTATATTCTGTGTTCATGAGTGTAATTTGAGGTTGTTCTGCTCATGGTACAAGGT
This sequence comes from Acanthaster planci, assembly GCF_001949145.1. Next base: position 757,741 of record NW_019091397.1, read on the forward strand.
TTAGCGCCCGCTGATCAAGATGCATCACTCACGCTTACCACGTGATACACGGACAACGTTGGCTCGTTTGCCGCCGTGATTGCCATCATGATTGTGTGAATTGTTCATAATTTTCTTGTGAATTGCCGTATATAGAAATTTTTACATAGATTAAGGCAGGTGTTCTTCACTTTTTTAGATACTTTTGGAAGCTTTCCTCCCTACTGATGCCATTCAGTCAGCACAAAATTGCCCCCGCACAAAAAAATGTTCCGACCTACCAACCCAATTTTTGAGAGGCATGCACAGCACAACTACATCACATGAATTTTTTGGCTTAATAAAAGACTGCATGCATGCAGTAGGCCTTAGTTAAATAAATCTTTGGCAAGTGTTGAGCCAATTTGATTAAGCAAATTTATGACATGGCCTGCCCAATCGGGCAAACTGAAAAAAAAAAAAAAAAAAATTGTTGTGGCCTGCTCCCGAACAAGTATTGCTAAATGCGGTTGCGTGTGTGGTTCTGTTAGGACCAGGGGAAAAAAAGTGTATTTCGATACCTGACACTGCATGTTATAACTCTACCTTTTATATAACATGGCAGATCAAAAGATGGTAATGGCAGAACAAAATTGATTGTGTTATGACATTTTGTCCGAGCACTTTTTTGGTTTAATTTCGCACTCTGCCAGAGCTCATAAATTGCCTACTGGCAAGTGACCCATTAGAGCCCATTTACACATGTGTCAATGAAGGATTTTTCTGTGCAGTACAAAATATCAAAGCAGTTTACACTGAAAGTGAGCAGAGTGAGCATAGTTCTGTAGCTGATAAGGTGATCAATTGTTGCATTTAGAACCCCGAACAATTGTTCTTAAAGGTAGAACATTCTGGCTAATAGACTGATTGCACCTAGTAAGTCATGTGACTTATATTGGCTATTAACAAATAACATTAACAAATATGGCGTCCTCCCACAGCAAAGTGTGTCATAAGTTTCATTTACCAAAACAAAGCTAACAGTCAGTGTAGTACTCAGACTACTGATGTGCTGAGTGCTATACTGAAAATTGGCTTTGTTTTTGGTAAACAATGCTTAAAATACACATTGCTGTGGGAGGACACCTTGTTTGTTAATGATTGATACCCACTTATAGCGGGTACAATAGGTCTATTGGCAGTTTTAAGGGACCTTCAGAAATTCAGTGATAGCATCCAGGTCCATTTTGATATATTTGAACATGTGCTGACTCGTTGCAGGTCATCAGCAGTATCCTGACTCTGGGTGAAGGCAAACACAAGATTCTCCTAATCTTCGTCAAACATCTGTGTAGTCATTGGGCAAGTCAGTTTGACGGCAAAGAGAGCAGGATACTAACTATGAAGGCCATCACTAATCACATGTCATTACTTGTAGAGTTATGTACTGTGAGCTCTAGATTTAGCAAAGATATCAGGTAAGGATAAGTACTTTAGAAAACTACATCTGGTATATTTTTTCCCTTACTTGTTTTTGATATTTACAACAACATAGAGAATGTATATTGATGCTGGGCTCCTCAGACTTTGAATCAGTAATTTATTAAATGAGAACAATTACATGAAGTCAAATTATATCATGCTGTGTTACCACTGAGTTAAGCTTTGTGCATCAGATTTACATGTATGAAAGAACATTGAGGTCCATCAGCTTGCCAAGAATATGCAAGTTGTTTCCCTGCAGTTAGGGCTGAGTCATTTCGAAAAATTCACTATTTTCATTTTCGACCTTCAATTTGATCGAATATTTGACTATTTGGTCACACCGACTGGCAGATTGTTGATGAACAAACCATATAACACACACATTTTTCTATGATGATCAATATACATGTAATAGCTTCTCACGTCTAGGAGTATGCCACGATTTAGCAAGATTCAAGATTTAAGAGGTGAACTGAACAAGACTTTCTTGTCCTGTTCTATTCCTTTTAAATTATTTAATGAATAATTTACTTGTTATTAAATCATTGTAAGATTTCTGACGCTTTTCTTTTGAATCTGCTTGAAACAAACCTCCATGGTACAATTTTTTTCATTTAAAGCAAAAGAAAATTTTCCCTTCCTTTTCATGAATTTTGCATTTGAATGATCAAATTATATTGCATAATCAGTATTTGACAATTGATCGAATATTGGGTTATTCGGATATTTGGCACAGCCCTACCTGCAGTCACGGATGAGTGAGCATCATTTATCAAAGAACTAGGGCTGTGCTTTGGAACTGGTTAACTGAGTATGTCACCATAAATGTCTCAAATAGGTTTGAAGTTATGAGACTGGTAATTCCTTACCAAATTGAAAATAATTTAGTAACCTCTCAAACAAAAGACAGATTTTAAAAGGTGTTTGTCAAGAAATTTCCAATAAAAACTAGTACATGTAGATGTATTGTGGTAATTGTTAATGCTAAATCCTGTGCTCTTATTCAGTATTGACAACATATAGACATATTTTTTTTGAATGTTTTGATGAAAATGAAATTGATAGATTTCCATTTTTTTTTCTCATTTTTGGGGTTTTTGTGTTTCATTGAGATTGGGAATTGATTCCTATAGGATAACTGGTACCCACATGCCTGTGTTTTATTTCATAGAGTACACTGTACCTGGTTACAGTGCTACCCATGTACACCTCTTTGAAGAACTAAACCTTCACATTTTTGGCAAAAATAAACCATCTCAAATTTCTAGTGACTCTGCATTCAATGCTACTAAAGAACTTTCGGTTCTTTCCCTGGTTGTAGGCAGCAGCAAGATACCAGTGTGTTTTTGTCACAGCAGAGCCATCTCCAGACTGTAAAGGATGATCTCATTGCATGGTAACATTATAAGATTATAAGATTATAAGCTTAACAAATACATGTAAGTGTTGGGTAAAAAATGCATTTATTATGGTCTTATGATGTACATGTACTTGCATCATAGCTTTCTGTGATTCATGTACATGACAGCTACTTTTAAAAACTAAAGTATTTAATGGAAATCCTGTTCATTTGAAGATCACAACTACACATTAAATTCATGTGCCGTGAAGAGGTTTTTGGTCCTAAGTTAGCATCCTATTAGGGTAGCAGTGTTCTTGTGCCCTGAAACAAGGTAATGAATAGAAGCTCCCAATATTACCTAGAATTGCAATAATGTAGTACATTGTAATTGCACTTTCCCCGTCCCTGTTATTTGTGACATATGGTTTTTGTGAATCATGTCATAAACTGCAAGAGTGACTTTATAAATTAAACTACTTACCCAACCTGTTAAATGTAGTTAAAGTCATTTTCAGTGATGCTCATCGGAAATCTTAATGCTCAAAAAGCTTATAACGCTTTCAAGTTTTTGGTAACTATGAGGAAGTTTTACCACTCGGCGCCGAGACATTGGCCGTGTGTGCATGGCCGAGGTGCCTGAAAATCGGAACAAAGGAACTGGGCCTTGTAACAAAAGACCAAACTTGGAACAAATCACCGAGCTGCTGGGAATTTCTAATCAATTTTCATATACTGTCAGCACAGAGTGTTGGCATTAGCAGAGGTAATCCGTAATTTTTTTGAAACAGTATACCATTGTTTGCGGCATTCAGTGCCCACGGATTACCAGCAGGGACAAAAATGCTCCAGCCCTCCAGCGATGAGCGATACAATACTCTGCATGCTAATCTGGCCGCATTTGTAAAGATGCGTCCGTCATTCAGCTACATACTGCGCCAATATCGGGAACAAATGGAATTACGCAACACCGCACAATGTGGGCTCTCTTTACTGGGCGGCAGGCCTGGCTGCAATACTCCGATGTCAATGGAGGTTGCTTGTCAGATTAGAGTAGCCGCCAGACAGTCATTCGTGTTGGTGTAAGTGTCCGATATTAAAATGAAGATATGAAAGTTTGAAAACGGAAAATCATGAAAAATTGCCCGGTTACGCATCCCGCATGTGCATACTCTACCTGGCAGGAAGTGGTTAATCTTCCTGAATTTGTATGTTCCTGTTTATTTGCAATATAATCATAAATCAGTTTTATTTGTTCCACTAAAATATCTTGCTGTAGGAGAAAAGGAGCCTTCAGAGAGTTCTCCTTTAATGATTTGAGTAGGTGTACTTGACATTGCTAAATTTCCTATAATAACTGTTTTTAAGTTGTATTTTTGGCACATCTTTTCGTTTTTAATATCATACAGTGCAGAACAAAGACCACGCCAGCGACGAGTTGTTCTGCTGAATTTCTTATTGAAGATAGCAACAAGACAGTCACTTGAATGTTGCCGACTCATCACTGTCTTCTTGCAGGGGTTATTGAAAAAGGTATGAAAGTACCAGTAGTTAGACCCACTGGTGCCAAGTAATGCATATGTGACCTGTCACAACAAAATGAGCATCCTGCTCTTTCCTATTTTGAGGGTTTAAAGCCGTTTGAAGTGGAGGTCAATTTTTTGATGTAGGTTTTCCCGGTCAATTTTGGAAAATGTGTAATTGAATAAGTAATAGCAGCATTTGTTTTGAGTGATATAGAACGAACATTCAAATCTTTATTTCTTTTTAACAAATACAAATTCTGTTTCAAGGAGGATGCATTCAAATGTATAAATTCAGCATTCAAATTCCTGATATTGCAATGGTTTAGTATATTGTCATTCATTTTTGTGCAAAATTGAATGCAACTCTGCAATTCTGCATTCATCTTAATTTGAACTCAAGCTATTTTGCAAAATATGCAGGCGTTTTCGCCTGTGTGTTATTTAAAGTATGCCTGCTCAGGAATTGGAATTCATTTGTGCACTTACAGAAGTTCCATTTTTAAAGATGTTTAGGTGATTTAGGTCCATTTAATGGACGTTAACACCCACACGAAAATCTATTGATGCCCGAGTATTTCAGCCAGGCCTGCAGCCTTGTAAAAAGAGGTCAGATTGTGCGGTGTTATGTAAGTTTCTCTTGTTCCCGACACCGGCACAGTGCACTGCTGGTGTCTTTTCAATATGGGCCCGATTAGGGTGCAGCGGTATTGTGTCGCTCATCATTGGAGCGCTGGAGAGCTTCTGTCCCCTGTGGTGATCCTCTTGCGCTCTACAAATAGTAGTATAATCTTTCATAACATGGATGGATTTCCTCCGATATTGACAACTGAAAAACTGTTGGCAATTCACGGCAGCTCAGTCTTTTGTGCTGAGTACCGTCTTTTGTTACAATTATGGCCCAGCTCTTTTGTTGGGTTTTGGGCTCCCTGGCTTCCTGTATACAGCCTATTTGCCTGAAACTAGGTTCCCTGGCTGCATGTGGTTAAAAGACAGATTTTCAGCAAATAAGAATGCACATTTGTTGTAATTGGCAATGAATACGTCAATCCGAAATCCCACTCACCTAATGCACATTCTTTTATTTGAAGGATGCAAAACGATGTCGAATTCTATGTTATTGTGATAATGAAACCAGGTTTTAAAATATTTTCAAAATCTACGCTAAATTGAAATATTATTTTACAAATTAAGGTCACGCATTTTCCGAAATTGTCCGGCAAAACCTATAATTGAAAAGAGTAACCCATCTCCTATGTGGTTTCAAATTTTTCGTAGGATTATACATTAAAATGTCATTTTCTCAGCAATTTTGATGATAGCATTATTCATGCCTGGTCAGAAATGTCGAAACAAAGACGCAAAGCTGCCATGATAATATCTTATTGTCACCTTATACTTTTTTCCTAATTGTTCCATGTAAATGCAGTTGGAAAGTTCCCTCTCTGTTTAATTGAAAAATACCAATATCTCAGTTTTTGGGAACTCATTTTGTGGTGACAGGTCACATATATGGTTTGGAATTCTTTATGTTCATTGGATACTTAGCTGAACATTGAATGGTAATTTTGTGTCTTTCACTGTTGAAACAGTTTAACATGACTTCTATAAGGTGAGATACAGTGTTTTAACTCCCATTACCCAATTTGATGGTGTGTGTTTGTGAAGGTGTCAAAAGCATCACATCTCACATCGCATTAGTCACTAATAACTTTGTTATACCCCTGTATTGAATTCTTGATTTTTTCCTCACCTGAATGTCTCATTCTGAGAGAGCAGCAAAGTGGCATACAGTCAGTTGTTAAAGCGCTGCAAATTGTTGTCAGTTCAGTCATAGGGAGGCTGTGTAAATACAATTTATGTGATGTTTGTCTCTTCATACACGTTTCTTTGTATGATGTCTTGCTGAGCTTGAAGACACAGATTTTGTTCACAACAATGGCCTTAAGGTGTGAAGATTTTACTTTCAACGAGACACTTCCAATAGTGGGATCACAGTACAATGCTTTTGGCGTCAATCTGCGCACTTCCGTGTTTGAAAATGAGGCTGTATGTATCAGCTTCAATTCTTAATACGATCCGACGAATGAAAGTAAGGACTCAAGACACAAAATACACAAAGGTATGTTAATTTCAGATTTTGGGGCTGCATGTACTCGGGCGTGTGCGACAAAGTTCAACATAGTACAGAGTATATCTTACCATTTTCTGTGCTGCAACAGATTAGGACACTCATTATTTTAACTAAATTCAAGACACATCAGGTGAGGAAAAATGTTGCAGAGAATTCGAAACAGGAGTATAACAAAATAATTATTGACTGCTGTCATGTGGCATTGATGTTCTTGACACATTCAGGAATGTTTAGCACCCACTGATTTGCTCTGGGTTCTAGTAGTCTTTTGGGTTGCAAAATATCATATATGACATCTCAGTAGTTATTATTTGTTAATTAAATTTCCTGTCAGAGAATATTCACATGAAATGAATGTTAGGTTTCCTCTACTAAGTGAGCAAGAGTTACCACTCTGTTTCAGTTTCATGAACTGAAGACAAGCACAAAACCAAGGGACATGATGAACAGCCAGCTACATAGGCAGAACATTGGACTGTGGCAGATGTTGCTGGTTCTGGTACCATACATACTCAAGGTAAGATGGGACAATTTTGAAGATATATTCCACTTTTATGTGCTCAAATTATTTTTGCTTTTGGATTCAATGGACTTTGTAGGGGCATTTTTGGTCATGATACCAAATTTAAATAAGAAAATCACCAGAACTTTCATTGTAGTGCTCATGTTCAAAAAGTAGTTGCAGTGAATTTTTCTTGGACACAATATTTCTACAACTCTGTACTCTTCATTGTGTGAAAACTATTTTACATTATGGATCGAAAAGTGCACTTTATAAAATGTTTAAAATAATTCATGTTTCCAGGACAACTGAGGTTGCTGTTGCTGTGATGTCTCCTTAAGAAATAGGATTTCTGTTCAAATTGTGAACCTAGAAGTTACTCACTGAAACATTTCGATGAAACAGGTGGATGCTCCGTTATTGTTTTGACTATAAAAATGGAAGGAATCGTCAAAGAAGTTAAAGTTTAGTCCAGAAAAATCCTTTAAAATGCATTACTTGTTGTGTACAAACCAATGCAACATTGAAGCTGTCTTCCTGGGATGACATCACAGTTTTGCTCATGACTATGGAAAATGCTCATTAGCATAAAACCAAAAAGGCAGTAAAATAAATATAGTTTGACTGACCTCCCAAGCCTCCCGATTTTTGGCAGAACATATCTGCTTTTTCACGTCGTTTCCGACGTTCCGATTTCGCCTGAAAATTTCCACCAAATTTCAATTTTGATACGCCTATATCATTTACCGGAAAATGTTCTTGTAATGTACTGTACCGCAGTGTGCCACGTCCGTGGCAGCTCCCTCTTTTGACAGGAGTTGGACATGATCACGTGATAAAATGCCCTCTATCGATAAGCTACATTGTAACTAGCACTGTATGCGTGCGTCACACGATGCCCAGTTTTGCTTGGAACCACAGCTAAGAACGTTTGGATCTTAATTAAGCCCTGCTGTGAAATTGTCCACAATCATGTCATGTGTGCAAGCACCATGCGGTGAATTTCGCTGTGAATTTACACTAAATTTTGTGGTAAATCAATGCATTTAGGAGATAAGATATAATTGCGGACCATTTTAGATGATGTAAACTCTTGTGGAAATCAAAATTGTATGAAATCAATGAGTAGACCTACATGTACATGCGATAATGTACATCATCAGGGACTCGACTCTTGTACAATGCAGCACTGATTTTTCCTTGTTCTAGTAGCTGGGATAATATTCCGCTTTTTCATGAAAATTTCTGAATTTAGGAGAAAAGGATTCTGAATTCTTGGTAGCCAGTGTTGGGAGGTCTGTCTGGTTTGAAAAAGTGAAACAAAAGTTGAAATTATGGTCAACTTAGACTGAAAAACAAACCAATTGCAGTTTTAAAGACGTGAATGAATAGTTCCTCTAAGATTTGAAAACTGAAGTTTTAGGTGATTACTGTGACTAGTTTATGAATTAGCATTTGGTTTGCCATCTTTGGTGAAGAAATGAAAAGAATCAACAGACTTCTTAAATAGCAAAGTACTTGAATCTTTCAGGACTGTGCTGGGCAGATACTAGAAGATGTGTTGTCGTCAGTCATCAGAGAGAAGCAATCCTCACTGAAGTATCTTATGATATGGGTGGCTACTCGGCTATTGATACTTGTACCTAGCTTGGAGGAACACATATGGAACCTCATACAGAGTGTAAGTTTTGAAAAAAGCAAGGTTGAAAGGTGATTTGCAGAGTGGTTTATAACGGGAGTTTTTGGGTAGGTTGCTAGCTATTCAGTTGTTGATACTTGGGCTTTGTTTGGAGGGTCTGTTGTTGGGATCATTCACAAGTGTCATTTAATGTGATAAAAAGGATTCTTCATAAATCTGGCATAGGGGAGGGGGTGTAGAATTTTGAATGCTGGTTAGCTTGCCAGGAGGTATTGCTTGAATCTAGTCTTGAGCGACCTAGATCAACTGACGTGTGCTTTACGTGAAAATGCAGAGTGACGTACTCGTTGGGAAAATTGGAACACTGATTACGGTGCACATGTTACTACCAATGTGTATGTGCAAAGGTGGAACCATGCAGTTGAAGTAGTGTATGATGTGGTTAATAAGCCATTTGGGAGTTAAACTTGAATTAAATCCGGTACATTGAGTTATTTGACTGTACACAAACGTGACAATTTTAATTCCCCAGACAAAAGATGCTGTTGCTATACCTCATGATTCAGGGCAAGCTTTTGCATAGCAACCACCATCTTTGGAATGGACTGGTTCCTTTGTGCCCTTCTTATCCATTGAGAACACTGTATTGTTGTAAGGTGTCTCTTACATAACTAAGCAAAAGCTTGCCCCGAATCACGAGGTATAGCAATGGTGTTTTTAGTATGGAGAACTCAAATTGTTATGTTCCCGTGAATTTAAAGAACTCAGAGTACCAGATTTTGTTCAAAGGTCACTAGCAAAAGGCTTATTGCTAAGTACACATGCACTTGTGCTGGTACTAAATGTATACTCGAAGAGTGCGTGTTTGTAAAAGAAAGAGCCTAATATTGCCGAACATCCAACTTGATCAGATTACATTGATGTTTGCAGCGTTCCATCATTATTTGCTTCTATTTTGTTCTTGTGCCCACAGCCGAGAGACACTTCAGAAATAATGTCTGCCCATTAGTCATATTGGTCGCTCATCTTGGCATGGCACAACCAGACAAGAAGCATAAGGTTGGTCCTTGTTTTCATCTCACATGAGTAAAAGACCAGTGTTGTGGTTGAGTCTATCACAAGACCGGTCATACAGGCCGCGCCCCTTCACAAGTCCTTACACATTGCCTGTGATGAGTAAGGTTTAACAAAGAACAGAGCAATGTTTCTGTTGCAGAATAACTGGTGACTTGGTCTAAGACTGCATGACTTGTGATGAATTTGACTGCGGCACTTTCAGAATATGCATATAGTTCAAAATATGCACATCTTTAAAGTGGGTAGCTTGTGTCATTTGTGCTTAGAAATTGCTGTGTTGTACAAAACAATCCTATTGCAGACTCTGGATTTAGTGTGTCAACACCATCTATTCACTTGAACCTGCCCCACATGAATGCCGGAAAAGATGTAAGAAGTCTTGGTGAGAAACATGACCAAGGCTGATGGTTGGCAATTAATTGTCAGCCGAACTTTTTGCGTCAAGTGACATGACGCTGTTAAGCAGCTGTCTCTTAAATATTCTATCTGGGAGAAGTGATTAGTTATTAGGTTTCTGAAAATTCTGAATCAGAATATAAAGATACCTACTTCTTGAACAGATGGTGTGATAAATCTGTAAATTTGTCTCCACAAGTTTTTAAAAGCATTCTTTCCAACTATGCTGATATGTACTATATGCAGTTTGCTCAATCTGCTACACTGTACATGCCAGTTGATGAAGGCGCTAATAGAAGACACACAGTCATTGGACAAAGTCAAGAGATGGTTACTGTTCATAAATAATCATTGAATGTGTGCACATATTTTTCACATATTCTATGAAAAGGGTTATTATCAGAAGAGTGTTTGATGACCTTCCTTTGTGTGTTTGCAGTTGTTTCTCACTTGATCATGGACATGTGCAATGGATCAAAATAATGAAATTGTTTGGTCTCTACTTGAACAAACGTGGTTCCAAACTTTCTTCATTGTTCATTCTAATACTGTATTTAAACACTTTTTTGTTTTAAGTTCTTAAAAATCCTTGAAGTCATTTTGTATTATATTGGTTATACTTAAAGGAGTGCTTCTACCAGCGAGCTTTCCCTGTCATGTTACCATGGGCTCTGGTTCAGACATCCTCCATTAGACATCTTTCTCTGCTCTGTGTAAAGAAGATGTGGCAAGATTGTCACAAGGAGGGGCTGGAGAATGTCCTAGGCATATTCCCCATGCTACGGGCATGTATGTGCTTCCTTCAAGATGGCAAGTAAGCATACTTCTTTCTGCTGAAGTCTATGCTTTGATTGAAACCAGTTGAAACCAGTTAGCATTGAAGAAGTCCTTCAACATACTGAACAAAGTACCCTTGTTTTAATGCAAACACTTCTTAGGTCAAAATAAAAATAGCTTGTCTCTGGTCAGACTGATGTTCTGGAATTGATGCAGCTACGCGACTTTTTTTCCCTTGCAGGGTTGGACTGTACAGACAATTGCAGACACACGTTGTCAAGTCTTGGGACTAGACCAGCTTTATTGTGATTATGAGCTGACAACAAACAACTTTGTATTCATAGTCTGCTTTCATTGTGCAACATCAGTCTTGTCGGGATTGATCGCCCTGAGTAAAAGATCAAGCTGCCCGTCAAAAAGTTTAACCACTTGCTGCCGGGTGCTTTTTTTAACCATTACATGCGCTGCCGGGCGGTTTTTTTATATTTTTGTTTTTCAAAAATCTTCAAAATTCATATCTTTTTTTCTGAATCCCTAAACCCCATAAAATGAGTGTCCCGTGGCGAATCTAGCCCTCACAAGCAACTTCCATTGACCCTTCGGTTTTGCGGCCATGCCGCCCGCTCTGTATAGAGCCCCCATTGTGTGTGTTACATAAGGGCTCGTTTGTTCCGGGCCTTGGCCCAGCGCATTGCTATGCTGCCGTGTTGCTATGCGGAGCGATTGACGGTCAAGACCTCAGCGTGTAATATGCGTTGAGTGAATGGGAAGCTGTGCCCACGTGCACTGGGCTTGAGTGAATGGGAAGCTGTGCACGTGCAACTGTTCAGTGAGTGCGGGCAATGACGGACAAATGAATTCATGCCGTAAAAAATGGGGTCTAAAAGTGTGGCTTTTTCGTGGCGCTGCTGCATGTACATGTAACTTTCGCTATTTTTGAAGCTATTGGGTTTTTTTTTGTTATATATTTTCCCATCTACCAAACATATCTCCCCAAAACCACTCTCATATTTTATCTCCAAATTTGTTCATTTTTCCATCCATAGTGTAAGATATTTCCCTTCCCAAACTTTATTTCCCCAACAATTTCAAGTGAAATTTAGAAACCAATAAAATCAAGTACACATAGAAATACACACACAGACAAATATTTGTAGAGAACTTCTTTTTCTCTTATTTTCTTATTGTCATTTCTCTTGTGTTTTCTTTTCATTTCTCATTGAAATAGTTGAACTCATAAAAGTAG
>NW_019091397.1:772650-786072 GCF_001949145.1 Acanthaster planci
CCCGCGCTTTGTCTTCAGTGCAGTGCAGTGATAATCTGCTGCGAGCGCCAGGCAGCGCGAACAAATGCGCTCTGCACAAACAATACACGGATTACCTCCGCTAATTGCAGCGCTCTGCGCTGAAAGAATACAGGGATTGATTGGGCAGTGCCCGGCAGCTCTCAGCAACTCGTACTTTTATTCCAGGCTTTTATAAGTTCGGTCACCCCGGCTATAAAATAAAGTCACAATTCACCGGCTCCAGCAACCCATTATTGCCTTGGACCAATTTATTTACCGCCAATGATGGCTTAAACTTTTTAACTGACAGCCCCAAACTTTTTAAGAAACGCCCAGCAACTTTTTTTTTTATAGTAAAGTTCCGATTTCGGAATCCCCGGCCACGAATATAAGGCCTATGGCTCCGGTACCGGAGCCCCCGGCTGGAAGTGGTAAAGGTAGTGCGGCAATAGAGGTGCTGTTGCAGCATCTCAAAAAAAAAGACTGATATGCATTCTTGAAATATGATGTGTGCTGACCAAAGACGGAAGACTTTTTGTGGCCTTAAATAAGATTTTTTTTAAGCTAATGAACTATTCAAATATTGATCTTGTGTATGACTTTGTTGCCCTTTTGTTCGCATTTTTACAGCTCTGTTGTACACTCACAACACAAACCAGCTAGTAACTTCTTTCTCTTCAGTGTCCATCCTATTCATGATTACACCATGCAGGTATGTCAGAATGTGTGCGCACAATTAAAGGGGATGGGCCATGTAGGGTTAAATGTTATATGATAGTTTTCAACCGTCTTACAAGCAGTAAGTTGGATTGGCCCCTCTGTTACGTTATTAAATCTGCAAACTTGGTGTTTTCTGTGCTTTTTCAGTGTCCACCTGGGCTCTTCACAAAAATTTATTGAAATCGGTCAATGAGGGCAGCAGACAAATGTTGGCAAAACTGTTACGTCATAGGAAGGACTCGACTTTCCAGTCCAGAATTCATTGTTCCAGCAAGAAAGTTGATACTAAACAAACATCAGCAATTACAGCTATCGAATAGCCAATGGTAGGACAATTACATCTTTTCAGGAAGACAAATTTTTATAATGGTGCAGGAAAACATCATTACCAGTCAGTGTTTTTCCAAGGATAGAGTTGCACTAGGGACCACCGAGCTTGGAAATAGTTGTTCGCAGTACCCGCTGCTACATCTGACCCGAACCAGCCAGTTGACATCAGCAAGCTCGGTGGTTAAGCCATCTGCACCAGTAAGAAGGAAGTCGTGGGTTTTCTCACAAGCCTTTGGGGGCAAACACTGAGCATACAGTGTTATAATACACGTCGGGCAGGGCAAATTCCAAAATTAGTCAGTGTTTTGTTGTCGGTCCTCTGGGTCGCCACCATGCCCGTGGCCAACAGCCTCGAGTTGTAAAATCTCTTCCTTAGTATATTCTTGTCTTGAACTGATAAGGCAATATTTCTTGTGCCTCATCAGCTCCTTCAATGTCACTTTCTTTGTCAAATGAATAAGACAAACATGACAACTAATTGCTGTCATGATGAGAAAGAGCATCAACGCTGGAATTATCGTCGCTTGAGTCTGACATGATGGCACACGCTAACGCTACTTCATTACATACTTGTCGACGCGTAAACAGTAAACAGTCGTTGGATAAAGGACTCTGTCCTATGGTGTCCCGGTTCTTGGGAATTTCTTCAGACAACTTTCGGTACCCAACGGCTGTTGTTTAGTTTTGCTTTGAGAGGGGAGTGAAATAGGGTCGTGAAATTTATAATTTTAACTTATTTCCGCGCATTTTGAAATTATGCAGATGTGTTTTCTTGTTATATGTATGTTTTATTTTATGTGTTAATCCATGTTATACAAGAAATCTTCCCAGCATGGCCCATCCCCTTTAATGAACATGTATGTCAAGACTGCTTCACACCTTGCTGCATTGGAACATTATTACAAGGCAACATCATTTTTTCTTCCAATTTACCATACATGAGACCTTCTGTTTTGGCCATAATGCACATACTAGGGAAGCAATAGTTCTCATCTACACTCATGTCAGACATTGTTAATAACATTATTGAAATTCGGTAAAAATTTACTTGTGGTTTTTCCGATCAACCCTGAATTTTCAGCACAACCCTGAATTTTCAGCACAACCCTAAAATTTTTGTCGGTACGGAAATTAGACAAATTTCAAAAATATAACAAAAATAAATCCTGTTGTCTTTTCTATCATCACAAAACACCTCTGAACAACCTTTTTCATGTTAAAATGCTTGTATTTACATGTTTTCTGACTTAAATCTGCAACTTCTTATTTTCACGGGTTCCCTTCATGTTTTGCTGTCGTGGTGATGAAATATACGCAGTAATGCTCAATGAATCGAAGTGATGCTGCACTCACATTTGTTGGTCCCCATAGACTGTGCATGCGTTTAGTTTGTGTATTCACGCATGCGCAATAGTGACACAGTGGTTGTCGGCCTGAAAAATTATTCTAGCAGACAATGCATATCGTTGGTGACCCATGTGAGGGATTGATACTGCCATTTCATTTGAAGTCCTCGTGTGTGAATAAATTGCCATTGTCTATCAAATGGTGAAATTTAATAGCTTCTGGTAAGAAAGATCGCGGGAAAATCAAAGAGTTTACCTTCAAATAACTTTGATGCCACATGAAAGACTAGTAACTTTTATGTACAAAAAATTTTTTGAAATTCATTTCGTTTTTCATAGGGACCCACTTTTGTCATTTTCCATGTTTTTTACCTTATTTTGTCAAATTCCCCTCAGATCATCGGTGATACCGTTTGGAAGACTGATACATTTTTTGTATCTATCAGCTCATTTTTGTCAAGATCAAGAGTCATTTGTCTGAAATGCGGTTTGTTTTTCTTGCGGATTCAAATTTCCGCACTGAGTTTGGCAGTGGTCAAAAATAAAATGTCTGGATTTCGGGCATGGTGCACACGTACACACACCTGAATATGAGTGTGTTTGGGTACGAGTTGGCCTACTGCATTGCAGGAATACCTACAATCATGCCAAATTGCCTGACTAAAAGGCACAAACAAAAATCAATCCTTTTAATCCATACGGTTACCTTCTTGTATGATACTTTCTCATTAGAGTGTTCATAATATTCCTCACCATTCACAAGTAGGGAAATGTCAGGGAAACCTAGCAAAACTTACAGCTAGCTTCACTTTCAACTTCTGACTCTGTTACTTCGGAGGTACGTGACAAAAACCTGCAAAAATTTGGCGGAAAATGGATTTTTATAGTGTGCAAGTTAGCAAAAGGGACTTTGAGTGTTTCGATTCTCATCGGTACGGAATTGAGGGGCAAACAACTTTATCTGAGCTTGATATTGATCGATTACTTTTGGTGTCCATCTGGACGAGTCAAGAGCCATAATGGCTTCTGGCGCTGTAATGGGATTCAGTGTGCATGCACACCAACTAAGTGAGGGGCATGAACATATGTGCACTGGTTCCTGCCACACCGTGCCTGTGCAAAATAAGGCAAGACTTTTAGGAGAAATAATGATTCACTTTCCATTATAACAGGGATGAGTTATTTCTTTAATATTTAAGTGTAGTTGGTCAGTCCATTCGTTTCCTTGATTCAGCCTTGATTGGTAAGCGGTACACCACCAAATGCCCTGTGGTGATTTTATTGTTGCATAATTGTGCCGATTTGACAACTGTTTGACATTTGTCTAACAGTTCCATTTATTTTATCTTTTTGCAGACAATATTTCACATTCTTCCAGTTTTGTGCTCCCTGGCCAGTGATGAATTTCTAGATCCCAAGCTCTTTGACAAGGATTCCCCTTTATTGTGGAGCAACTCCAACAAATTTCATCCTATAATTCGTCTGTATAACCCAGAGAATTCTCTGATACAAGAAGAGTACTGTATAAGTCTCTGTGTACAGCCGTCAGCAGCACAAGCCATTCCTGGTGAGACAAATACTAGAATCAAAACCATAGCATTAAAGACCCATGCAATATAGTCTTTTAATGCAGTTCTTTCAAATGCTCCTTGGTACCCCATTTAACCTGATTTTCAGATTTTATTGTGTAATTCTAATTTGATTTGTGCCTTTTTCATTTTTAGCAAACTTTATATATAAGTGTCTGTAATGGCATCCAGGGCAGAAAGTTACTTGTAAGTGCTAGAGCAAGTTTTGAAGAAGTTTAAACATTCTGCTGTTGTAAAGTCTGTCCTCTCTGGTAGAAAAATAACTTGGCGGTATTTCTTTGATCTTCATGATACCACACTTATCACATGCCCTGTTTGTCTGTATCCATGGAAATTATTTACAGCCTGCTTGAACATGTTTTATTGAATGCAATTTTTGTAGCTTGACCACTTTGTTTCTTTCAAAGGTATGAGTGTGGTGAGTTCAACCTTTGAATCTATTGACAAGGATTCTAATGTCCAGAAAAAGATTATTCCTTGGCAAGATACACTGATGCCTGGATTTGATGATGTCATTGGGACAGCAGGGCAGGAGAAGGGATCAAGGAAGGATAGTCTGATACTTGTAGCATCACTCATAGACAAGGCACCAAATCTAGGAGGTAAGTCTTGATGCAAGCCATGAGGGCTCGAGATGTGATTGTTTCAGTAGAGATTACCCATTGAGTAGGATGACCAAGACTTGCCTGCACACTGGTCTTAACAGGAATCAAGGACAAAAATCCTTGGTCTGATCAGGATCTTGGCAGACTCATATTTGAGTGAAGATCTCATCATGTACATCTGTAGCCTGTTAACAAAATGTATCATAAATGGACAGGCCTGAAGTTTTTATTAACAGACAATCAATCAAAAGTTCTGCCATTATGTACAGTATCATTCAAAATTATCTAGATTCCTGCATGAATCTCGCGGGCCCCCAAAATACAAATTTTTAGTAGCTAAGTTTTCATCCGTGGGTTGCCATGATTTCCACGCTATCCATGCGTGGTCCGTGTGGACCAAAAAAAAAAATCTCGCCAGGTACAGTTAAGGACGCCAGTCCTTGTGATTGGGAAATATTAGGCATGTGAAAAAACACTCCAGTATATTTTCAGGTGTGCAATTTTTCTAGGCATGTGATTTTGAGTTCCAAACTGAACAATCTGGTATACTGTAGTTCTAATTACATCCGATTCAAGAGCTCACATGAGAGGGGTTTGTACTTCATCCAGTTCCAACCAAATCTGTGACATTTTCATTAGAGTCTTTGTAAGGTTTTTTCACATGTCAGTGATGGAAGTAATTGGGTTCGTATCGCAAAATGTGGGACAAATCTGAAAACGATCAGCATTTTTTGTGAATCAAAATTTCTGATAATTCATGCAAAACCATAACCGACGCTTGACATACCTGCGCGGTAACGGCCGGCCGGCCGGCCAGCTAGATTGCCAAAATTATTTTGGCAACGTCATGACGGCCAATGTTCACTGAAAATGTCTGCCCAGCTGGCGCTGCGTGGTGCAGTATACGTGGTGCGCGACGGCCTGCCAAGACCTTGCGTAAATCAAGGGCAAAAACACGCTGGCACTTACCCTAAGTTTCCATCGTTTTTATAAGCGCACCAATGGTGGCCTTGGGCATGAAGTTGCTGCAGTTTTGTGCATCAGCTCATGTAGTTCATACAATAACGTACACGTGAGCGACACACCCACAGTACATGTACATGCGGTTGTTTTGGCGACACAAACTACATGTTCTTGTACATATACACGCTGTTGTTTGACACTTTTACTATACTACTATAGTAGTATAGTATATATTACTATACTACTGCATACTATACCCACACGTTTATGTTGCTACTAAAACTGTCAAAATGCCAAAAGTTCCGTCGAACCACATCTTCAGGAATTGGCAGAATGACATGCCATGGTTGAAGCAGGAACAGCAGTCTAAGGGAATCATCCTTTACTGTAAACTTTGTCGATCACATGAAGGAAAAATCAAAGCTGTTCGAAAATTTTCCTGACACTCTCGTGAGAGGAATTAGCCGGAGTAGCCTCAAAAAGGACAACTGTGTTAAGCATGGCAGGACCCTCATGCACCAGCATGCATCACGGCTGCAAAGGAATGTCCCTAGAACCCTTGACAGTATTTTCAAAACTACTCTGATTGGTCGGGCTTTTGCAAATGCATCAAAGACAGAGAAGTAGCGAGTTGGTGGTTTGTTTGATGTAGCATACATGATGGCCAATGATTTGTAAGCCACGGAATCTTATTTCTATCACCATAAATCACCAAATTAGGCCAAAAAAACATATCTTTAGGCTTACATGTACATGTTACTGGTATTTACAGGACGTAGAGCTAACTGAAGAAATGGGAGCAGGCGTCCTGTACCGTACTCAGCATTTGTGGAGATTTTTTCAAAGAACAGAATGTCAACGAATGTCCACGCGGGCCATGTGTGGATAGTGCACAATCACGGCAACCCATGTGTGAAAACGTAGCTACTAAAATTTGTATTTTTCGGCCCTGCGTGAATCATGCAGGAGTGCAGATAACTTTGAACGATACTGTACCTGGCTGGAAAGGGCCTTTTGCTATCAATGACAGCACTTCTTATGAAGTTTACAACTCACAGCATACT
This sequence comes from Acanthaster planci, assembly GCF_001949145.1. Next base: position 779,268 of record NW_019091397.1, read on the forward strand.
TAGTCTGTAAAACTAGCGTAATTGATGTAGGTGATCAAAGATAACAAACCTTGAGGAGAACCTGCTTAACCCCACCCTATAGCTCATGTCAGTAGTGGTTTGCATTCAGTCTTGAATAACCTTGATTTACAATACAGTACATGTATGTGATGAACTCTTTATTACATGCGGGTCCCTCATAGATGTACATTAAAGCACTTTTTGAGAGAAAGTTTAGAAAAGTAGCACTTGAAAACACAATGCTACCGTATGTAGGATTTCCTACTGAATGATCAATTTTTCATCTTTATTCATAAGTATCCATGTTGGTAATCACAAATTCTGAAAATATGAATTTTCTAGAAGCAATTAAAGGAGAAAAAAAAACATGTTTTTAAGAAATTTTGCCCTTTACAAATAGAACAGGGCATAACTTGTTTTGGCATTGCACGACCTATCCTTGTTTGCAGAGTGAGTCACATTTGGTGATGGCATAATGAAGTATTTCGCAGGGTGTACATGTAGCAGAGCAGGGTTAGACAGATACTAATACTTAATGGCCAATATTTTATTTTTTGTAAATTATAATGGATTAATGTGATGTAATCTGCAAAAAACCTTCACATGGTGAGCTTTGGCACTTGGGTGCATATCAAATTCAAATAAATATGAACACTCTTGTTTTTACATACATGTATTAGTGCTGCCGCCGAACCGAACCAAAAATCGTCGGAAACATGGCATTTTTTAACTGAACTGAACGAAACCAAACTGATGGGTTTGGATGCTTGCCTTTAACATGGCATGGCATTGATAGTGCTTGAAATGCCTGCAAGAAAACGTGATAAAAAAGCAAGCACACTGAAAAATGGATAACGAGTTGTGCTGTACCAGTGCCGCACCGGCACTCAGCACATGTGCGTGTACACACGTACTATAAATGTACTGTTCATGTTCGTATATGTACAGTAAACTTACGATGGCCCTGTATCACATGATGGTTGTAAAAACTATGTGGTGAGAATTCACAAATAATCAACCCGAGAACATGCAGCGTACGGCATTTCTGCTGCACAACAGATCTAAATTCTCACTACATCCAATAGTGCTTATGTATATCAGATACAGCGTTATGTTTGCCAATCTCTGATAGCCACACCCTCAGGTTTCATATTGGGTCAGTGATGTCATACGTGGCCATGCAAAACAAATTTTGATTGGATGCTGATCACAGTCAAAGTTTTGCTTGATCGAAGGCAACTCTGGAGGGAAAACTAATTTTGCCAGGTGCAGCAGGTGCAGTGCTCCAGCACGGGCAAAGACAAGATTTGGTTCATGCGGTGGCCCAACCTGCCCTTTGTGGATCACGTTTGATCAAAGAAGTAGTGTGAATACGTTATAATGGAATTTTGCCAGATCTCTAAGTTGTTCGCAAATCTCAAATAACAAAATGCTGTTATCCATTTGAAAAAGACTGAATGAAAATTGCCCTCTGGCCACGTGGGCGCAGTCCTGGGAAAGAATGCTGACTTGTTACCAAGGCTCTTCTTCTAATATATCAAAAGCCATGGTTTGGCAGTTAAATCTATTTCATGAAAAATAACCAAAACACAATTTGCTACTAGATCTAAGTTGATCTAGTAGTAAAGGAGGAAACTCACATTTGAGCATGCTGTTTCGTCTTGTTTTCACATATCCTATGATCGTTTGTTGAGTCAAGCGTGGTCCAAACACAACCGCTTTTGTTGGCAAAACACATTTGGAAACTGTCATACCTCCAACGGTAACTTTCTATGGAATTTTAACTCCTAAACAAACTTTGGGGAAACAGTTTAAAAATGTTCACATCGAAGTTGTTCGCAGATACAGATGGAGAGGAGATTCATTGCTTGTATTAACGTAGTTTACACATGGAAGTACTATATATACAGCACATTTGTAGCATGCTGTTCGATGTCTCAATGCGAATTGTATATGTGCCTGAACTTAACTGAAGTTTAGCAAAAAATTTCCGAATCGTGTCTGAACGAAACCCGAATCGAACATTGGCACCTACTCGCAGCACTATCAGATGTATTACATTTATGATTCTCGGTTGTCTGCAACATCAATGTAGATTGTCTAGAATCATGAATTAACAGTTTTGAAAACAGGACAGTGTCCAGATCAGTTTAAAATTGATATGCACCAAAATGACAAAGCTCACTGTCACTGTGTGGAGGGTCATATCACAAATGTATAGGATTTTGCCCAATCACACATTGTAAACCATACATGTATATCACCAATGCCCCATTTTGCAATTTTCAATCTAGATCATTCTGTTGTCACCCCAAATTTTGAATTCAGATTGTCATTGCCACAATTTATTTGAAGGTCTGTGCCAATTTTCTTCAAATTCTCCATATTAATAACATCTGATCTTGTGCTTTTGATATTTGCATTCAATCTTGGGTGCATCACAGCTAACAGACTGAGACAGGATTCAGACTATTTTTAAAGCCAGAACCAATATTTTTTCAACCTTTGTTGGCTTTATATCATTTTTTCTTTGCATTGGACATTAATACCCGAAAGATTTGAACCCTTTTCTAGAAAGGTTCAATTTTCATCATCATAATCTGATCAAGAGTGGCTAATGGGGAGTTGGTGACATATTTGCATTGAGATAGCTTTTCTATATCTCTTGCACAAACAGTGGTATGGGAATTTCCTTTTCAAATGCATTCTAGAGTTGCGCTGAACCAAATTAAAAGCAAATTTTGAATTAAGTACAGCAAAAGTTTGATGTCCGAAACAGTAAGGAGCGACCAGGTGTGCTACCAGGCGAGAGATCAACACTCGAAGGCACTTGGAACGATACCAGAGCAACTTTGTTTCAAATGTCGCTCTTTTAATGGGTTGAACCCAATGCAAATGTATGTGCATGTATTAAGTTCGTCTTTCTGAAACCAAATTTAATAGGGTCGACCCGAGTTGCTCTTAATTCTGTTCCATTCGGCACCACCCTAGAACACCTGTCTGAAACGGGTATTTGTTGTTTATTCTTGGACAAAGGTCTGTGTCGTACAAGCCAGATATTTGGTGTATCAACACTGGTTGTTGGCAACCTCCGAGTAACTACAGACAAAATATTTCAAACACTGAGTGTCACTGCTGAAAAATGGCTGCCCATCATAGAGGTAGGTACATGTAGTTGCATCATGTGAACATCTTTTCTTATGCAAGCTACGGGGCTGAATGAAAGTCTATTCAATACATTTTCTCACAAGTCCCTCAAGGTACATGTTTGTTAGCCTCAGTATATCAAAGTTAGTTAGTTAGTTTGTCAGACTTAAAACTGGAGTTTGGCTTAAAAAATACTTTCTGCAGCCAGTTTATTCAAACATGGTCTAAGAAAGAAAAGGGGCATTTACTGAGATGTTGTCTGTATGCTGAGTTATATTGATTTTGTTTCTTAAGGTCCCAGTGAGTGATTTGGCATCTTATCTCCAAGCAATGAGGCACAAGGGCTACACACTGGTAGGAGTTGAACAGACTGCCAGAAGTCAATGCCTTACCAAGTATCAATTCCAAGAAAGAACACTTCTACTGCTTGGGTATGTTTCTACTGGATTAATAATATCTTTCTGAGTATGCAATCTTGTAACAGTCTCCATTTTACCTATTAATGCAGTCATATCTGATTAGAATTTTAATTCTGGGAATTCTGGCAGGGGAAGTTCCCGCTAGTTTTAAACTGGAAAAAAGTAAACTTTGTTCCCAACTTCCATTATGCAGTAGAAATCATCAAAAAAAATACCTTTACACAACCCAAACAGTTGTTATTATAATTAAGGTGATTATTCAGCCAAAATTAGTCAGTAAAGATGTCCTTCATGAAAACATAAGTATCAGTTGGTCTACCATTACACCTTTCTGACATCAAATTTTGTGTAACCTCAAGGGACATGCATGTTTATGTTGGTTCTGAAAATGAATTTAATGTATTTAGAAGTGATCTCATTGTATTATAAATGTGATTAGAAACATAGTTATTGGCAAGTGTTGATACCAATGGCAAGCCAGCTTGATTGGGTACATTGTTTTAAATTTTGAAAAGTCAATAAAATTGTCTTTGGATTTGCCAGTACCTTTTGTGAGAATGGCAACAAAGTACTCATGTAGGTTGTATTCAGAGTCACTGGTGCTCTTTGTATCAAATTTCCACCAATCATGTCTGCCGTCTTTCATGTCAGGCCTTTTCCTTACTGAGCATTTATTTTGTGCATACTGGTTTCAGTTTTTGCCATTAGTGTGCTACAATGAATAGAGTCAAAGAAGTAGCCAACAGTGTTCATTTCTGACCTGCCTGACACCAAAGATGGTAGAACCACAAGCTCTTTGAAGATCATTCCCAATAATATTTAGACTTACTTGGCTCTTGTTCCCTTTCTGATTTCTTTTCCTGAAAAAAAGGAATTTGCTTTCTTTTGTAACCTTGCAGACATGAGCGCACTGGCATTCCTGTGGAGTTGATCCAGTTGCTGGACGTGTGTGTGGAGATACCCCAACAAGGAATCATTCGCTCACTCAATGTCCATGTTAGTGGTGCACTATTAGTGTGGGAATATAGAAGACAGCGACTTCTTGCACAGTCCACCAAGTGAGTGGGTGCAGCAGTACTTGTATTTGAATGCAAAAGCACAAATGAGTGGCAGTATCTATTGTAACACGGGGCTGGTCCGGTCCTTTACATGCGTGAACTGGTTCTCCAGTAAGAAACCTTTACTTACGTGTAGCATCGGGTACCAGTTTCCAGGTAGTGCTTCGCCACGACGCCACACGGCGTGGTGCGGCCGGCCACTTATACCATTGTTGTCTACTGTTGCGTTAACAAGTACATGTAGGTGTATTTGAAGTCTTTGTTTCATTCATTCCAATTACATTGATAAATATGATTCTAAATTTATTAAAAAGTTACAGGTTAGTATATGTACATTGAATACTAATCCAGTGCATATACTGTACTGTACATGTACATTACATTACCGTAGACTGTATAACAATGCTTGCTGGTGCATGACGCCAGGCTTGCGCTCTATGCAGGGGATAACATGAGGTTCACCGTAAGACAGGGTTTTTTGGAGAGTCCCTTTGAGTTCTTATTAACCGTGTTGGACTGTATATGCATGACCTCCGGCATTGCATGCAAATGCACACTGGCTTGTTCTGCACATTCTGAAGAGCTAGCACTATCAACAGTAGTTAAGTTTACAAATTTTGTGAAGAGGTAATGTGGAAACGTACTGGTAAATTTTCAACAAATTCCTTATTCAAATACATGTATTTTTATATGTAGTTAGATCAAATCAGTCATGGTTTTAATCAAGCAGAATTTGTAGAAGTGTTTTGAAACAGATATTGACATTTTTATCTTGTGATGTAGTAAAAATAGCCTTCTGAGGTGCTGGAATCTTGTTTTACTACACCACTTGAGGCAGTCAATATTTGTATACTATACTGCATTTCATGTCCATCTCCATCGTATCGACAGCTTCTCAAACTACCGATATTGTTGGTCAAGTGGTTTAAACTGCTTGAAGAATGCCTGAGCCTTGTGGAGAATCAGTGAACAGAGTACTGAAGTGTGACATCATGTCAACCAGGGAATGTTGTACAAATGAATAGTGTACATGTACATGTACGTGTTGGTTCACATGTTGGTCCGTGCACTAATGCCTTTTACACAGATAATTGTGTACGTTACATGGTCACTGTGCTACTCTATAGCAGATCATCCAAAGAACTTACCAGTAGAATTTACATTTCAGAAGTATTACTCAGCACTTGGTGGCAAGTGAATTGAGCAAGTTGTGTGTTTGGGTTGCACATAATTAAAGGTATTTGAATACCATAGCAACATTGGGAGACTGAAGTACAATTTCCAGAGAAAAAAATTCATCTGGATCTCTTTATTACTACAGAAGTGGAATGTCAGATTTTTTAAGTCCAAAATACTTAAAGTGAAACAAGTCTGGTTTAATTGACGTGGATGCTCACAATCACATGTACATGTAGCAATGCAACGTCAGAGCAATGATACTATTTAATGAACAGAACTTTAACAGCTTTTAATTTGTTCAGTCAAGCTTACTAAATTTACCTAAACACATTTACATACTTGTTGCTGATCTGTCAATTTAATCTTTGTAATTATTATCAACAGTCTGAATTAGCTTGAAAAACTGAAATAAATCATGACGCCATGATGATCACATTCTAGAAGGTGGTATGCTTGGGGTTATATTAACCAGCTATAAGCTGGAAGAAGCACAACATTTCCCATATGTGACAACAACTCCACTCTCTAATACTTATTCTCTGTAGATCACCAGAGTCAAGTATTTCTTGACATACCAATCATACATGTAAGTACATGGTGGGGGTGACCCTGGCCTCCCAGCCCCCCTCTTCTTGTTTCAGCAGAATCAAAACTTCTGCAAGGCTAACTGAGAAAATGTCATAAAGTGTTGAATTTTAGCAACCACTGTTCCCTTTCAGCTTGGTAAATACACATACACCAGACTCCCATTTTGCCACTGTTGTTCAAACTCCCTTTTCACATCTACAGGGACCTCACGGCCTGGAAAAGTTATGGAATTTTGTAAAAATGATAAAAATAAAGGAAAAGTCATGTAGTTTTTCAAACATTGTGTGTGATTTCTATTATCAGAAATAAGTGCGGAAAATGCATGATTTTATTCGCAACTTAACCTTCCATGCTGAAGTCACTCTTTGGGTCATTTGGTAAACACCTCAAAGAAGCACAGCTGTGTCATGTTGT
>NW_019091397.1:797081-822051 GCF_001949145.1 Acanthaster planci
ATACTTTCCTGGAAAAGTGCTGAAGAGGGTAAATGTACCCTGTTTGTAAGGTTCTCTTTTTGAGATTATGGGGGCCATGTTGCCTAATGATTGAGGTCTGCAAATCACAATCATAAGGCACATTTATGCAGTTACTCCTGTTAACACAAACAGGATGCGTGCACATTACACTCAGGTGAGAGTATAATCCCCCTCTACCAAGAACATGCTCTTGCTGATTCGTGGGTCATACTCCGTATGCTCAGGAGTATACTCATGTTAACACGAGTAGCTGGCTCAAACGCACCCAAAAGGTCAGAGTTTGAAATGCAACATCCAGTTACAACAAGTTGCTTTACCACTACATGTACATGTACTTGCCTTTCTGCACCTGGGGTACCTGTGAGAGCACAGAGGATTACTACATTTATTTTTCTGAAAAGGCTGCATTGGAGCTGTATTCTGCCCTGGAAGCTGAGATGGCTTTATGGGCTTGATTAGCAGGGGCAATATGGTGTGAGAGTCTGTCAGGACTAAAATGTATCATTTTAAACTGCCAAACTACAGGTATTGTTACTGATTCTGTCATCAGTGAAATAATCAACCAAGTTTCCTTCTCAGGATAAGTGTAGCTATAATGCTTTGCCATTACATGTACTACAGGGTGCTTCCTGAATACAGTGCCTCGATTCAGCTACACAATTGTCACTGAATTTATGCACAGAGCAAAGCCATTTCTTTATAAGCTCATCATGGAATGCAAATCTTTTTCTACCTCTGATAGATGGAGTGTAGCAACCACTGCTGATTGGTCATACTTCCATTGTACAAAGGGAAAATCACATAGCTTCCTGACCACAGAGCTTGCACCATCTGCACCTACATGTACATTAAATTAAGCAAGGTAGAAGAAATAATAAATGGAAATGCTACACAAAAGAAACATATTATGAGACCTGCAGCTTACTCACGAAACGTGGTGTAACTTTGAACCATGCATAAGCACAAATTTATGCTGTAGCTGCGCAACATGCTTACATTCAATTTCCTTAATAGTTGTGTTGATGCGCCATGTTTTAATAATATTACATTTCTTGGACAAGGACAATAATGGCTTTTATGCCAGTTGTTCTTTTACAATAAAACAGCAGCCAGCTGTCATTGAATCACATCCGCCCCCCATTTTGAAAAAGTTTTTGTCTTTTCTTCGTCGGAACTGGTAAAAAAGTGTTGCAGTTTTCTCACAGCCAAACAAGTTTATTATTACCTCTGGAACAAAGTTGTTAGTTTTTCGTATAATCCTTAATAAGTTCAGCAATGATGAAGCTTAACCGGACCCGATAAGCAAGTCAAATCATTCATTTTCGCTTTGTTTGGCACAGCTTACACCACCTGAAATGACTGCGTAAGTTATGCCATAATTTGCTGCGTAAGTCATATACAGTGTATAAGTTTCGTGAAATTGATCTTAAATTTGTTGTGCAACTTATGCAATGAAATGTGGTGTAAATGGAGTTATGCCACTGCGTAAGGTTTCGTGAAATTGGCTGCCACACACGATACCAAACAGCAGGAAGCATGTTCACCATTACAGTGTTTCGTACACATGCACACAAGGGTCAGTGGCACATTGCAGGGACCAATATGTGTAGGATGTCCAACATCTTCGACAAATGGCATGACGACAGTGACAGGAGAATATTGGGATGGCTGCTTCAGGGTGTCATTTCACAAGAGAGAAAAAAATTGTGCTTCTTAGAAGAGGCAGTTCAGTTTGTCAAATCCACACATTCATGAATAATGTGCATCTCACAAGATGCAGCACATCAAAGAATGAAATTAAAATTGGACACAGAAAAACCTCTGACCATTTAACTAATCTGCTTGAATTAAGTGGATTGGATGTTACCAAACTGTGTGAAAATGAAGACAAAACTGCTTGCTCACAGGCTCTGTTCAGAGTTTATAACGCGTACATGCATGTAGGTACATCTATACATGTGGTGTACTATAAGTACTCAAAGAATTTGACACTCTTCACAACAATTCATGTGATCTTGATATATTGATTATATATATATTGTAGACACACAGGTGCACTTTTGTGACCTCTGTCACACATCTACTGTCCTTCAACAAAAAATAACTGCCATTTTATCACAACACTTCCAAATTGATCCATACTTAGACACTGTATATCGTAAATACTTTATTAGCAGTGCAGTCCACTCCTACAAATCTGAGTCATGTTTTTATTTCAGGAATACATCGTAGTCATTTTCACCATGCCATTTCAGTTTGAAATGTAACTACAGTTCTTGAACATGTAGGTAGGCATGACTCAGTGGCATTCATATATAGGTGGAGGCACATGTATGGTTAAAGCATGTGCCGTTGTTGTGACCCTCCCACTGACAATTTGGAAAAAACAAAAGGGGCTTTGTGTTGCTTGAATCTATAACCACACCAACTAATGAGGCCCTCCCCTCTTCCCAGTTACCCTTGTACATGTAAATTGATACACTTTACTTGTGTTGCATGCAATGGCATAACATACATGTACATTAGTATATCTGTTATATACACATACATGTATGTGCGCATGATTGAGAGCAGAACTTTCACTGGCCCATGCGTCATCACATGCCAGTCGCTACTTTCGCTGTCTAGTAAGTCAAACATGCTAACATACCAAACTGTTCCCAAAGAACAGTTCAGTGGAAGTGTCACAAGGGCAAGGTACATGCATGCTCAAACATCACTACATTCTACATGCTCTAATACATTCTAAGAATGAACAGATGGCGGCACACGTACATGCTGCCTGTCCTAAAAACTGAATTGAAACTGAATATGTCTGAAGTAAGGTAAAATGGCTATTTCAGGTGCATAGTTCCTCAGGTGAAACTGAGGCAACTAGATGTCAACTTCCAATGAGCTAGTTCCGTATTCCAACAGTGAACGCCCAGTATGAGGCTATTGGGTAACAGCTAAGCACACATGCAATAGTCTGTCCTATCAGCACAGCATACACTGACTCATGTGCACTTTTTGTTCTCAAAAGACCAAGGCTTTTTGAAGTACCGAACTTGGGGGAGCCATAAATCAACTGTTCATCCTCAAATCATGTTATACAAATAATGACTGGAGACCCCTTCTTTTGCATCATTGCTAGAAATATTAAGTGCAGTGCAACAAAAGAAGACTAAGAAACACCCATGTCAGCAATTCATCATTTGTAAATACGAGTCACTTCACTGGTGTACATGGTGTTTGGACATACCAATCAGAATGCGCGTCTTCATGACTTGGCCACTTGCTAGTTCGACTTGCACCCAGCTGTCTTCATTTGACACACTCTGGTCTGGCACCTGGAAAATAATTTGAAAATAATGCAAATTCCTCTGATGAAACTTGATGTGCAGTAAGTTGGCCTGCATTTTCTGTCAAGTGAGACCTTAAACTGACATACAGACAACTGCAACAGTCCTTTGATGTTAGTTTGCTTTGGGAGTTTTGTCTAAGACTCATGCTTCACATCATTTTACAGATGTTTCTTACTTATTCATGACAGGTACTGATGCATGTAACAATTTCAGCGATTTTAAGCTCACAAGTCTAAGTAAAAAACAACCTGAATGACATCTTTAGGACATACTCTCCATGTCAGACTTGCTTCAGAAGGATAATTTTCAAGTGAGATACATGTAACTTTCTCAGGTAGTAAACATGCAACGAGAAGCCTTTTCATGAATGCTACTTCTTACATTATTTTTCTAACTAAAATGTCTTTTTTTTGCAGGAAGTGTAAAATTTAAATTTTCAGCAGCAGTATGGATTTTGGTTAAGGTTGTCCATACGTCATCCTAGTACCTCAGGGCACTATTGTTTGAGTGTAGATTTTAAGTACATACGGTACATGTAGCCTACACTTTAAGGATTTCCTGCACAACCTGTGAACTTTAAATCTACATGTAATTCTACAAAAACATCTTTGCTAAAGGTTCGCTTGCTGATGGACTACATATACAGCACAGCACAAGTCACACAAAATCCCAGGTTTTAAGTGTTTTGCACACATACCTCTGTGTACAGTGTATGGGTATGCATACTAACACACACTGTACTTTAAGTCCAATTCTGTTTCAAAATTGAACTGATATGCTCAGATAGCAGAACATTTATTGCTCACATGAAAGTTGTCCCATAAGATCCCCAACAAGACCCATGTGCATACCTTAATCTCTCTGACAGAGTTATTGTACTGAATCTTAACTCTATTTCCAAGCTGCTCTAGTTGTCTGTTCAGTGCATCCACAGTTACATCATTCTCTACAATGAAGGCAAGGTCTGGACTCATCTCCTGGTTGTTTCTGAATGAGATAGAAGCATCTGAGCAGGCATCCCACACCTGCATGCTACGCACAGGTTGTACTCTATGGCTGACCATGCGAGACCAGGCTCCAATACCTGATAGAAACATTTAAAATCAGAACTGTACAATGGTCAAGCTGAGTGACATATACGTAAACATGTAACAACTGTAATATACATGTACATGTATTCATTACCGAGTATATGTCATATGTAATTGACAGTGTATGGGAAAACCTAGATGTACATGTCCATGTAAGTTTTGAACCATTGACAAGCAATACTCATAAACTATCAGCTGATTGAATATCCTTAGATTTGCTCCTTGACTTCCAACCATGGACCAGAAATGATTATGAATTACACTGTTACAAGTAGTTGTACCCTGCAAAACCTCTGTAAAGGCTTCAAACCATAAAGTACATGTACCAGTAAGGATCACACTATTAATTGTACACATGTCCATGTGCATGTACTGTGCATGTATACCATGTACATGTAATACATGTACATGTATGGGGTCGTCAGTCATTTTCATGAGAGAACAAACCATGTGCTGGAGAAGGGAGCTTTGTAAACCTCAAAAAGAGTAATAAATGATACGAACCGGTAAGGGAATCATTTTGTTTTCTTTTCCAGTTTGTTGGGGGGCGTAGGTTCCAGAAAACTCTTTGCATTACAAGTATGAACATGATAACAACTAGGAATGAATCCTTCATGTAAGCGCCAACGAAGATTGAAACAAGAATTTTTTTTCCCTATTAAGGACTATTTCAGTAAAATTGAAAGTTTCTTACTTGAGAGCAGGTCCACAGAACTCTGACTAAGAGCGCATACTCTGTTGCTATATTGATTACCAGACAAGTCTTCAGGTAATGCCTTTGGTTTGTCACCACCCTCAACCATCAATATCTTGTATGGATCAAGTGAAGCTTCAAGTCCTGTAGAGCAAAACAACTTTGCAAATTGCATTTTTATATAAAACTCCTTTAACCCTTGCCTCCAGGGTTTCTGGAATTGGGCATCTTGGGTTTGTATATGTACGCATAGCTGTGGTGACAGATATCAGACAAAAGAGCTAGGCCTTGTAACAAAAGATAGTACTCGTAACAAAAGACCAAGCTGCTGGGATTTGCCATCATTCTTCAGTTGGTATTAGTGGACAGGTGGAGGTATACTGTTCTGAAACAGTATACTACTGTTTGTGGCACTCAGTGCCAGCGGATTGTCAGTGGGGACAAAAGTGCTCCATTGATGAGTGATACAGTACCACTGCTTGCTAATCCGGCTGCATTTGAAAAGACGCCTCTAGGGTAACGCACTGGGCTAATTTCGTGAACAAACAAAATTATGCAACCTGCACAATCTGGGCTCTCTTTACTAGGCGGCAGGCCTGGCTTAAAAAATCAGGCTAAAAATGGAGGTTGCCTGTCAGATTAGACTAGCCACTACACAGTCATTTGTGTGGGTGTAAACGTCTATTAAATGAAGTTATGAATTTGTGAAGAATTTTAAAAACTGAAAATCTTGAAAATCGGATGTGCCTGATACATCTACTGGTCTATGGGAATTCCTATAGTGTGCATACAGGAAAAGGGTAACTATATTGGTTATCATACGAGTGTGAGCGGAACACAGAATAATGTAGTATGTCTATGTCCGATGTGCTACGAGGCTGAAGGCCGAGTGTTATGTTGGACACAAACGTCTACATGTACATTATTCTGTGTTCCACGAGTGCGAGCGTGATAACGAATTTTTCTTCAAGCAAACTTGAGGCACAGTAAAGATGTTATAGGGACCTATGCGTGCAAACACCCCACCCTTGAAATGACAGTAAAGTTTGAAGGTGTGCATTTTGCTTTTAGTGTAAAAATAGCACATTGTGTGGAGTTAGAACATTGCATTATGCTGGACTTGACATGGACAATGCAACACAGTTATAGGTCATACTGTTTGTTGCCATTTATCGACCAATCAGAATTAAGAATTCAAGTTTGCCTGAAGATAAATCCACACATTTTGGGGTACATGTACATGTAATACTGTAAGTACATGTACAACGACCTTCTAAAAATCTTTTCTTCCTAATTTTCATGAGAAACAGGTTTGGAATAAATCTCTTTTGGGGGAGGTGTGGTTCTTAAAAGAACCATTGAGTGTTAACTCAACATTTGGCTAGTGTGCTCTGACAGTCCTCAGGAGAGTGTGCCAGACTGGAGTGGATAGCTGGGTTAGGTGATCCGGAAGCAGTGAAGTGTGGAACGGGATTCGCGGGTTGTGTAACGTGGTGGCTGGCATGAGTTTTGGGTATAGGGGACCCTACTGCCCGGGAGTGGGGGTCCGCTTGGGTGCTAGTAGTGGGCGCCAGATGTTGCTGAGCTTGAAACCGATGTCTTGGGGTGTGGTGTTGTGCCGGAAAATCTTGATGGCTTCTCTGATTCTTCTTGGGAGCCAGTTCTAGATGGGGGCAATGAGTTCTGCTTTGTCCCATTAATGACGTGGTCCGTGGAGTGTACATGCTTGACCATGGCCGACTTGTCGTATTCTCCTCGTCGGCCATGCACATGGTGCTCTTGGAGTCTGGTGGGGAAGTTACTGCTGGTTTCTCCAACGTATACTTGGCTGCATTCACATGGAATGCGATACACATGTACACTGGGGCGACTGCTGGGTGGGTGGTTGTCCTTATGGGTGTGAAGTGCAGCCTGCAGCTTGTTGGGTGCTTAATGATAGACTTTGATGTTAGCTGACTGCAGGATTCTGCTGAGCTGGTGGGAAGTGGCCAGGGCCCAGTACGGTAGACATACTGTGGCAGTAAGGGGTTGGGGGCTTCAGGTATAGGTGACCCTTATGCTGTGGGGGAGGAGGGGACTTCGGGTATAGGAGACCCTAGCGTCCTGGGAGAGGGCTTGGAAAGGTCGATAGTCCAGCTATTCACTCCAGTCCGGCTCCTGAGGATGACCAGAGCACACTGGCCGAAACGTTGAGTTAACACTCACCGCCCTAAAGAGATTTATTCCATGGTGTACCCGTAAACCTATTTCTCGTTTCTCTTCCACCATGCAAAGCTTCAAATATTACTTCCTAATTTTCATTAAAAGAATAACAAATATTAAACAAAGCTGCTTGGAAATGCTACTTGAAAAGAATCAAGAGAAAAGACAAATCCACCAGGCTTTTATACAAATTCTGGGGTGAAAGAGTTAAACTACATGTAACTCCCTTACCCAATGCACAAGCCATAGCACATCCTGTCATGCCACCTCCAATTATGACAATATCATAAAATGGTACTCTGGGCTCATTATTTGATCTCTCTCCGAGCTCACTTCTTCCATCTCCCCTTTCTGATGTGCTTATGTCTTCACTGTCACCATGACTACAAAGATTCCTCCTGGAAGGCACATGTAGGGTTGACTTGGAGAATAATGTCTGTGTGGCTAAGTACAAGAAGTTGGAGTGAAGCTTGGTCGCACCTTGCTTAGAGCACTGTCCAAAAGCAGAAAGAGCCAAACAAAATACATCATTTCTTTCACAAATAATTTTAATGCTTATACATACGTAAATATAGCAGTAGGACTTTCCTTTGTATACATGAACATGTAACCACACTACCACTACATGCATGCATTATGTCACAAGGCAAACACCAGCCCACATCCAGCCTCTCACGCCCATTATTTGGAATGTTCACCAATAAACAGTATGTCCATGTACTATGTAGTATACATGTATGCATATGTAGAGGCATGTGAAATTGTGAGTCTCATGAGGCTGTTTGGTATTTCAAATCAGCATGGTCATTCAAAAATAAAGCAGCTATGAGTTGGTGTACGGAACCCCTCAACATGAACAGGCTATTGCATAGCACTTTAAATCTTTCCTGACTTCAAAACCCTTTTTTGAAGAAAGGAATCATCTGAAAGCGAAAAAATAAACAGATCATACAGCAAGGTTTACTGATCATGCAAAAATCAAGCCATCACACTGATCAACCTACATGTACATGTATATCACACCCAACATCCATGTACATAGTATACGTACATGTACATACACTTCCTATCACAGACAACTGAACACTACATAACTTTCACCTTGCGTGCCTAATTTCTCAGCTCCAAAAATCAAATGAAAACAAGTTGTAAACTGGCATGTGCCTGTTGAAACTTGAGCGAGTATCAAGTGTGAAACTTGATGAGTATCAGGTTTGGGATTATGGGGTTAACACATGTCAATTCTGTTGTTGTCATTTTTTGTCATCATTTTTGTATTCTTTTGAGTTGGGTGCATGGTAAATTACACAGTTCAAGATTTAATAAACATTTCCTGAGGCGCAAATGAATGAGTGATATGACCAACTTAAAGTCTAAAATTCACAAAACAGGGGTGCTTTTGTGCTTGTAGGTTTTGCTGAAGTTGACCACTCTGTTGCCTGATCAGGGATTCAAGCCAAATCATTTATTTTGCAGTAACTTCAGCAGTACTGAGTCAACTTCAATTGCTTACCCAACTGGACTCGAGCCGAGTCACTAAAATTGCAACTCACATCTGATGCAAGTTGAGTCACTGACTCAAGTCATTACAACTCTGGTTGGGATGGTCCCAAATAACGTTGTAGGGGGCCTACATGTACATGTACTTGTAACGATTCCCAGTCCTAACATCATATGTGCCCAAATATTAGGAAAGGTACTGTAATTGTCACGTTTGTAGGAATCCTATACATGTAGTTACGGCCTAATAACTGAGTAGTACTAGAAGTAGAAGCCTAGTGCTAGTTACAGTGGAACACTGTTCATGGAGGTAGAGTGCACTGTTATAACAAGGTCCTTGGGACTTCACAAATTACCTTGTTATAATACATGTAGTTACCTTGTATTATCAGTCATGGAAACAAAGAAAAAACAAAGACTTGGGAGCTAAAACTATCCTTGTTATAAATGTGACTTTGTATTAACAGTGCTCTTCTTATGTGTGTTTGACTTTACATGTATTTAGGCCACCTATTACGCCCCAACTATAGCGTCTGTCCCAACTCACCACTTCTTTTAAAAACCACACGTCTTCAAAAAAAGATTGATTCCATGGTGTACCCACGAGCCCACATCTAATTCAACTGCCACCATGCAAAGCTTCAAATCAAGCTATGACTTAATTTACATGTACATGTATGTACAGTGGGCACAGTTTGTTTGTCCCTTTTGCACTCCATCGGCTGTGTACCCTGAATTATGAATGCCAAACAGTTTTTGGTTACTTATTCAACATTCACATATCAAAAATTTACTTGTTCAACATGGAATGTCTCTTGTCAAACATGGAGCGAAGAACTTCAAACCGCCATGCTTTCATACTAGCTCCATGCATCGTATTCGTAACAAACAGCTAGGCCTACTTGGGTGAAAGTCAGACCTGTCGGACCTTGCCAGATTCTCCACCGAAAAATGCCTTTTGACGGTAAAACGAATGAACACTGATACGACTGACAAACACGATCAGGTAACGATGGACAAATCTAGGAATTCACGAATTAAATAGTGAAGAGCTCACCGTGCACAATGACAGCAACGTAGTCCCACTTCCACCTCTTCCATGTCTTACTCTCAAAACGGCATTTAAAAATACTCCAGTACGCGATATACGTCTAGCATATCTACTTGCATGATGACTGGCGGCAAAAGCTAGCTGCATGACTTAGAAATGTGATGTGATACTTCAAATAACTGCGCAAAAACAACGAATATCACGAGACGGGCAAAGGATCTTGTTTATAAACTGAGACATGTTACTGTTAAGTCACCCCTATAGTCGGGTCATGGTCGGGTCAAACAATCAAGTTAATTACCGTCACTGCGTCAGTTAAAAATTACCACCTCCTCCATATGATTTATTCCTGGGATAATGGAAATAAATTCAGACATTCGATCACAGTTAACTTGAAACATAGTTTGTCGCCTACTCTATAAAATAATAAGGCGAGATCAATCTGCATTTTACTATCTCATTTAATAAATTACAACATTTTTTACCGTAACAGTGTTAAACCGGTTTAGGTTTTTGACCTTTGACCTTTCTCTGTGAATCGGGGTAAAATGGCGAGCGAGGAGAGGGAGTCACGCGCCGTTCTGGGATTATTAAATGGTCTCGCTAAACGCGAATATTTTGGCAAAGATGAATTCAGTGATGAATTTTTGAAGGCAGAATTGATGGAGAGTGCATCTGACGAAGATTTTTCTGCCTTGCTGTCAAGATGCAAGAGTCTGTTAAAGGTAGAAATGTGTCCCCGGCGCCCTTCATCATATTATGCGGGCCTGCTGTGGTAGTGCCTGCATGCTTATGTCATGATACGGCATGTACGGGACTACGGGGCTCAGAAGCGTCGACTGTTTGCCTACTCGACTCAGCAACTCGACCGTTGAAACAACTCGGCCGCCTGTGCCTTAAACATTTTTAGGCCTGAATGGACAGGCATGATTATGACAAACATTACAATGACAAACATTGATACAGTCACATTGCCTACACCTTTTCTTCAAGTTAGAAAAAGAGAAGACGGGGGACAACTTCCCCACACCGGCAGACTAGCATGAGCAACTATAATCATCGGTGCTGCTGAGGCACCTGTGCACCGTACCATCATGCATGCCATATTGCGATCGATCGCCGTTTTGGCCACGCACCATGCTGGTTACATGTAGGTCGTGCCATCCGCTAGTCTTGTGCATGCTGCACCAGGTCCCTGTGCATACCATGCTCGATGAGTCAAGTCACAACATGACGTGACACATGCAAATTTACCCACACAAATAATCTGCAATCTATGTTACATGTAAATGCCTGATCAACTCTGTCATGTACAGTACACGCCTTGAATGGTTGAGTTGTCTTAAAAGACGACTCATTAAATGGTCAAGTTGTCCCGCCGTTCAAGTTGTCTCAACGGTCGAGTTGACAAACAGTCAAGTTGTCCGACATCCAATGATACTAGCCTATACAGTATCAGTGTGTCAGTGTTAGTTACTTTTGTTACTGGTGTAACTTGGACAAATTTAAAATTTGTGCTGACAGGGTTGAGCGTAACCCTAGAACTAGTCTCTGGGGTTCGTTTTCTGCCTTGTCATCATGGGAGCATGGCAGATGATGAACCCCAGAGTTCTTGGGGTAGATTGAGCCCAACTTTGAAAGTATGCAACTTTTCCATCACACAGCCAGTATAGGCCAAATTATTTATTTTACAGTAGTGGTCCACATTAGAACTCGGAGACTATCCCAAAACTCTGAGAAGTCCCTTTATTCAGGGACAAAATCAGTCCCCTAAACGAGAGAAAGTCTTCCAAAATAGGGACTCTTTTCGAGTGGGTTTGGGAATATTACCATTGCCTGGGGGATTCTTTTATTACGATAATTAGATTCAGCAGAAGGAAGTACCCAAGGCTACATGGTGCCAGTACTGGTACAGCATACAGCATTTGTTGATGTACATATACCATAAATGTGTACAGGCATTACATGCCATCACACATTTTCCCATGTAAAAATGTGCTGTACATCTTTATGTGCAGCATGAAACCTTCATGTACATGTACACTGTATATGTAAATGTACCATACATGTACATATATACACTGCACAGTGTAATGTGAATCTTGCTTGTTCAACATACATGTATGTTGTGAATTTTTTCCTTATTGCACCATTACTACAGAATATAGTGTCTGGTAACATGGACGTGAATCAGCTGGATGCTTTCTTGACATCCCAGACCAAGAAGAAAGGAGGTATCAATTCAGCTCAGGCAGCAGCATTCGGTAAATTCTGGAGGAATAACAAGGCTAAAATTCATGATAGCATTGTTGCTAAGGTAAGTTTGTGACATAGAATCCTTGCACAAATTCCTTTCCTGAAACACCCTTTTTAATCTTGTTCACATGACCACTGTAAACTACCCTTTTCCTGATATATATGTACATGTACCAGTACTTCTTGATCTTTCCTGTGAATTCTAGAGCTTTTTCAAAATGAGTGGTTTAGCTTAGACATCAGTTTCGCTGGTTCCAGTCAAAGCTTGAACATGTGGTTTCGAACGCTGCTTCAAAATGGTTGGAACTAGCAAAACCAAAGTCTAAGCCGAATCCACTCGTTGAGAAAATGCTCTTAGACCAAGCAGAAATACTATTGAAAGCTTACAATGTGGTAGGCATTTCTACTAATTCCCAGTCTTTTGAACTGTAATTTACCATGGAAGATACTAGAGCTGCATAAACAAAATGTTTACAACACAATTCAGTCGATTTTGGTTATATTTACAATACTCTGAAATCTTTTCTACCTGTGAATTTTAATCACAATAACTAAATAAACCTTGCAATCGAATGTTAACAGTGCATCAGTGTCATTGCCAACACAGAAAATGTTTTCAATAAAATATTTAATTTCCAGAATAACAACCAAAAGGTACACAGGTACATGTAATTCCATCTGCACTCTTTGTTCCATGGAAACAACTTACAGTGTACACATAAATGTTTCTACACTGAGGATATGATTTCATTTTTTCCCCAAGAATGTGGGCCGGTATGGTGCAGTTAATTGACACCGCATTCAGTATGGCCAGGGTTAATGCTAAAACAGCCTTTGCCCATTACTCTCTCCAGTTATTCTGCATTCATTTTTAACAGTTTGAAGTTTTGTCCTTTAGAGTATGTGGGGCAACAGTCTAAGGAGCATGAGTTGGAGGATTGACATCAAAAGTCAAAGCAAGTGCATTGATCAAATCAACATGCCCACAGCCATTGTAGAGCTCCAACTTGCTGAAAATAACTCTGATAAGGTATTTTGTCACTGTTCTTTCTTAATCTGTCAATCATGACAATTTCATTCTGAGAAAACCCTTGTGAATGCATCTACCTTAAAAATGATTGTACATTTATGTACACGTATTGTGTTTGACCTTGTCAGGAAGTAGAGTTGGTACGATTTGAGATGGATGAGGAGAAATTGGCCAAGATCACCAAGGATCTGGATATTATGGAAGCACAAATTGCTGCCCACTGCCACTGAACATTATCAGCCCTACACATTGTGTACATATGCCGTAGTAGGTATCCCTTTCTCATTCTAAGTGTCACACCTGTCAAGCTGAGGTGTCTAAACAAGCTCATTATGAAGTGAAGTTATGCATTTGTATTCATACCTGCCCGTAATTAATCACAGTGGCCCGCGGCAATTTGATGCCCGACAAGCGATAATGTGTACAACTCTGACATTTCTTTTTGACTAATGTTTGCATACTTCCAAGTGCAAATATAATTAGAGTGAGCTAAGTGTTTCCACCTCCAAGAAGCCAAACATACATGTCCTACCATGACTACAGATGCTAGACAGTCAGTGGACTCTAATGTTTTGACTTGTGGCTTTTGTATCAAATGGACACGGCTGGACGATAGAAGAGTGTGAAGTTTCCTGTCAGCTGAATTGGATTATAGATCAGCAATTACATGCAATCGTCAGTACAGATGCAAACTCCAAGTATTTATGTCGTATTATTAAAAATTAACAATTTGTATGGACCAGCGATGGTTTGTGTAAATATTTGAGGCTGTATAATGGTCTTTTTTGTCAAGGGGTCAAGTGGGAAGCACACACAGTGGTACGCTGTGAAGAAGTTGCATTGTAAACTAAATGACACAGAGTTATGGTTTTCATTATGAGTCTTTAAAACATGGTCACTACTTGTGGAAAAAAAGCTACACATTTATGTTTCTCACTGTTTTCCTCTTAGACAAAAGCATGTGGTTAGAAACCCATCATTTTGAGAAAACAATGGACCAAAAATATTTAGATTTTAGTGTTATGAAATGAGTTATGTATGTTCAAGTAATGAATTCTTCTAGCTAAACAGACTCAAAAGTCAGTATTGATTGGTTTGTTACAGAAAGTTCTGTCCATTTGCTGGCATGATTGATTATCACACTGGAACTTGTGTCCCAGTTCGTTACATGTGGAACTACAATGTAAATTGTGTCATTTTCAATAAGCGGGGAAAAAGTCAAACAACAAATTCCACAGTTTTTCCACCTGCGTAGTATTTTTAGTACTTTGCAAATTCAGCAAAAAATTTATTAACTAGGAAGTAGGCCTGGTAGTATTCATTCACATTTTTGCATTGTTACACGTGACATTTTTGGCTCATGTTAGAGTGCAAATTAATATCTGGCAAAACATTTTGCCTCAAGTGTTTCACCTTTGCTACCTGAAATATTTTACCTCTGCTACATTAAAAAGCATTGACATACATTAATCCTTTATATGTGAGAATTTATGTGTTATTGCATACAGATAAGATACCATAGAGCAGGTAAACAGTTTTCAAATTTCGGCCTGTACATGCATATCCCACTTCAAACCCCTTAAAAACCAAAGTACTCCTTCAGGTGTTACTAGCATTTCATAGTTACTTGGCATAGTACAGTCATACTTATTGTGCTTGTATTCAGATCTGCTTTTTAAGGAATCTAATTTCAGACAAAAATTAAAATTAATGCAGTGGGTAATTTTAATTCAACATATTATTTCCTTGGTAATGTACTTGCATGTATTTAAAAGAGAAGTGTTCCGCGCTAATGCTGTTGCACAAATTGTTCATTCGATAACACCAGCAACAGTGCGTTTATGTAAAATGATACATTTAAATGAGTGCACTGCTTATGAGATACAAAGCTGTCATATTTATGCATACATGTATGTAATACGATGAATTTTGTGCCCCCCGTGTTTTGAATCCTAACTCCCCCAGAATTAGGTCATACAATTTCTTAGAAATGAGTGGGCAGGTTGGTAGCAGAACTTGCAACCAACAACAAGAGGCCTTGAGCGGATTAACTTAGTAGCCAGTGACCTTCCACTTCACTTGACTACTGGACTGAACAGAGACTCTGTTGTATTGTCTCTCTGTAGTTTCTCATTCAATCGAACCTGCCATCCTTACAAATTAGTCCCTGTCCCGCTGTTGGTGAGTTTGGTAATATCTTTGTCTTAAATGTACTTTTATGCTGAGATTAAAGGTTTAGTCCTATCTCAAAAGTTTAGAAAGAGTCGTCACCGGTCAATATCATGATATTACATTTCTTGTATGCAATTGCAGTCGTAATTTTAACTGAGAATGTTGTCAAAGAGTTAAAGAATTTGTGCACATCTTAACTTAAGCCAAAGTCCTTTTCAGAAGTTCTATCTATATTGACATCCGTTTAAGATTGTGTTGTTTCCAGATCCAACATTTCTTTTATGATATGTTCCATGATTTTGTTCAAACACTCTGATTTCATGCTGAGAACTGAATAAATTGAACTTGCTGTATGAGTTTTGATTGATTTGAAAGTTTACCATTTCTGTTTAAAAGACTTCTGTTAACGTGTAAATAAAATTTAGTTTAGACAGGACAGGCTCATGGAATTACTTTTATAACATATTTCTGAAGTTTTCGTTATATAGTACTTCAAGCATACATTGAATAATGTTCTCTTGACCAAAGTGAAGAAAGGGATTGTGTTTGTTTATGTTGTATAGCGTGCGTAAACTTTTCACTATTTTAGTTGGAAACGAATTGATTCCCACAGGTTGGCTGACAATAACAAGTGTAATGTCGAGGAAAGCGTAAATGCAATGGGCGCCACCGCGCGTTGGAAACCAGAAGCTGTGTCAGTGCGTGATCCTTCATGTCAAGCTGCTCGCTCGTGGATCGTAAATTTATACCTTCCAAATAATGGCCAGATAAAGAGGACGGTAGGAAATCGCTTCTCTTCCACTTGCTTAATCTTTGAATTAATAGAGTGATTTAGATAATTAGATAAACGATCCTTATAATAAGTATTTAGTTAGACGCCAAAATCTTCCCCAGAGTCTCTGAAAATGCCGAATCTGCAGGTTTCGGAAACATGCAATTTGGTGACCAAACGTAAATGCGCTCTTTTCCTAGATTTTCTCTTGCTGGTTTATGTAAATACTTGATTACTTGTTTTTGTATCAACATTTTCCATTAGAAAGGGCTTCTTTGTACCGAGCTCACCCAATGGCTCACCCAATGACACGACTAAGGGCTTGTACAAACTACAAGGCCAAGAATAAATACACCCCCTTTGAAAACCATGGCATGCCCAGTGTCTCCACCGGAAATTTTTCTTTGGTAATCCCCTAGGCCCTGCCGCTCCACAACAATTTATGGTGACCCAGACGTTGGCCAGTATGCAGCTCAGCATCAATCTAGCCAGCAGCTCGACAATATTGGTTATCATGGAGTTTGAACTAAACATCACACGCCAAATTCTGCGTTCACATGCAGCGGAATAAACTGCTGGACAACAACCCAATGCGCCTATAGCACCGTCGGTTGAATAACGCAGTGTCTAGCAGTCATTGCACAGTGGAGGCAGTAGCCGTTCAGTGTCATCTCGGAAATCACAGACTAGTCTACATCTGCAACAGCAGGAACTGGCCTTCGCTAAGCTACGCATTGAGATGGAGATGAAGTCAAGAGCAGAGCAAGATGCCATTGATATGTGAGGTTCAGCAAGCTCGCCTTTTGGCCCTGAATGAGGAGCAGCATTTTCTTAAGAGAAAGGAGCCCGAGGCTTCTCCTGGCAGTTAGAGCTAGAGCTGCAACTGAAAAATTCTGAGATCAACCTCGCACATGCCGATATGTACTCATAACTTATTTCTAAGGACATTTCAGGGGACAGAATCCCTCACCACCTGAAAGGTCAAGAACTGTTAACCAAATGCCTCAGCAGCCAGCTATGTGAGCCACAAGTGTAAGCTATGATTTACCTGAGAACCGCAGTTCGCAGTCATATTTACCTGTGGTACAGCCAGTCATTACCATGCCTCAAGTAAGCGCCGCTTTGCCTCCACCCATGACGGCATTGCCTCTGCCAGTGATTTTCTCGCCTCAAGCGAAATCTGCATTGCCTCAGCCCATGACAGCATCGCCACAGCCAGCGATTAGCATGCCTCAAGCCAGCGCTGTGTTGCCGCAGCCTGTCACTAACTGCCTTGCCATGCACAACCAGCCATTGCTGTGCCTCAAGCAAGTGCTGCTTTGCCTCAGTCCATTACGGTATTGCCTCAAACACACACTGCCATTCCTCAATTGAGGACCCTAATGTAGCGGTCCGGCCCCGGCTGATCGCTCGGGGGTGGCGGTCCGTCCGCCTCTGAAGGGGGAATTGGAGGCCAGGCAAAACAAAAAGCTCAGCAGGCAAAAGACTTGGGTACTTCAAACGGGCTGGATTCGTTTTATTTCGCCGTCACTAAATAATGAAAACTGCTTGGACAATTATATGTGTAAGATGCTACAATCTATGTAATTCCCGGCGGAGTCATCACCGCGTCCACCCTCCCAGTTGTCTAGCACCACATAGCACTCTCGAAAAAACCTCGGAAGCCCGGCTAACTATTTCAGTCCCGCAAAAAGTATAACATTGTAGGCCACATCCGGCCGACAGGAGTGACTTATAGAAAATACATGTACATTCTAAAGTGCACGTGGGCCCAATCACACCTTGAAGACGTGCACAAGGTTCAAAGGTCACATAATTCGCGGATTTAACTGGGGAATTCCCAGATCCCTACACTAACTAAGTGTGTGACTTCCTTTTTACCCATGTATGTGTACTCGGGACCTACCTCTCTTCCCAG
Organism: Acanthaster planci; assembly: GCF_001949145.1. The sequence continues at coordinate 815,133 of NW_019091397.1, forward strand.
ATCTGTTTCATGGCCCACTCCAGGTACATCTGCAGCCTCCACATTGGCTGCAAGTCAGGCCTTGCCCTCACTCCATGTAGATGCAATACAGGGGCAGACGTCCACCTCCCTGTTGGACATTTTTGGTCATCATCCTGCGAGTCTCCAAGCCTTCTCTGTTGGGCACCAAGACCACACCGACAACTTCCCTTATTACGCCCCTACCATGTGCATCGATGCCTGTGAGAATCCTGCCAACATCTTCGGCTGGTCTCTCTAGTGGCCAATGTGTCGAATTCTATTTCCACTGGTAAGTCATTTCCTTAAACTTTTTTTCCATCCAATTTCCCAGTAAATGATGCTGAGTTCAATGTTAGCAGCCTCTGCCGGAAGGATCAATGTCGAAGTTCCCCACATTAAAATAAAGGGGGGGGGGCAATCCTGAATACCGATGCTTTGAAACCGTGATCAATGGCTGTATTACACCCGATTCACTTGGGTGAGATACAAAAATACTTCATAGTGAAGTTCAAGCTTTTGGCCAGTCAAAAAAAGATTTTATGGGACTGGAACATCACCCGGCTCCCTTCACGAAAGCCATGTCGACACTGCAGTGACTGTATGGGGACATAGGCATGCTCATTAGGGCAAAGATTGACTAACTTAAAGTGTAACCGAGAATTGGGGCAAATGACGCTAAGGGTTTAGTTGAATTTGCCTCTGCAGTCTCTGCCCTTGTCATCCAGCTTGAATGTGTTCCCGAGGGAGAGGCAGAGCTACGAGCAAACTCCGCTGGGTGTGTCTTGTATGGCCGTCCATCAAGTCAGCACCAAACGGCATTTTTGAAGCAAATGGAAATCAAAGGTATCCGTTCCTTTTCCTTGGTCAACTGTCACCGCTGGTTGAAAGAAACTGCAACTGTTATACGCAAAAGGTGCAACTTGAAGACAGCCTGTGGGCTTGCCCCCGGGCAAGCATGATCATCGTCAACGAGGCACACTTGCATATCATACTGAGGGTGGAGGTAAGAGTCAGAGTCAGTTAGTGGGAAATATTTGTGGTAACCGAAATGCCTCAGTTAACAGATCAGCAGGCAGTGGAAAAAAAACATTTACGAAGTCTTGTCTGCTCTGCAAAAATTACCACTGGCTGTCACGCTGCAATGAGTTTGGCAAACTTACCACAGAGGAGAAAATTAAGTAGATCAAAGATGGTTGTCGTTGCTTGCAGTGTGCACGTCTGCACAAAGAAGGGAAGAACTGTGACCTGAAAAAGGCACGCAGAGTGTGCGATCAACTCAATCTGACCATCTTTCACAACCTCATCAAGCAGCCAGGCCATGGGGCCTATTACTAGTTTCAATCTCAATCTTTCTGCTTTCTATGGGGATGGGAATCCATGGCACCCCAACGATGTGAGCATGAAGATTGTACCTATTATTCTACACGGCAATGCATCTCACCTTCAGACTCACTGTCTCCTAGATGATGCAGCAAACTTCTCAATCTTGTCAGAAGCAGTGAAGGCCCTCATTCTCAAAGGATGGAGGAATGAGACGCCTACTGCGACAGCTCGAGAATAATGTACCCCCTGCAGAGGAACCATACTGAAACTTGAGACAGCTCTGCAGAGTGACCCAAGCAAAAGTGTCCCAGGTCTTCACGTCCCAGATGCTTAGGCTGTCTCAGCATTCGGTGCTCGTCACAGATCTTCAGAGAAAGTGGCCCCATCTCAGGGATCTTCTACTGACTGATTGTAAAGATTCTCACATTCTCATGTTAATCAGAAGCATCAGGGCAGACCTAATTGTCACAATCGAGAGCAACTTTGACGCAGAGGGAGCACCGGTTGCCGTTCAAACCAAATTAGGTTGGGCAGTGCAGCGTCCAGCGCTCACCCGCCGACGTAACGGGGAGGTGAATCACCTACATGGGCGGAAGCAGGTCATGAGATCCAAACAGGATCAAAGAGCAATAGATCTCTTAACATCCAAGTCCGCATACGTGGAGGTTGAAGGTGTTCAACGCGTGGCAACACCACTACTATGGAGGTGTGGCGAAGACACACTCTCCAGTCTGGCTTCCTCGATTCTGCCATCTCTTCGAAGAAATGAACAGTGCCTCAAAAAGAACCCTGATCTTGCCGCGATTAATCGAAGGAAAATCCCCGCATTGAGAGAGGGCCAACTTGTTCGCACTATGGCTACTGAAAAAAGGTAAACTCCACCCAGCGCCAGTGGTATATCCATTATCATGTTGTTAAACAAAATGGCAAATACTGCCTGGTGTTTAACAGCGCTTTCTGATATCAGGGCGAATACCTAAATGATCATCTGCTCCCCGGTCCCAGCCTTGGCTCCACCTTGGTTCGAGTATTGTTGAGGTTCCGTCGACACCTTGTTGCTGTCTCTGGAGACATAAAGGCTATGTTCCACTGTGTCCTCACCCTCGATGAGGACCACTCAGTGCTTCGCTTTCTATGGAGGGAGCTTGGATTCTAGGCTGAACCAACTGAGTTGAAGTGGAATATGTTGCCCTTAGGGACAACCTGCAGCCCTTGCTGTGCCACTTACGCTCTCCAGAAGCATGTTAATGATAACATCAAAGAACCAATGTAATCAGGAGCGTACTTGAAGCATTTTACGTTGACAACTGCCTTGATGGAAAGCCAACAGCCGAAGAAGCCAAGAAATTGTTTTAGAAGTTGGTCGTTTCCCTGGGGCCTGACAGGTTCCCGATAGTCAAGTGGGCCAACAATATCACTTTTGTCCTAAGTGGACTCTCTCCTGAAGCCTGCTCAACCAATGCAGAATGCTGGATTAACCTGAATGGCAGCTCCCCAGAAGAGGCCGCCCTAGGGCCTACATGGAACTTTTGGGACGATACCTTGAACTACCAGATAGCTCTCAAGGACCACCCTCTTCCGACCAAACGAACCGTACTCAGTGATGTAATGCAGTGTGCAGGCAAGAATCCCCTTGGTTACCTCGTGCCTTGTGTTGTTAGAGGAAAGATGTTGCTCCAAGAGCTATGGAAACAGCCTTTGAGTTGGGATGGTGAAGTTCCTTATAGCCATGGGAGAAGAAGGTCTACGAGTGAAGCACATGCGGTGACGGGAGGAGCTTGCTGACCTGTGCGCCATTAGCTTCCCCAGGTGCTACATCCCACCTCACTTTGTGCCTGAGCATGTCAAATATGAATTACATGTTTTCACCGATGCCTCAGAGAGGCGTGTGGTGCCGTGGCTTATATATTAGAGCCACGGCTTCCCCGTCTGATATCAGTGTGAGGTTAACGATGCCTCGCTCTAGGTTTGCTCCAAACCGTGCCCAGACTAGAACTCTAAGCAGCAGTTAGTGGAGCTAAATTAACTGACTTGTTAGGGGATGAGATGAAAATGGAGATGCCCGTTACTTGTTGGAGTGACAGTGCAACAGTATTGTCGTGGATCAAGTCAGAATCCTGTCGCTACAACTGAAACGTTGGAGCCCAAATTGCTGAAATCCTGAGACTTACTGCCCAAATGGTGGTACTTCTATTCGGGAAACAAACCAGCAGAAGAATGTTGAATTCACCAAGTATGCGTCCTAGGAAGACCTAGTTGAAGGCTATGCTGCTGCCATTTCTGAGTCTAAAGGAGATCCAAAGCCTGACTTTCTTACAGCCGATGATCGTTTGAAAACAGAGGAACTACTATTAACAAATGCGAGCGGATAGCTTCCCAGAAGATGTAGCTGCCCTTCGTGCCAACAAAGGCATGTCCCTGAAGAGCTGTCTTGCCAGCCTAGCCCCAGAACTAAATACCTCAGGTAGTGTTATCCGGTTAGGAGGGAGGCTCCGCCGATCCCAGTTGATCAATGAGACGATGAAGCACCCAATTGTCTGGATCTTAAGCACCACTTTGCGCGCCTTCTCGTCAAGGAGGCAGATAGTTGTCTGGGACAAAGTGGCACTGGAACAGTACTGGCTGATCTTTGCATCAGATTTTGGGTGCTGAGAGGCACCCAAAAATGAGGAAGTCCATCAGTGCCAAGGATGGCAGATGTTCCGATTGCTCAACTGAGGATTCGAAAGCCTGCCTTTTATACCACTGGTGTGGACTATTTTTGACTTTTTTCTCTACAGGAAGGTGCCATGAACGGTGCTGGGGAATTATACGGAAATGCATGACCACACGAGCTGTCTTGACCTTTTAGAGTCTCTTGACTCTGACGCCTTTATGCTGACCTTCAGTCGTGTCCGCTCCAGACGCGGAACCCCTCACGAGATCCTTTGCTATAATGGGACGAAATTCAAGGGAGGGCAGACCGAGACGAGAAGTGCCTTTGAAGCTGTGACTCCCAGCCTCCAAGAGAAAGTAGCTAAGCATCGGGTGCACTTGAAGTTCATCCCCACCACACGTCACTTTGATGGGACGTGGGAGAGGAAAATAACATCTGTGAAGTCGGCACTCTATGCTATCCTTGCCACAGTTTTGTACACCAACTTGACAGAAGATGAGGCCTTGCTCAACTCAAAGCTGCTGATTTATATTTCCTCCAATGTTGCAGATCCAGATCCGATAACGCCCTTTATGTTGCTCATGGGGCGGCAGGATCATGCACCTCCTCAGTTGGTTTATCCAGATAAGGATGTACTCAGTCACTGCCGTTGGAGACATTGCCAGGCCTTAATGCAGAGATTCTGGAAAGAATTCACACAGTCCTACTTAGCAGCTATGCAGGCGCATCAAAAGTGGAGAGGTGGGTGAGGCGAATAATCTGAAGGCTGGTGACGTTGTCCTTATGATTCATCCTCAACAGGTACGTGCCTCATGGCCTGTGGCCAAGGTTATTGAGTCACTGCTGGGGAGAAACGGCCGGGTCCGAACTGTCAATCTACAGACTGGTGGTCGAGAATATATTCGGTCCGTTACCCATCTCATCCTTTTGCCAACTGAACCAGATGCTGACTCCTCGGATAGTGTAATCTTGTAACCTTGGAGGGTTCAGTTGGCAGAATGCCCCTCAGTTTTCATATCTTCATTCTGTTAACTTGTTTTTAAACCTTACCTATTGCTGTAGCTGTGCTACCTTGTTTGTGGTTAAACATTTGTTGGTATTACTAACTATTATCCGCAGTTTTGGGGCGGCTATGTTGAGGAAAGCTTAAATGCAAAGGGCGCCACCGTGAGTTGGAAACCAGAAGCTGCGTGCTCATGTCAAGTTGCTTGCATGTGGAGCATAAATACCTTTCAAATAATTGCCAGATAAAGGACGGTAGGCAACCTGTTCCCCTCCATTTGCTTAATATTTGACTTAATAGAGTGATGTAGATAATTGGATAAACGATTTTTATAATAAGTATGTATTTAGATACCAAATTCTGCCCCAAGGTCTCTGAATCTTCAAGTGTCGGAAACACGCAATTCTTAAACATCGCAGTGACCAAACTCTTCCTAGATTTTCTCTTGCTGGGTTTTGTCAATACTTGATGACTTATTTTGTATCAATATTTTCCATTAGAACAGGCTTGTTTGTGCCGAGCTCACCCAATGGCTCACTCAATAACATGACTCAGGGCTTGTACAAGGCCAAGAATAAATACACCCCTTTGCAAACCATGCCCATTGTCTCCACCGGACATTTAGTAAGAACTTCTTTAGTAAGAACCTGCCGCTCCACAACAGTAATAAATCATGCACACGTGTGTCATGTTTCTCACATTATGCCCGCTAGTTATCCGGTTCGTAAGTGACTTCGTCACCAAAGCGGACGCGCCATGATTTGCAGGCTCCCATTTGACGATCGCTGATGTTGTGCGTTAACTTCTGGTTCCATGGTTCCATGTAAACGGCGATCAGTGCAGTGCACGTGTGCAGTGGGCGTGGTTTAAACTGAAGTGACGTCACACTTACGAACCGGATATCTTCCGGGCACCTAAAATGACGCACATGTATAATGACGCGCCAACTTCTAATTTTGAGTATCGCGGTGTGCGCGTACAGACACGACGGACACTCATTAGCAACATCAAACGTCCGACTTAGTTGAACACATTTCCAAAAAACAACGTGGTAAGTTAAGGCTTTACCGGTAAGTTTTGACATTATTGATAGTTACGTAATCAAAGTAAGTCAATTGCTAAATACAAATACTGCTAGGCCTACCTGTAACCGTCAAACAGTAATCATCAGCTGTCATCAGTTCAATGAAGGTGGCCAAGGTAGTCCAATCACACCCAAGCAACATCGTACAGACAAATGGCGCATGCCAAAGGGGCTTTATTTTATTACGGAGCCCCAAGTGAAACATGTTTCTTATTATAAATTGCGAAATCTCATTTAAGTAAAGACCTAAAATTAACTTAGTCTGGGTGTGATGCAGTTAGGCACATAACATGGTTATGTTCTTGCAGTCTTTCCGATCATTTAAACTAGGTAAATGAGGATAATGAGCGTAGCATGTACAAAGTAGGCTTAGTAGGTAGGCCTAGTATATTGTTGGTAAGTTACCGCTGAGCGATATCTGTGGCTAATAACAGGTAATAAGTCATGTTTTTTAATCTTAAAAATGTCAACAAAATCCATTTTCGTCTATTTATTTTTTGCTGGTTATTTTATATTTCAATTGTACAACATGTGCCAAAGTCCAGAGAAATGGGGGTGGTCAGAAGTGCCGTCGGTACAGGCCGTACGATTCGACGGCACTCACCAATGCCTATTTACCTGTGCACGATTACGGAACGTCTATACCAGGTGCAGTCACGAAATTCGGGGTTCCCGAAGCAACACTTTGTCGTCATAGTGTCAACGGGTGGGTTGGATTAAGGCGCCCTTATTAAATTCTATGGTTTTCATTTCTTTGACCACATGAGATATGGTCGGTCGGTCGAAAAAAAATCCTTAAAAAATCCTTTTTACTTGTGTAGGGCTATGCACGAACCTCAGTGGACCACGAAAA
>NW_019091397.1:822181-909226 GCF_001949145.1 Acanthaster planci
TTAAGTAACAATAGTCTGGAATGTGCATAGGGATTGGACATGTTGGGGGTGGGGTACCCCTCGGTCTCATTTCTTGCTCGGTATAACGGAAAGGTGCGGTATACCAAATGTTCACGCGAACGCCGACCGTCGCTGTTGGTCGTTTGCGAAATCGTAAGTTTTCAGGGCTTTTGTTTATAAGGTCATCCGGGCCAATTTTTTTCCCTTTATTTTTAGGGGTTTAGGTCTTTTTAGCAGGATCGGTGGAAAGAAAACTTCCGTGATCGGCAGCCCAACATAGGGTCGGTCGGAAATGAGAACCATAGAATATAAAAGGGTGCCCTTAGATGTCGTCAAGTCGGGGTGCAACCAGTCCTGGCATGGACGGTTGCACCAAGGCGTTCGTCTTGGTTCAGCTGATTTGCATATTTCTTAGGCCTTGTGAGGTCGCTCCTCGCTTTGATTTTGCAATGTATGCAGGTAGGCCCTATGTACGTACGTAGGTACGTACTACTGACTCAGCGGAGCGGATGGTGCGCGTTGCGCTGCGACGAATGACGAACGCCTTGACCAAGGCTAGTTAGTCTCTGGCACTCTAGTCTTGGGTAGGCTCACTGTTTAACCTACACTGTACTTGACAGCTCTGTGTTGTCAAGATAATGCACTTACAGTGGCTTTAATTTGGTCACCAATTACTCTCTTACATGCACTATTCATGCTACCGCCATTAACAACCTATGCCAAGACGAGGAGTGCTGTAGTAGTCTATCAATTGCATGATTTTATACCGACTGCACAGCATGTGTCTGTACCTTCTCTGCTCTTCTTGAGCTATGGGTTGCTCTTTTTAACGGGTACATACATTTGGTACTATCACGTATGTTGGCTCTGATCGTTCAGCTGTCAGGCCCTTATAAGAAGTCCGATTTGCAACTTGTCTGGCTTTGTTGGGTTGAGGACCGCATAGTGAGGAAGAAACCATAATGGGTTTGCTTTCAGGCCGATAAATCCTCCATCCCAGCATCCTTCCTGAAGTAGATCATCCATGACTTTGCAGTTCAAGCATTTCTGATGGAGACTGTCGTCCTTGCCGAATCTTCGAGCAAGGCTCTGCAATCTCTGCTCAGCCTTACATCCGATACACTTGGTAGACATGGCAGTGTCATAATGCCCCCTGTCCATCGATATTCTCTCTCCGTACTTTCGGGACCCTGTGATCCTTTACCGACATCCCTATATTATCCACGAGGTCGTCATCCCTAAAGCCTTTGAAATGTTTGTACTTGATCATCAAAGCACTTGGGTATTCGTGGGCACATTCTGTCATGTACACATCGTGAAGCTGCCGATTCTCGCTGCTGTGTCATCTGTGTGACACGAAGAAACTTGATGGTTTCTTTCCACAACCAGAAACAGAGCGTATCCAGAGAAGCTTACATAACCCCGTATGCCCCTAGTTTAGGCTCTTAGAGCATCTCTTTTACTTAACGTAGCTTAGCCTGTCTTGTAGGAGCATTGCTGTGAATGCTTTGTAGCTAAACAGACTTCGTCCTTTTTACACAAGTAGCCTTCCCTACAGAGTGTCTCGTGTATGGACCTGACTGCAAGGAGCCTTTCAGTGTAATCATTGGTGGTGCTTCACGATTTTGCTTCCAGTTTACCTTTCTATATTTGGGGTTGTTTCCTCTGCAACAAAATTATTCCACATAGGCGACGACGTCGCGTATGCCACGCAGTCAATTAATTTTCGTCTCCAGCTCTCTGAACTTCCGCAGTTAGCTACAATGTAGATTGCTGGCCGGGTGTTCAACAACATCTTTCCCCAAAAAGACATTTTTTAGGAAAACTCTCATCACTCTGTGTTGCTTTGTGCGAGTCACCCTCACGATAGAGTTGGAGCCTTGTCAGCCGAGCTGCGTCACCGACTGCCTGAGCTGCTGTTAACACTGGCCTTGATGCTCTCAAGAACTCTCAGTTCGTTACGGTTCATCTTCATAAGTTTAACCTCCATCTACTGCAGCGTCTTCACCAGGTTGTGTAGTAGTCTGACATCAATGATCTTCGTTGAGGACGGTTTGTTATTTGATCAGACGACGAGAGTCATTATCTAATTGAAATAGGCCTATACACCCTCTGCTCTGCTACAGTTGGTCTTGGCTTTCCGTTGCAGCTCAGCCTTTCTTTGTCGCAAGTTTCGCTGCTGCAGCCCAATCTGCTCCTTAGTCCTCAAATACTTCAGCACGTCTTTCGTGCCATGGCTTACATTTTTTTTCTTGCGTCTGGTTTGACATCATCTTTCCGATATGGCGAGACAGCACGTATCTTGTTCTTCTCAACGCGTTGTTACTGAACTGAATGTATCGGATAACCTAAAGAAAAATTTCACAGATTGTAACGTAGTGTTTGTGACATGCCCTTGTATTGTTCAATTACCGACGGACACAGTTGACTGAAGCAAACAATGTGAACGAGTGTGTGGTTTAATAATTTTCCAGCACTTGAAATCAACGGAATAGACATAATGGCTGAGTTAGGGCCGCCTGTTCTCTTATGGTCACGAACAACTCGATTTATTCGTGGGTCAGCCGGTCGCCCTTTGGAACTACGAAACGTACGGCCTAGTAGTTGGTGGCAAGCAACATGCAACATTGCAGTGTCCATATACGTTCTTCGAGGATTAATGTTTGGTAACTGGGCTATTTTTTTTTCTTTTTACATACGTTTCTGTGCTATTCAAACTTATTAATTCTAATTTGACAAAATTTCCCATTGTTCCATCTCTGTTACTAGCCAGTACTTTTTCTGCTGTTCAAAATCAAAATCTCACCTTTTTTTCTGTCAAACCCTGACGGTCAAGGAGGTGGTGTGTGATCCTGTTCCGAGAAACAGTGTTCTTGGGTCGTGTTTCCGCCGTTCCTGCACTAGAACAAGAAACCTGGGTCGGCAACAGGACGCCGGAACTCGACCTACATGTGCAGAGATAAGGCACATGCATAGCGCCCTCTTCGGTTCAAAGAAATATTATTTACCTCGTGACGGCACTCTGGTGTAAACTTTCGGTTTATGTTGATTTTCCGGTATTAAATTCCATGGTTTTCAGATTGTTTTACTTTAAGGAGGATTATGTAAGCGAGGGGGAAACTTAAAACAAAAAGGAACAAGAATGTGGCGGCACAAGAATCCTGGCACAGATATGTGTATATTATTTCATTTCTGTCCCAATGAGTATGGGATGTTACATGTTGTATATGCATAAGATTGAATTTTTTTTACAGGGAAAGTATTTCTAATAAATAAAAAAACGACAGTCAATACTTGGTGATCTGCAAGAGCTCTGCAAAAGATAATACAAGAAGTATCATAAATACACGTACAATTCTTCCTTTAACCTATATAACATGTTTACAGGTTGAAACCAGTTTATTTACAAATATTAAGGACACTGACGTACACGCACATATTACAACATCTAATTTGCAGTTTCGATAATGGTTTCACCAGATTCATGCATGGTATATGAATAATTTAGAAAACAAACCAACTAATGAATATGAAGGATGTGAGACACATACTCCCAGTATTATTTAGTTTTATAAGAACCTACCAACTACAAAGCTGAGGCTGGCAAATGCCAACGGCTACCAGCTGCCGGTACGTGTACCATAAACTGCAAATGTCAAGATGCTGTAAGATAAAAAAAGAAAATTTCATATAATATGCACGTACAGTGTATAATGTTATTTACATATCCCTTCTTTATTCTTCTAGATCAATCTATCTAGGGACATATACCCGTGGCTGTAATTTGCTCAAATAATACATATGTTCCTGGGCACTTATTTTATCAAAGAAAATGTGCATAATTTAACTTAATTTTTTTAGATACATATTTTACACAACTAATAATTTTTAATTACAAGAATGGAAGTGTTCATATGGACAGAGCAACAGATAACCCAAGCCTGGAGCCTGATATGTGTCTGATATGCTGATATATGGATCTCAACTTCTCCATGTATCTTTAGCTCTTTTTTTTCTCTCTCTCTCAATTAATTAAAACACATTGCAAAAGAGTCAAGACAGTGTGTACGTGGACATGTAACAAGGAAGACTATTGACTAAGTATAGAAAGGTTGTAATACGTTACCTGTATCACACAATCTGTTAATTAATATAAAGAAAGTTCTAACTTACCCTGCAGCTGATCACAATTTGCCAATCAACACGGTAATGACCTTACTAGTTAGTACCCCATACGCGTATGTAATATACATGTTTGAGAGTTAGAGTACTAAAGACCGAGTTGGCAAATGATGCTTGCTCTAGGAGGCTCTGCAGCAGAGTGACTCAGTTTTTAATGTCTCCAGTAGTCACCCCATGCCCAACAAAAGAGGGTGGTGCAGAACCAAGCTGCACATTTTGATTGAATGCAGGGCAGAGACAAAAGTTTGTTCAGATCGCCGGCATGGATGCATGCCCAGCTGCATAAATTGCTGCTGCACACAACTGTTGAGAGAGTATGAGAATAATGCACTGGCAGAGGGCGCTGTATTCAGCATTGCTACAACTTGAAGGTTTCATTCAGTACATGTATAATGAGTTACATTTGCAAGACAGTGAAGAAACCTGGTGACTCATGATTGACCGCTCATGCTCAATATGTGAGAGAAAAGAAAAAATGTCACAGGGAAGTGGAGGGACTAGGTGACCTAAGTGGGTCGACAAGTCACAGTTAGACGGTGGTGGTGGTGTACATGTGTGTGTGGGTTAAGTTTACTTGCTTGACCACAGAAAGCTCTTGAGATTGTTACTTTCCTCGTTTGTCTTGGCAAGAAATTACAGAGAGGGTTGGAGGCACAAAAAAGTTTTTTCCTCGGGTTTTCGATCGTGTCGGTACGGAATTAACTACTGATGCCCTTATACTTCGCATCAGGCAACGTACACTGTCATGTAAATTATGCGCTTGATATTAAATCGAACCCTTCTCCCAGTTGTCCATTGATCCTCAACAAAAGACTGTTCTGCCCATCATGCTGGCCATTTAATGTCTGAATAGACCCCGAAATCAGTGATTGACAAGAAGGGGCAGCACGTAATCACAAATTAACTGTCGGGAAAAGTCAAAGACCAATGGTCTTGTATTTCGGTTCCCAGGAGTCATTAAATAATGAAAAGTGAGTCCCAAAGGTTAGTTCGTGCTTACTTGGAAACGTTTTTAACTGGTCATAGAATTTTGCGCACGATCAGTACGCAAAATTGAGATAATTTTTATGGCTTATTAAATGTTGTTGCTGTTTTGGGAGTTTTTGATTTTCTTGTTCTATCCTTGATTCATTTCTAGCTAATATTTACGCCTAAGATGACACTAAGTCGCCAATTCTACTTTTAAAGTCTAAATTTGCCTACCTTTCCTTGTCTGTCCACGCCACATTAAACCTATGACTGGCCACCAATTCAAAATACAATAATTTAGTGATTGGTACAACCCGGCAAGATGTGGGACGGAGAGGTACCCTCCTACATATCCAAGCCCTATTGACACTCCAGACTATTATACACATATCGACTGGCAGTGAGGGCTGCTAGTAAACGTCTATGTTGGCCTCGGGAAACAGAACCTTCTTCTGGTCACTCACAGTCCCTCGAGGACACAGACATGCACTAGTGGCCTCATTGCCAATGCCAGTCCATATGTGTTTTATAACACACCTCAAACTTTGAGGTTTTAAACTGTTTTAATTCAACTCAATAGAACTCTAAAAATGCGCAAAAATTGAAGTTTCATTTCAGTGTCCCTTCGTGCGGTGTAATTTTGAGTAAAAATGTAACTTTTTTCTCAATACCAATAGAAGTATTGCGGAAATTGAAGGTTCATTTTAGTTTGCATAGACGCAGTGAAATTTTGTGTTGCTGTATACAACTAGGAAAAGAACTCTTCTAGGGTTTGAACTGTTTCAATTCAGGACAACCTTCAGAGGGCGCAGTAACCAGTCAAAAATCTTCACAGACATATATAAACGCATATACCACCAAATCCTATTCCAAAACTCACTTATGTTTCACTGCCATAGGTCAGGACATTAAATTTTAGTTTCTGCGGTCGCGCATGCGCAGCAGCCTTTAGTGTTCCGGCAGCTCGCAAATTATACTAGCAGACGACGAAAGTGATATTTTGTTGGGTTGGAGGTCCTATAATAAATTGTTTGCCACTTAATAACAAAGCCCTTGGAAGGGGTACAATTCGGCAAGTGTATGAAACAATCATGACAGATCTCTTCTGTCTGAAAGAAAATATTGGAAATGAGCAAAATAAAAGAAAAATGGATTTTCACAAAAGAAAAAACTTATCGAAATCACGTGCAAAGTTTGTTGAACAATGCAACATTTGAAACTCCTTTTTGAAATATTTCTCTAGTTTTCCCAAAGAAAACTGCCATACTGCCTGAAGGACCAATACTTGCTGGCATCGTTACGGGTATTTCGTAGCTGGCAAGAACTCTGACGTTTGATTCTGACTTTTTCTAGAACCCCCCCCCCATCACGCAGTGTTTACGTGAAACATGCCACCAGTCGGTACTTCTAAGACACTAGCTACGTCGTGCTGGTACAGGGTGCCTGACCAATTTCCAGGGATTGTGTGGACGGAGCCTTTGTCCACGGGTTGGCAAATTACCTTGTCGAGGCGGAAGGTCAGCACATGTATATAATTGCAAAACAAGCAACCCGCCAGAATGTTCTAAGTCCAGACACCGACAATTGACGATACAATGTCCGGTGTAAGAAAGACGTGTTACCGTTCCTTTGTGTACAGGTGTTCTAGCGTGGCCCTAATCGACGTTACCCGACAGTATTGCCAAATTTGTGTTGTAAACTTCAAAATCATTTAGATAAATACTTTTAGGCCTACCTTCACAATGCTGCTAATGTCGTGAAATTAGTCCAAAAGAAAAAAAGGTCGCATCCAGAAATTGGCACAAACTCAGTTTGAGTGTTTTGAAAGGCAGTGCACTTGAATAAATCTTAGACAATTCCGTGTCAGAGTCGACATTTCTTTGAAAAAGATAACGATAAGTCATCAATATAGTGACTTTTTTCTCTGCACCTGTTACACCCGCCCAATGGAACTTGTCATTGATATTGTCTTCGAATAATACAAGTCTTTGCTTGGTAGGCTATTTGTATTCTTTTAATTACTCTTGGAAATTGAAGAATGTTTTCTAAATTAACACAATCATGTCAGATGAGACAGGAAAAACCTGAACCCCATATTGAATAGAAATACCCATGTACGACAAAAACACTAGTGAGCTGATATTTCGTTCACGCTGCATCCCTGAAGTGAAGTAAAGAGTCCCCAATGCTTGACAAGCTCTCCGTCTTGACATTGACATTCATGGGGTGATCCTCGTTCCTTCCAAAGTGACCCACTGCATTAGCACAAATTAAAATTTGGACAGTCATTTTAAAAAGAAAACTCCCCAGGCCAAATGATGGAATTAGTGCAGAGTTCAAAACCGAGCAGTTTTTTCTGAATCTGCACAGGTAGATGTATTGGTTGACATATTCCTTAGGAATGGTTTCTAAATATCACTGAGTAAACTCGATCATTAGCCTCTAACGTATTTTCTAGTTCATGTTTAACGAGTTTCTTTTTCTCCATGGTTTTTGTGGTACTTCCACTCATGAGACTACATATATAAAATTCAGAGGTACAACTTGGATGTTTTGCTGTACTGTCTTAGATTTGCAGAAAACATTGCCATAATGTGGTGTCAAGTCTCCCAGTGCTCAGGAATGCTGACACATATCAGATACAAGTACATGTAAATTATAGGATACACTTCCCATTAAGACAATTAAAAACAGAGTAGAATTTATAACAAGTCATTGTAACTTTTAATTTAACATGAAATTACATGAGAGAAAATGCTTTAATTAATAAAAATCAATTGAGAAACGAAATATGAAAAAATAATTTTGTCATTGATACCTCATGTTTGCAACGTATACATGTATATTGTTGGTATTGAATATTCCAATCATGCCAAAATAACCATCATGAGCTTAACAGAATCCCTTAATAAACTGACGGATATGACGTGAAGGTTTACATAGGGAAGTAACAATATGAAAGCGTGTTTTCAGTTGTACGTGTATTGGAAGGAGTTCCACACGGACACCACTTGACACCCTGTGCATATATCATGTATTTATCTATGTCTAAGTTCATGATGTATGGGACTGGTCAGAAACTGTTAAAGTGTTTTCCAAGTAAACAACTTGGTGTTTTCCCTTCTAAATTGAACTTTTCTTGACATGTTTTTGCTTTCTGACGGCTAATAGGTCACTGTAGGGAACAATTAATGGCGTCTGCATATCCCGAAAAACTGTTGCGTTGGCGCTTTATCACACGCCTGGCCCACATGCACCAGACAAGGTTTATGAATACAGCCGTCGACTACGCCCCTCGAGTTCCCAATTCTAGATCAATTAGTATAAAGCATGACCATATCTCTTTAAATAGAGCAATTTCAAACGGTCTCTGATCGACTTACTGAGCATCTTTGTGCAGCACCCATAACCTTGGTGTGGTATGCCGCTGTGGGGATTTTGATGACTGAAAAATGTTTTTTTTTCTTTCTTTCTCGGTACCTACACGTACATGTTAGGATGGTGCTGTGCATGTTGAACACACGTAAAACAAATTCTTACTGTTCTCTTCAACAGGACTTTCCCATACCATGCCAAGCCTTATTTTTGCTTTTCCAAACATAGTTTTTGGGTGGCAGACTCGGGAAAACTTGAGAAATATGCCATTTTCCACCTAAAAAACTTATGGTTTTTGCATTTGTATCAATTACATTCGCAGAAGACGTCACCGATCAAATCCAAATAAGGCAAGAGATATTGGTCGTTTTGAAGTTATACTTTCACATATTGAAATGGAAGGTCTGAAGTTCAAATCGATTGCAAAGAAAAACGGAAAATCAATTTGCAGATGATGATACCAGATAAATTCTGAGCTCAAAACTGTGATCATTGGGCAGCCATCTTCATTTTCACACGGGCACAAAACTTTTGCCGCACAAACTTAATGTCCCGCCCAAATCATTGATCAATGGCTGAAACACACGTGAACTACAGGAGTTTTTCGTGATCTGCGCGGCGCCCGACTAAAATCAAAACTTTGGGCAAAATCCTCCCTCGGTATAGGAATGCACAGTTAAAGAATTGCAGCCCCAAAATTCCATGAGGCCGTTTTTCGATTGTGAAAAAAATCCTCTATTTACTTTATTTGGCCCATTTAGATTCAAAACAATGCTTTTGCAATATTTCAAAATAAGGGACAGCAAAGCCGAAGAGCAAAAAGGTAAACGTATTTTGGGAGCACATGTAAACAAAATACATGCACTGTAAATGCGTTGCGAGTAATGCGCACTGAAGCGACGAATGGCAGATCCATCTCTTCGCCCATTGTTTGCCCATACATTTCAAAGACTGGCGGTCTATGCGTTTTGAGATCATTATAATAATAATAGTAATAATACAAATGAAGTGACTACGTCAAGTGCGTGTGTGTAAAAGGCATTAGAGCGAGAATCAGCGCGTGAACCAACACAGACACTTGCCCCGTTTGTTTGCACTAAACTTTCTAGTTCACAGTTACGTCACGATTTGGTACCCCCAATTGCCGAAAGAAAAACAGGTGGTTACAAGCGCGTCCCCGCACGCGTTCTGCGTGTACGCAAAGTCCATCCGGTTCGTGACTTCGTCACAAAGGCGGACGCGCCACGATTTGCAGGCTCTCATTGGACAATCGCTGAAGTAGCGCGTTAACTTCCGGTTCCACGGTTCCATGTAAACTGCAA
This sequence comes from Acanthaster planci, assembly GCF_001949145.1. Next base: position 832,030 of record NW_019091397.1, read on the forward strand.
TCAATGCATATAACTCTATCTGCAGTGCACGTGTGCAGTGGGCGTGGTTTAAGCTGGTGACGTTACACTTACCAACCGGATTCAACGACCTTCGGCAAATTAATGTAGGGTGTATCGTACAACGTAGGCTCTGCAATCCTTCACCAATCTTTTGGACCTGTGACATAATTAATATTGAGAAAATGCATGTCAAAGCATAAAAAAATGAGTAGTCGAGCTTCTCGGTAACCAGGTGACCTGTTGAGCAAGCAACTTCTAATGACACACAAAGGCTGAACATATTTTTAATTAAGATTTCGTCTGTAAATTCTTTAATCGCAAATTATTGGTATTGTTAATTGGATTGCTTGGTGAAGTTAACAATTGTCGTTCCAATAAAACATAGTTTGGCTTCCAAGAGGTGTAGAGGAGCCTGGTACGAGCGATTACATGCTGCCAAGGTGTTGGGAAAATTTAGATAACAAAAGTTATCTAAAGTTCGTAGCCTAAAAAGTGATAGCCGGTACAATGTTCAGCTTTTGCTTCCAAGTGTTGTGACGTTATCAAACTGAAAGTTGCGCGTTAATCATACTTCCACGTATAATTTCCATATTTTTATTTACCGAAAAAGGGTCACTTGGGAGACATTCCCATAGGAAAGTGCACCAGATGTTTCAAACTTTACCGTCCCATAATTCAATATTCCCTGATCCGATCTTAACCAAACTTGGCATGTTTTCCTTTCAGACCCTAATCAATCATCTCTCAAAATATGGATTATGAAATTTTCCTCCTTTTGGTAGTTGGAGCATTAAATGTCCGATGTCCCCCTAATGTTGAAAAATTTACCACAAAATGTCTCCCAAGGGAACTATTTGGAAACATTTAGGTTTTTGTGCTTCCTTGTTGGATTGGTTGTTGAATTCGGTGGTTGAATTTTGTCGTTGTCAAAGGTGGATCAAGAACCCCGCATATTTTTTTTTGGGGGGGGCAAGATTTTGTATTCCTCAAAAGCAGCCGCGGGATTCGGGTCCCGAAAAAATAGTTTTGGAAAGGTCGATCAAAATGAGCCCTCTTTCCCTTTTACCTTCCCTTTACTTCTCTTCTGTTCGGTTCTTCTTCTCTTTCCCCTTTTCTACCTTTTTCTGCACTAAATTTTATTTCTCATTCTTTCTGTTTCAATCTTTTTACCTTCCTTATTTTATTCTTACCCTTCATGATTTTCATTGCCCGGGGGCAGTGTTCCCCCACCCCGTCCCCCGCTGGCTATGCCGCTACTATACCCAGATCATACGATTCAGCTTGTAGTAAATTTCCACATTGTGGGGAAACATGCTCTCAGATTAATGGAGCATTACAATGTATCTTTTCTGACAGCTCAGGTTACACATACACATCAGGCCTGGGGCAGCGCGGGGATGGGTGGGGAAAATGTTTGATCGGCGCATTACAAAATGAAAACTTGAGGTAACGCAGGAAATCTAAAATTGAATTACAGTAATCATGTACTCCAGTTTGACATATAAAGTCAATTTCATGTTCGTATATAGGGCTCAAAGTGACCAACATAATTATTTAACTGGGACAACACAGGTGGCACTGGCACAATATTGCAGAATACCTAGTCTTGGTTCCAAGACCTTCCAGGAGTTATTCTGCGACACGAATCACACACGTGCACCGTTAGAGGGAGCTATCACTACAAGGTCGTTATCGCAGGGTAACGATTCGTGGGGGGATAGCGCTCTGCACATGTACGTACAGTACGTGTGATGGTTCGTTTCGTGGAACAACTGGAAGGCCTTCAAACCAAGAATACAGAATACCCTGCAACTCATTCTGTCCACCACGTAAGGCTCTGAGGTCAAGGGTCCCACTAACCTCATTTTAAAAATAGCGCTCTTTATCACCCACGTCTGGATTCTACTCTGTACAAGTCGCCCCCCTACCCCATGACAAAATCTTGGATGCGCCAAACCTTTGGTTTGATGACGTCACGGCACTTGTAAGCAAAAGCTGAACATTGTACCGGTTATCACTTTTTAGGCTACGAACACAGTAAAGGGACAAGGTGCAAACATGGAAGAAGAAATAACTGATTTCCACAAAACAGGTGATCATACAACTCGATAGAAACGAGTATTTAAAAACTGTCCCTACAGCACCTGCCAGTCTAATGACATCCTGATTATTATACCTTTCCAAGTCATTTGCGGCTTTATAGAGAACATAATGGGCACTAATACATTATCGGTTGATAGTTTGATACATTATCAGTTGATACGTGATTCTGTTCTATGGTGATACGTTATCGGTTAGAGTATTTTTGTTACTACATTATCCGTCAACTCGTGATACATTATTGGTCAGAAGGTTCACTACACCATCGGTCTTTGTAATACAATATCGGTTGGTGATTACGGAGCTCTTGATGTGCCATCTGACTTGTTGAGATCCTAACATACTTTTTGTCGGGATGACGAAATAATACACGCAAGATGTTGACATCCTGAGAAAATTTATTACGGGATGGCGACATGTTAAAAGTCGAATGATGACATCCTCAGATAATTTATCATAGGATGACGACATCCGAGATAATTTATCATGGATGACGACATTGAAAGGGTGGAATAATGACATTATTGATTTTGTGAATGGGTGCATTGACAAACCACCTTGAAAACACACAGGTGACCTGAGGTACTTTTGTCTTTTTAAAGTATTGTCTTCCTATTGCCATACATGATATTAATTAGATTGATACAACGTCATGATGCCTAACCGCTTGTTACATTCAGTGAAGTAGACATGACATTTGCTGGGTGTCTCTGGATGACGAAGTCCTGAGATAATGATTATCTCAGGATGTCTCCACCCAACTTTTAGAGTGTAATCATCCTATGATAAAGTATATGAGGCTGTCATCATTCAACTTTCATCCCGTGATAAATTATCTCAGGATGTTGACATGTTGTCTTTATTATGTTCCCATCCCGAGAAATATATGTCAGGATCTGAACAAGTCGGATGGCACTTCCAGAACTCCATAGTACGTTGATACATTATCCGTTGGTTTCTTCATTATCAGTTGTAACAGTGGTTGCTAATGTAATAAAAATACTCCCTCTTTCGAATGATAGATTGTCCCCTTTATACTTCAAAGTTTCCTAATTTGGGAGGCTGTTGCAGACCTTGTTGCTTTATTGTCTTTATCTTTCTCAAAGAGTTACGACCATGTACAGTACACGTGCTCTGGTGGGAATTCAAGTGTACAGCGTTTATAGAGTTTGGGTGGAGATAAACACACCGCAGGAGACAAAAATGTCTAACGAAAAACCGTCTGAAAAGTCTGAGATATTCATACCTAGCTTTATTACTTTACCTCACTTTACTTTTGAAAACCAGGTATGGATACCACATTTATAAAGGGTCGTAGTGGCCCCGTCATGTAGCGTACAGTACTGTCCCCTCACTGCAGAGACGACAATTGAACAGTACCCACCCCGAAAACTTACGCTACGAAATCTACAATTTTGTTCAAATGAGTTCGAACAACCTTGCTCAGGCTTTGTTCGTTTATTGCTGAAGGGATGGTTGCTGGGTTATGTTTCTTGTGAACTCATGGAGGCTCATTTGAGCTAAGTTTGTGTTCAATAAATCCCAGAGAGAACAGGCCTTTAGACGGTCTAAGTTTATTATGCCCATTGTCAGTACTCTTGTAAGTCTGCGATTAAGGTTTCTCTGAAGTCTCTGAAGAGCATAAATGTTGAACATACCAGGCTTGTGTGTGTCTATGGGGCACTGTTGACTGTTACTTCTTCGGTCCATTTAGCCGCATGGGGTGTCAGGATGACGGGGCCACATTGGCAGGGAGTCAGAGCAATATTCAGACCAAGCCTGATCCGTCCACCTCGGTCTCCCCTTTTTTGCTTCTATGAAGTGTAAAGGGGCTTAACATAATTTCTAGCTGTTTAAGTTTCGTGTCTCCAACCTCACACTTTACTTCGCACGTGTTTAATTTCAGATACTTTTTTCCATAACACTGTTGACTGTAATGTTGAGTTTCTTACAAGGGATTTTGACGATTTGTTACCTTATTTCACACTACACTTGTAATGTTGATTTTGTAAGAGAGTACGCGTTTTAACAATGTTATGAGGCCCATGCAGTCTCTGTATGTCTTTGTCACTTACCCAGGATGACTGTCCAGGGCATGAATTTGCAACTTAATACAGCCTGCCTATGTCTATACTGTCACCAAAATGGCTACACCTCATACGGCCATAGATGCATTTGTCTAAAATTTTGCGTGATCGAACGTCATAACAGCTTTGGTGTGCATAATGTGTGAGTACCATTAGTGCCCCAGACCTTCGAACTCCCCGACACTTGAATTATGATAGCGGCATTACTGTGAAACCAAGATGAAAGCGTCGCTGTTATTTTGTGAAATGTGCATTATGCTTGCGTGGTTCGTGGGGCTCTAAGTGTGTTGTTACCGAGCCATCAATTAACCAGCAAGCTCTGCATACAGAATATTAACAACCTGAGCAGAGTATTGACTACCTGAATAAATTTTTGCTTTCCTTAAGAAAAGGACCCCTTCCTCTTTTCCATATTGCGGGAAACAGGGCCAGCTAACAAGAGTCATAGGTCTACCTGAATACATCTCGAGGCGGGGCCAGGTCTCGCCCCAGTCTTACATTGCATCGCAAATTTAGTTGCCGTGGTAACGGCGGTGCCGTCTGCCTTTGGCAATTTACGGCTTGCTTATAGTGGTACCTCTCGGAGGCAGCAGCAGAACGTATGCGTCTATTGGTTTGTGATGCCAGCATGTGATACTGGCATGAATAATGAACACCCCGTCAACATGTACAAGGCCGACCGTTGATCAGCGCCGTAATTTCGCTGATACCGGCTTGAACCAACAGACGAGGCGAGCACACAGCCATGCGCTTTCAAGAACGTCGTACCTCGCTCCGTTCGGCAACAGTGCTTTCCTTCGCACAATGGCAAAATCATGGATTGTTTACCAACAGCTGGCTTGGAGATGCGTCTGTTTGGATCTAAACGCTAGGAAATAAGGTCGACAAGTTCCTGAGAGGTGCCCCTTTTTGGCGAACAATGCCTACGTCAAGGCGGGGCCTTGTGGCCCCACAGAACACCTTCTTGGAGAGCATAATCAGAAGATCCGCCGTCCAACGTAAGTGCAAGCCCAGTGGTCTAAATGTGTAGTACCCTTGTGTCTGTTTTTCTAAGGAGAAAAATGTCACGCATCGCCGGAAGATTCGTAGCACAATTACTCGTAAGCCGTTACGATATGCTATCGGGAACAAAACTTAGTTATTTTAACCGGCAGAAACGACAGCCTTTCTTGATCATTGGGCAGTATTTGCTTCATTGCAACATTGCATGCTCAAATGGAAAAGTTATAGGATGTTCTTTAGTGGAAAATTTCTTTAATTAACTGCCGTTAAAACTATCGTCATCTTTCCAAATATAGCACGATGATTATATTTTGTCAACAAACTCTCTCATAAATGTATACCATGCACATTTTCGTAGTGTCATGTCAAATAAATAAAATATCAGTATATTTCGTTTCATTACAGTAGTTTGAGAATTTTGTAAATAAGTCATCCACTTTCAGCAATGCCACAATAACATTAAAATGAACCACGCGTGACATGTAAATGAAATGGAACAAATTACACGCATTTGTCACGACGGAAGATTACCTAGTAAAGCTATTCGAAATAAATTTGTGTCACTCTAATATTCAGTATGTATTCTCATACTACAAAATATAATTATATGGGCTGATGGATAACTAAATCATTCGTAATTCTTCTATCGCAGAATGCTCTAGAATCGCAGAATAGGTTCAAATCTAATTTAATATCAACAATACGTTTTGCTATTGCAAAAACCTGCATAATAATGAAAGCAGAACATCCTCGGAAAACTGTTTCATCCTTTCGGCAAAAAGAGTTGTGCAAAGCGTCACAAATGGAAAACTTATTCGTTACAGGTAAGCTACAAAATTATACAAGCTTGACCTTAAATCTTGCGCAATTAATTTGGATCAAATCTGTTACCATCTGCCCATAAGACCAAAGTGTCAAGTCTAAAGTTTTCCACAGCAAAGGGCACATTTTCTAGCCCGGAAGTGATTTAGTCTAATTCGAAATATTTTGTGAAAACAATTCCTTGCCCATTCTGTCAGGTTGGCCTTTTTCTGCAGATTTTTGAACATTTCTTTATGCCAAAACACGAAAACGGCAAATTGCATTTTCTACACCTTGGACACAAAATGTCGCACTTGTTTCTCCAAGGGTGATTAGCAATAACAATTGCCCTGGCGAGTTTATGTTTTATTTCCACTGAACTGAATTGGTTTAGTATGTAGGGGAACAAAGTTCAAAAAGAACAACCTTAGTTTTTAAAAAATTATGAAAACATGTCTTCTAATTTTAAGTGTTTTTTCCTCTCTTCCATGGTCCTTTGAAGATCCCGCTGGGAGATAATCAATGCTTGAACTCAAACTCACATAGATGATACAGACATCCTTAATTGCTGGCCTGGACACAAGCGCTTCTTGCTTATGCAATTTAGTCGTATTTACACTATGCAGCAAAATCGCTTGTGAATATTAATCTTTAAAATTTGAAATCTATATAGTTACGTTCATCATACATGCACATACATGTATCGACAGCCGATAACAGCCCCCGCATCGGACGTGCACAATAATGATCGCAAGGTCTGTTTCCGATTTCTTGGCTGTGGCTTGAAAATATGCACCCACTACCCATAGATTTGCGTGTAATTCGAAGACATAGCCAAGTAATTTGGACACTGTCTTACAGTCTTGGCTTCTGGCAATGAGAGTTTATTGTCTTGCCTGAATGACCATTGACCAACAGAGCTCATCATGGCATTTGCATAAGCTGTTTTCGTTGTTATGACTAGAACTGCGCCCCAAATATTTTCAGTGTATTTGTCTTACTCGCACAAGTTCCTTTTTAAGCAGTTTAAATACACTCTTTCAAACTCCTCACCTACCAGATTGACATCAATTTAGAAAAAAAAAGTTATCAGTACATCTTGCATGGTTTATGTTTTCATTAATACTACAGTAATTGTTCAAATCTTGTTTTGAAAGTCCCAGTTCGAAAGAACATCCCTTACCATTATTTTGATTTTTTTAATTAATGAAGAAGCTCTCCTTAGATACTGTCACTTTGATTTATCTTTCGTGTGTCAATGGGTTTGAATGAATTTCAGCGCCTCTGCTTCTACTCAGGACGTTAAATATGGAAACGAAGGAATAACTAATAAACCGAATAAAAAAAAGACAATGCCATACCCCCAATATTCATCGGGATGGACATAGTTTGGTCTGAATAGACTTCATTAAATTCAATCTTTAGAGTGTAAGTGGTCTTGGAATGAAATATATTTCCCTAACGTTTTACACAAAGCAAGTTACAGTCCTCCACATATTTCCAAGTCATTAAATGACGGTAGGGAACTATCCTCTTCCAATTCAACTTCAAGCTCATTCCTCCTCGCTTTGTGGGGATGTTTACTGGAAGACAAGGCCGGTACGCCTGCTGACTTCTAATGCGGTTTTTGTTCGATGCTCAAGTTGGGTACACGTTTTCGATCCAGTGCTTCCTGCATCGACCAAGTACACGTTGGTCACCAGCGAAGCAGCGTACAGCGCGCAGCCATCTAATTAGTGAGCATCTGTCGTCGTTTTCGTGGTGCTTAAGACACAATGCAGTACATTCCGACCATTTTAACAGCTCACCGACCGCAGGTGACTGTATAGATTTTTCAGCCGCGCTTGAGTCCTGCACTCAAAGACAAGGATTCATGTCAGAGCGTTTCATGCAAAGCTGCAGTTCAGTTGTCGATCAATTTCCTTGCCAATTGTTTTTTCACCATTCACTTGATACACAAGCCGTAGGTTGATATCCTTGCAAAGGAAACAACCTGCAAAAGGTGTTTGGTCTGGACCTGGACTTCGGAAACCCGTCTCGTGAGTCTAAAAGATGTATGCTTGCCAAGGATTATCAATTCAGTCATTGTGACGCATAATATGGATGTAACATTCAATCTGCATCAGGCTACCTCAATGACATAAATCGATCTAACCGAAGTGTACTTGTTTTCATATGAAAAGTGGACAGTGGAAGTGAAACGCTCGTATAAAGAAGATGAAAGTTTGGAAGAGATTTATTGCCAAGAATCTTTATTAGATAGAATGGACTTCGCGCTCATCCGTCGGAAGCTTTAGAATCGATGTATCGTTTTAATCTGTTGTCAGGTTTTTGTTGGCATGGCTGTTGACAATATAAGAGGTTTCGACATTATTGATAGTAAAACTTGCGTCATGGTTACGGGAATGACAAATATTGAATGTCAGCCCTTTTGACGTAATTATGCATCTTGAGACCCGTAATGGAACTTTCATTACATTTTCTATGTACTATGATTCATCGCACTCACGCTTCATGTTGTGTTGCTTGTATAAATATGCGGAATATTCACGAATCCTCAAGTTAACATATTTGATAAAATTTCTCACATCCCAGTAGATTTCCTTAAGTATGAAAGCTAAACATTATGAATTAAAGGTTTTAAAGAATTAAAAATCTACATTTGTATTGAACTTTCCCGCCCATGAATTTGGACGATCATAGGCAAGAAAAAAATGCTCTCACTATTTTGGTACGAAAATAGCTCATTCCTTTTAAGGCCCTAACCTTCTGTTCGAAAATTCTTGTGTTATTTACATTCGAAGTACCGATTAGTCTTCATAAATTGTCTGATAGTTTATTTTGTCATGTAAAACCACATGTAATTTGTTTGCCCACTGGACATCGCTTAAATGCTGTTAATATTTTTAAAGTTATATTCTATACCCTGCCGAAATGAAACATACCGATTAGGTCTTGTTTAAAAATAAAGAACTAGGAGGCAGTTTATGTTTGCCTTACTTATCACATTTATACTCAATGCAATTTTCTTAATTTGGTCAAGTCACAATCAAAATATAATTGTATGTTATTGTTTATTATATAAACAATAACTTTCCAAAATTTGGTTCCATTAAACCGAAAACAAACACTGTACATGCAATGCAGTTGCAATATAACTGGCGATTTTTCAAGCTGGTTATTGTCCTTCGTTATGTCCACTTCAATGTTAGCAAGGTGCTACATATCGATCCGCCTGTATTTGCTGGTTATTATTTGATTACTTTATTATAATGACTTTGTGATTACGCTGGCCTCCGTGCACATGGTTGCTATGCCGTGATTAATTAGTCAGCCTCCGTCAAGCGTGCGGGCCGAAGGGACCGCATTGTATCTAAATGTGACCTTCAGCTGATAAACTCCTAGATACCATATTGAGTTTATCGATGAAATTAACTGCCAACTTCTGTTGAAGTTTCTTTGAGCATCAGCACTTAAATGACTAAAAGGTGGCCTATATTTCCTCAAATGTCCCCCTATATACATATAAATATTTTGTAATGAGCCGCAGTAAATCATGACAGATCAAATTAGCAAGTCTGATAAGTTTCCAAGTTCCCCGCCAATTTCGTGCTGATTTCCATAGGCCTACCATATAGATGCAGTTTCTGAGTTTGAATCCTTAGAGACAGTCCATAAGCGCTGCTTATAGCGACGTCGACTTTCCTCCACACAGTACGCACTGTATGTAGGCCTATCTGTCGATAGTCCTGCTCTTCAACATAAATGTCTTCGTTCCAGAGTGTAACTTCAATTGTGCATCTTTGTGCAGGTTAGACACCAGTGGTACGTAACAGAAATATTAACAAGGATTGAAGTCTGGTGTTAAGTAGCGCTTTCAAGAAAAATATCATCAAAGTAATTTAGAATGACCAAAATTTAATAAAATCAAATATTTTCCTCTTGTTTCAGTACCGTATTGAATTTGTTACAAATTGAAACATCTCTTAGTTTACCATTTCACCTTACAAGAGTCAGATAAGGTAATTCTACAGGAGAAAACTACTCCCCAGAAATGGTAGAAATTGTTACCATAGAAACGGAAGCTAAGTGCAAAGCTGAAGATGATGTGATAGATAGGTTAATTCTTTTACCCATGACGTGCTTCACTTTTGCTGTAGTTCTTCACTGTGAAGTTCTTCGCTAATCAAATTCTTTTATGACGGTTCAGTGAACGATAAATGCTTTAAATTAAGATTACATGAAACTGTGGAAATAATTCACTTCTTTCTTTTAAGGACCAGTTTGAATGGTCTCAGAAATTAATCTGAGTCCAAATATGAAAAATGATGGCTGTCATTTTAAGTAAAATCGATCATCTCCCATCTTGGATACGCAAAACAGTCGAATCGATGTAACAGCCCATGCAACTCTTACGACAATCAAGGAAGCTCTTTAGGGCCTGGCTAGTCTGAGAAAAATAAAGCGCTTTAAAAACGACTGCAAGAAATATGTGCAATGGCCACTATCATTCTGGAATATACAGAGCTAGGACTAGTAACCGATGTTATTGAACAATACCCAACAAAATTCTTGTGCATCAAAGATGTAGCCTGCTTTTTCGTAAGTGACAGAGGGTCTTATTTGTATTATATTTTGCAACTGTGAGGAAAATGCACGTTGTAGTCGATAGCAACCTGACATTTACCTCGACCACTCACTGAACATAACGCTGCGTTGCCAAGTGCTGTCTTACAAACTACGCCATGTTTGTACTGAACCCAAATGCATTAGTGAAGTCACGAATGATTGCACAGAAAAGACTCGTGCAGAACGGAAAGTGTGCTTTATGATTTGAGTAAACACTCTGGAAAACATATCCAGCTAGTTACAGGAGACCTTTAGATAATAAGAAAACTAAAAATACTGCACGATGCCGGTGCGTTACATGCCATTTTTGAAGAACTATTTCCAAGAAAATCGCACAACGGGTTTTTTGTTGTAAACGAAAAATGGCTCAGTTTGTGCATTGTGCATAGGGCCATGAAGCTATTAACATGATTATGATAAAATATGTATATCTCGTATATATTTGATCATTCGAAACAAGCCCAAAAATGTAGCTGCAATGAAGTTCTCTTAGACACAATTTATCTGCAATATTGTACTCTGTCTGAAAACTATTCTACACTTCTATTTTGTTAAACTCTTTGGAAAGTGCAGTTTTTAAACACTTTAAATTACCCATGCTATCCCTCTGCTGTGATGTCATCCAGGAAGACATATTCAGTGTACAGGTTTTTCTTTTAAAATCGGTAACCCAGAATGTACTTGCTGAAAATATTTCTGAGAAAGGGATTCACACTTGTTTATTGCTATGCACATTTGCAGCATTGAATCAGCAAGGAGATTACTTAGTCCGGCAAAATTGAAATACGGGACTTTTTTGTGCACCAACCTATGTAACATTGAGCCTCTTTCCTGGGACAACATAACAGTTTTGCTCGTGAAGATGGAAATACTCATTAGCACAAAATCCAAAAAGGCAGTAAAATCTCCTTTGAAATCGTGAAACAAAATTTGGAAATAGGGTGAGACACAAAGGTGCATTTTGAAGATTTGTATTCAAAATGGATTGCAGCCACCCTTTTAGTTTTTTTGTTTATCGTGTATCATCCTACCCAACGCAGCAATATACCCATCTGTGTACGGAATGACTTTTGACCTACTCTCTTGAATGATTAAAAAAATGAACTTCAGTAATCACAAATAGAAGGTTCAGTCTACTTTGGTAGGCCCACGAGCACAAGAGGTATAGTCGTAATATTAATTCGTAGAGCGAGTTTTGGCTCATAGCAGGCTAAGTTTGTATTCAGCGTTGGTCTCCATCATTACGTGGGCTGGCGCCACTTAGGGAAAATTTCATATGGGAAACAGTTATTTACCCTGAAGCATGCATAGAATATACACCGTTGCCAATCCAGGACGGTTTCGAGGAGCTTAGGCCCCATCCCTCCTGATATTGGTCCAGAGGGCCTCCTTGGCCCCTCCCAGTAAGATAAAATGTGGTCTTCCAGAATAAGTGGATACTATGACACTGCTTTATGGAACGGCTACTAGCATGCGTATGTTATTTGCGCACCCTGAATAATACATTTGGTATGCTGTTGAAAGTTTGGTCGTTAAGATCGAGTGTACGATCTCGCACATTCTTTGACAGTGCACCTGAGCCCAACTTTAATGGGATTCGTAGATTGTGTCAAAATGCAATCGAATTTGTTGAACTTTTTTCACATTGATCTCCACATGAAATCCATTGCCGATCCGAGAAATTTGATCACACTCTACAAGGTTGGCACACGAAATTCATTTATCCGTAATTTTTGAAGACAACTGAAGACAATTGTGAGTGATTCAATGGATCTTAGAGAAGAATTTTGACTATTTTTGTCTGTTTACATATAATCACACTTTCTTGGTCATTTGTTCATTGATAGAAACAAAAAATTCAAAATTAATTGCAACATTAAGTGCAGTCACAGTCACGGCTATAATAATTACTTTTGTCATCACCGCCCGGAGCTATTAAACGGAACACAGCACCACTGTTTGCCAATCAACCAACATTACTTTAAATATCATAATTAGTGTTTTAAATATGAAAACACTTGTGGTTTAGTGCCACCGGCGTCGTGAAATTTCATGATCTAGTTTGAAAGAGACGACTCAATGTAGCCTTTTTCAACTTCGAATTATTATACTATAACTCGAAATAGCACGTACGCAAATAGAAGCCACTACCTAGTGACTGCGCCATCATCATGGGCGTTGGTGGTATTGCTGGCTGTGGCCATGTATTTCAGACACGATCTTTAATTCTCGCCTAACCTGCGTGCTACACTTACAATAAGAGGCATGTGTCAAGTTTTGCTTGTGCACAAATTTTCCTTATGCCATTTACGCTGTGTAATGGCAAAAGGTGTTGAACAGAATAATACAGTTTGGTTCTCCTGTGCTACTATCAACTCATTTTACTTGGCGGAAAAGCGAACACGAATTTGTGAATTTGTGTCCTCTCAGCGAATTCGCAAGAGTTGAACACATTTCAACTCCACGAAATTTAGCTCCAGATTTTGTGAAGACACATTCATTTCGCTTTTGCATTCGCCTGAGGTATAAAATGGCTTTAAAACCATGCCATGTCAAGCTGCGTCAGTAGAAAATCAGTTTGTACTTCAAACGATTGAGGTGAGAATTAGTGAAAGGCAGGGATTATGAAATTTTTGTTGCCCATGCGTCTTATGCTTTTATTTGTCCACGAAAGCTTTGTTTATTGTGTTAAATGCTAAAACGGATTTTGAAAATGAACATTCCTCTAATTTCACCAATACAAACTATTGATAAAAGCACGACCACACTGGCACACCATGAGCACACCGGGACCTGGCCTGTTTACTGCATGGGTCACTTAGTAATAAGAGTCAAACCGTGCATGGAAGTGAGACTAAACTTCGTTATTACTACTAGCTTTGGGAAATGTGAGAAGTCGTATTAAGAAATGCACTGAGCCGTGCCCGCGGGAGGTCATTTTGCTAGAGACGCTCATCGTTACGTTCTTCACAAAGAAATGTACATAAATGAGGACTGAGACCACGGTTTAATAACTTGGTATTCCTCCAACAGTCTTTTAAAGAGGTTTTAAGGTTTATGTACGTCAGTGACCTTCCATGAAAAATTCAGAATGCTTCAGTGACTCATAAATGGTATATTATTTTGCTGTCGCATGCACCATGCACGAAGTGATCTTTTTTAAAGTCTAGTAGGCCTATGTCGAGTCGACGAACTCTGTCACAAGTATATCTCCCGGTGGAACTCTCAACGTGCGTGCGGCAGCAAGGACTATCACCTTACGTGCCCAGGGGTCGCATTTCACTTTGTGGTTTATAATGAACGACGCGGGTTAGTCTCGATTGTGTAACCTGAAACAAGAACTAGCCCTATTTGCAAGACTGTGGTTATCTCAGCTTAAGGTGGATGCGTCCAGGGTCATAAAAAAAAGAAAAAAAAAGGGGGGGGGGCTTTTTTAAGTCAACTGATACTAAATAAATTCACAGATGTGTAATTTTGTCAGACAAAATCTTGCTTGTAAAATTTCTCATTTTGCTGAAACATTAACAAGCGTTTCATTGAAAAAAAACCAGTGTTTCGCAGTATTTACACAGATTGGAAATTGAAATTTTATCAATCGAAAACGTTGGAGCAAGTTAAAAAAGAAATCGTTGTCTTTAAATCTTTGGATTGATAAAGCCAAGTTAAATTAAGAACTTTCATATGCAGCTACATTGGGTACAGCGACACATTTGAGATGGTGAAGCTAAATAGGATAAGCTTTCCTCAAAGTGTTTGACGTGTTTTGTCTAGGATTCACTAAACCTCATGACTGCATTTTTAACGCATAATCCAAGAAAAAAGGAGGGCTTTAAGTGAACTATCTCTGGCATTGTCCTAATCTAAGCATCAATGCATTAACGTATCGGCATTACTGTATTGCTTGGTTTTCTTGGTATGAGTATCACAGAGTTTCCAGACACTTTCGTCAGTGCTAATGTTTCCTTTTCGAATTAACGGCTTTCGGGTTGAAATTCCCTTGTCATGACAATAGCCACATGATTTCTCAGAGGGGGCGGTGCTTGTTAAAAAATAAACTCATGGCTTACAGCTGGTTGATTTAGCACTGCTGTACCATAACTTTAAAAAATTCACTGGAATTTAACATTGTACTTAAAAGGAAAAGTATTAAAGGTAATTATGTAACTGCTCTGGCACAAAAGTGATCGATTGCAATACACATACATGTTTACTGTGCATATTTTCCAACACTGACTTTTAAAAAAGAAAATTGTAACGTAAGGTTTTTTTAGTCTGAAGCAATAGATTTCAGGGTAGCCTTTTGATGCTGAAAGTGACAAGAAAAGTGATCCTTTTTACAATAATTGTCACCCTATCCTTGAGCTTTTATCACAAACATCTGTAAATGCGATTTTATTTTCATCAGTGACCTGAAAGCATCAAATCATCTTTTGAATGATGCAGATGTCTGAGCTACCAGACACCTGCAGTATCTGTGACACATTCACAATAAAAGACTCTCAAACATCCAGTCAAGTAGTTGCATAATGGTCAAGTCAATCACACGTATATAGACCTAATCTACGTGATTATCTTGCTACTAACACACTCCTTTTCCTTCGATTTTTTGAAGTAGATTAAAACCAGATCGACTGATACTGATGTACCTACAGATGTCTTTGGTTTGTGGTGGTAATGTATATGCTAATCGCAAGCCCACGTAGATCATTAAGTGATGGAAATCAACCTGCGTTAATGAAATCGATCTACCGGCAGTGTAGAAATATGCGTCGCTGAGTATCAATCGTTCTCATAAGCTGACACCCATTTGAAAATTCCATTTAAGTTTGCATGAATTCAGTTTTGGTGGTGAATATTATGAAGCATGAGTTTGTCGTGTTATAACGTCCTAACTAAATTTAAATATGGAAAAAGCAAGTCCTTGACAACATATTCCTGATAACATTTACATGTAAAATTAACAAATTATCTTTCTGAGATCCATTAAATTTAATTAAATTTATCGTTAACAAATTCATCCGACCCTAGCTTATACACAGACGTGTGCTTCAGCGCATGAAGATCTGTTTTCAATAGTTACATTGAAGCAGAACGACTTCCAACAACATTCTAAGTACATTTTTGTAAATGGAAGAATATAAATACATACATGTTGTAAACTGTGTTGAGCTTCGATACATTGGCAAACCTTTCCATTGATTTCACAAGTTAAAAGCTGGAAAATCTTGCCTATTTATTGTCGGAAACTTGTTTTTTCTGTGTAAGGGGAAGGTAAATTGTGATACCTGACACCATTGGTAAAAGCCTTTGGCAAATATATTGTTGACATTTTTAATCTTTATGTATTCGAATAAAGGTACCAAATATTAGCCCTTATACAGTCATGTATGTAGCACAGGGAAACAGTTGCAGTTTAAACAGCAACACGATATGCCAAACCTACAATTTGCTGACAGAATAGAATATTTTAATATTTAATATTATCATTTCTCTTTGATGCGTGAGTGTAGCCACGCTGAAAGAAAGCATTAATTCACGACATTAAGCTCTGCATTTTAAGAATTATGGCTATGCGTTATTTCAAGCAATATTTTCACAAAATTATAGACACTAATATGTCCCTTGATTAAGGGCGGGACGGGGCCATGCCCCATCCCGCAAGGACCTTTTTTGCTTTTTTGAAAAATAATGTGAGAAATGGCCGTATTTGGTCTGTTCATTTCCCTTCGTTTCAGCGTGTAAAAAAGCCCCGACTAGCCTCAGCTTTTTGAAAGGCTAGTAACGGTAATATGAAAAAAAATCCAACCCCCCATACAAAACCAAGTTTGGCCCCCTCAAAACTTTTGTTCTGGATCCACCCTTGCCAGATGCATTTTATAGCTGAACGTAGAAAAATGACTACATTTACATAATATAATATTTGTCCTTCTCTGAATGGTTGTCTTCTAATGTTTGTCCCCTAATTGTAATTGAGTAACAAGTCTGCCCGTGAATGGAAGGCAACGACACAGGTGTTAGTGGAACAGAATCACAAAAAACCTTGAAGGTATACGAGCATCCATTTATTTCAAAAGCAGTCAGGGATTCTTGCTGAAAAGCTTGCACTATTGCTTTTATCAAAATACACTTTTGTTAACAATGCACCGTCATGATTATGCAAGGAATGACCCCAGTAATTTTTGGGGTACTAAAATTGCCTGATAGGTTGATTGCTTTTAAGTGTAATTTGTTCGTTGCTTTGGGAACCTCTCCATCCATTAATGCCGATGTTGTGTCCTTTGATCGGGAAGAGTCGAACGCTAGATAGATTTAATACCACAAAAGTGGCCTAATGCAGGTAAGCACCACCGGAGCTTTTACTGTGGCGAGCTTTCACGATGAGTACGACACTTGATGCAAGACGACAGCAAGATAGATTATGCGTCCGATGTTTCAACCAAACAACATGCACTCCTGCACTAGCTAGAGCGCTGTAGTTTTTAGTCTGTGCAATTGTAAATTGGTTCTTAAATTTGAAGACATCTATTGTGAAATGGAAAAATTCCATTTTAGCCACTCTCCTCGTTAAAATACCTTATGTTATTAAGCAGTGAAGTTGTCGGAGAGATCATCGATATAAATGGAACTGCATGAAGCATTTTGATTGACCAATTCCCAACGAAATCGTCGTCATACACAATTCGGACGAATCGTTTATTGTCGAAAAGAATGTAAAATATTTATTCAGCGTTTTATTTCGAAACCTGCATCCAGAATATAAAGCTTCAAGACACTGACCCTCTAGGTATTGCAAGAAAAAAAGCTTCCAATAAAGTGTGATTTGTATGTACATTAGGATATTTGTTTGGTGTATTTTGGATGTGCTTGTGCATATTTTTTTTATTCCGTTGCTTTCATTGTGTTGTTTGTTCGAGCATTTGGCTGCTGTGGTGCCATATGCAGTGTTATTAGCTGTCATCTGTGATTGTCTCTTGATGGAGCTGTTTCCCCCTTATATAGAAAAACCCACTTTTCAATATGTGGACGTTCAAATTTGCGAATTCTACAACTGTTCTCAATAAGCCCATATCGAATTCATTTTTTACTAGTTTGTCAGGTGTCTCATGCATGGGACATTTTTGTAGCCATCCGACTTTTTGTGCTGCGCCAAATACAACCAATCCCACTTCAGCACAAACACATGGAATGTTGATATTCTGGAGCTTAGTCGACACTTTGTAGCTGCTGAACGAGAAGGCACCACTTTACTTCGTGTCGCTTTACTTTGTGTCTCTTTACTTTTGTCTATACAAACCAAATTTAAAACGCTCTGAAATTTGTTTTAAGCGACTGTAGCCTAATGTACAATTTTGCAATGTATTCAAATAAATGCCCTCAACTCTTCGTAAATAATAATGAAGATATGGGCAAATGTACGAGGAAAGATGCAAGATGTAGGAGTTGATGTAACCAAATGACTCGTCTATAATCTACTAAAAACGCAAACGTCACACCAAACCGAAAAGCACGGTGATGCAGGCTTTCATGACACCACGAAGGGGTAATGTTGCTCATACATCCGTTGCAAACGTTAACAATCAATAATTCATTAGGAGGAAATCCCGAGACTTCACGCATTGATAGCATCTATCGAACTAACAACTGAACAAAATACCGTCGTCTAATTCGCCTCGTAATAGTTTAGCACCTGCAGTGAACGGAGCGTTAATGGTTTCCTGTGAAAGTCTGCAAAATGGCTATGACGTTTTGTACCTTTCGTCAAATGACATACATTTTGCGCAAAGGTCGTTAAAGCACCGGCTTATCTCCATTGCCTCACTCTCACAATTGGTCGTGATTTTCCAGACAGTTGTTTTTCAATGCTGTTGATTTATTTAATAGATTGGTTAAATGCTTTCCATTAGTCAGCGCGGTATGGGCGTTTATTCACAGACGTTTCAGGGAAAAGAAGTTGCTCCAACTTTATAGAATGATGTTTAAACGGTTCTTTCTCGTGCACCAACTTAGTGTGAGTGCTGTTCTAGAAAAGAATGTGATAGGACTCAGTAATCGGTATAAATGTCTTATGCGGGCGTTGTACGGAACATTGAAAACGTGTTTCTTTTTTAAATGGGCCCATGCAATTTGATTTTTTAAATGCAGTTGTAAATGCCTCTCCCCCATTAAATCTGTGTTTTAATGTCTGTTGTGCCATTTCCAAAACATATTGGTACCTAAGTTGTATAGGCCTATGAGAAGTGTGTAGGGAGAATTTGTTTTGTTAATAATTTGAATCCAGCGTCCAACCACAAGTTGCACATCTTGATTACAGAAATATTTTTGTAAAGTATCTTTTCTTAGCAACAACAATAATCACATGGTCGCTGTAGAAAACTCAAATAAATCATTGCCACTGCGATAAATTTGACAGCACTGGAGATTTTGACAAGGCTAGAGACTATCCCCGTCAGTTTGTAACTTGCGTGCCCTCCCTTTATCACCTACTAATCTTGTGTTGGTATTTCTTCATATCGTCTTCTGGTACGCTGCTGCAAACATGATGATAGATCAGCACACGTACTGGAAAGCGATATTTCCAGTTAATGCGGAATAAAATGCCCAAAACCCAGTATTTAAAAATACTGGAAACATGGGTTTCTGTATATGTCATGTATGAGTTTGTTTTTTTGTAATTACTTATTCATCAACTGAAAAAAAAGGAAATTCAATTCCGATATCTGATTACTCTCACCAGTACACTTATTTAATTTGAAGTTATATACATACCTCTTTCCTCTAACTTTAATGTATTTTGTTAGAACTGCCTTTGATAGCTAGAGTCACAGTCTAGCATTTTTGAGGGAGTTTAGTGTACGGTTAACGCTTAACACGAGTTATTGGCTAAGTAAGTTTAAGTTTACCAATAAAAATCCGTAAAGCATAATTTCGAGTATATTTTAATTGCTACCTCAAGAGTTCCAAAGTAGGAGCTTTCTGCAGGGATCTAAATACCATTACAGGAATTTATAATATATTCAGCACACAGATTTATGTTTTGTGCAGTAATGTACTGGCAAATTCGAATTTTGAGAGGATTTTAACTGTTGAATAAATTGAATCTATAGAATTTACAAGACTAATGAATAGGATTAGTTTTATGGAGGAGATGTAAATTTTACCTTGTGCAAGGAGAGTTGACCGGGTAGGTTGAACCCAGACGTGTGGGTTTGAGTGTGTAGTGTGACAGAAGCCGGGCGGATCAAATTCAGACCTGGATGCTTAATTGGGGACAGGGCCAACTTATAACAAATGTTTCCCAGGAAAACAATCGCGTGAGGACATGGGTCGAAGTTCTGAGAGGAAAAGTAAAACAATATAGACCTCCAAAGAAAGAGGAGGATTGACAAAAATTTCCGTTGGACCTATATAAATCAATTTTTTTTCACCTGGAATTTCTTTCACTAACCCCGTTGTCGAGTTCCTCCACATAGTAGGCCTACCTTTAAATTCAGTTGATTTTTTTGCTCGCATATACGAGTAAATTTACACGTACCCAGAACTGTAAAAATAAATATGTCTTGGTTGGCGTTTAGAAGAGGCTACAATTGTTTCATCGTGCTTAAATAATAAAATATCGTGGTAAAATAAAGCCAAGTTAAAGTAGCTTCTTAAAACCGACTTGAATGTACGTGGTCACGATTTGACGGCGAAAACAGACATTCATTTTGCCGAAAGCGCATAAATATTTGCGTCAGTTGATCAGGCATGTACATGTACATCGAAGCTGCCAACTGGTAGGTAGCTACTACTTGTAATTATTGGCTTTCATGGGTAAAACGTGCCGAGCAGGGTGTGACGGGGAAAGACAGGATGGATTATTAGACAGTGTGTTTTAACAATTGGCCATCGATCATAATGAGGTGCGGAGCGTGTTGAGGCCCGAACACGCCTATTGGGTCAAGGCGAGGTGGAACTATAGTAATATTAATAAAAGTAAAATTGTCTATGTGGTTATCAATCAGAAGTTTCTTGTTTCTTGTCGTTAATGAACCTTTAATATTTATCAACATGTAACATAAATCGTCGTAGTAACAGAAATAAGGCTCAGCTTGTTAATTATATCTAAATAGTAAAAGACGTTTTACCTTTGTCTGTGACAAGCAGTATATTGATCTCTTCCCATCTTAATACTTTATGAAGTATGGTCATTACCATGGAGGCCTGGCATCTTAATTGACTACACAGTACAGAATTATGAACCATGGAATCGATTGGCTACTCGCTTGTCTTGTGTCTGTCTTTTCATCACCTTCTACACGATGACAGTCTCCAAGCTCCATGCATGTTTCAGAAAGATCACCCGTTTCCCGGTACTTCTGTCAATAATTATCTTTGATATACTGCTGTACTGCCTTTGAAAGCTTTTACTGTAGTGTTTGTCGGAGGAAAACGGCATAACCTATCAGCAAAGTGATTTTCTCCCTGAACTCTTCCGTAATTATGGGCAGGTCCATGGCTTTAGATATTAATTTCTGTACCTCGTGCTTCGAGAATATTTATAGATGCATCTACTGCGGAGCTTGTTTCCTCCTAATGATAGCCTGGAGTACAATTTCTTAGGACACTTACAACTTGTAACAACTTTGAGTTTTGTACCTCTTCAACAACACCCTTGGTTATGACTATCCTATAATCCCAGTTCTTGAAATTTCATAACACTGAGATTAAAGGCAGTTTTCAGTACGTGTTTACGATAAATTCCGTGATGACGGAAATATGAATTTTTTATACCATCAATGCATGATTTATATTCAGTTGAAAATGTGTTATTTATGAATTACTTGCTTTGCGAATTTATTTGTATAGGAAATCTTTGTTTCACATAATCGAACCCAAGGAACAGCAAATTATCATATCCATACCGTTGAAAGTTCCACTTAAAGAAAACATACTCTAAAGCACTCAACAAAGAACATCATAGGTTTTTTTTCAGAAAGGAAGCGCAATAACAACTAGTGGGGTGTCTTTCAATAGCGATCTTTGCTTCCTGCATGGTATCTCATTAGTGTCTTATAGGTGTTATGAAAATTCCAAGCAATGATTTGCAGTCTTAGTATTATAAACAAAGCGTGCTATAATTACTCTTTGAGTTATTTGGTGTTGGCATATATCCATCATTAACTGTCCGGCAAATTAGTAATCTAGGGAACCATTAATACTAGCGCTGTTTAGCTTTTGAAATTAGGAAGACAAAACTCAAACTCACACTGTGGAAAGCCCGGGATTTACATTGAATTAATGAACAATTGTTATAATTATATTTCAAAGTTATTGAAAACATGAGCGATAACGTTCAGCTGACCATAATAACTACACTTGACACAATCTGCACTTTGTACGATCGCTTTAACTCGTGGTAATGATGTATTGTTGTTTTATGTAATCATCTTATGCCTCTCATAATAATGCCGCGGTCGTTCTGTAAGGAATTTGGTTTGCTTCTATCGGCAGTAACAAATTATCTAGAACATGAAAAACGACCGTCCCACTTATGCAAGCAAAGAAAAACAATAAAGTAGCACACTGCATGCTTTATCATAGCTCTGTGCTCTATCCTTTCAAGTTATCTTCCACGCCAAGGTGACGCCTCGCGACATTTTGATGCTGTGTTATTATGGAAACCCCATGTCACTATCGGGACATGGGAGTTATGTCCTTGCCTCTCTCCCGCTATCAACCATTTTGATCACCGCTGTTGTTAAGAAAATGAAAGCCTTTCTGCGAAGCACTGTTCCATGGAAAGGATTCATTCGACAATGATAGATAGCAACAAATTCAAACATGGGGGTAAATGTAACTTTGTGAAGGAGTTCCATTAATGTCATTATAAACGCTAAAATAGGGAAGATGAAAACAGTGTTGTGGAAATTCCGATTCAATTTAACTATTTCAGTTTGGTCTTGATATGATATCGTTGGGAACAATGCATGGAGGTCTGGTTGTCGCAACACTAACTACAGAACATGGGCTGCAGAGGATGACGGCTTGTTCCCCTCTTGAAATGAGATATCTGTTTCTATTGGAGTTAATTATCATCGACAAGTAGTGAAATATCCGATCATGACATTTCATTATTTTTATTAAGTAATTTTTTTTATTACAGACGACCACCATCAGCGTTCTGTTTTCTACTCTTGGGCATTATAGGCCTATGCACAGCAACATCTGGGCGTCCTGAGAGGCTAATAATATATTAAGCAGTACGTCTGTCTGGCAGTAGGCGTTTGGACATGTGGGGAAAATGTTGTGGTTTCCTGACATCTGACGAAATACGGCGATTGACTGGCGGACACGTTTTGTAAAGAAAAAAAAGGAAGTGTAATTGAGTGTCTGTTCATTTTTAAAGATAAATACAAAACCCTGTTCAGCGCTCTAGTCGTCCAAAATCCTGTTTAAATAGTCGAAAGCAAACTCTTAGCGGAGAGTACCTGTAGTGGAGTTCTAGAGATTGTTTTCGACCTCTCCATTCTTACACGGCTTCTTTAATAGCGTAAACTCTTCACCTTTGTCGATCCCTGCCTTCAAGCTATACACGTACTTTTGCATCACGCTTAGTCTGGTGACCATTTTCCGGAGCCCTTTTGCACTCTCTAGACCCGCGCAGTGTTTGCAAATACATGGCGTAAATGAAGTCGTACTTCTTGTTGAATCCTTCATGACTCTCTTACGGAGCCCTGCTGGCAATCAAAATTAAATAGGGATTCATCTTTAGAAATTATAGCTAAGACCCAATGACAGATATGGTCTGTCAAATTCGAAAAAAAAGAGCATCATAGGGTCCTTTCAATAAGCATGAAGAAATATGTAACAATTTTGAATACAGCTGCAATATTGTTTCGTTTGAGTTTGATTTGATATTTGAATCTTGATTTCGGGTTTCTGAGCTGTCTCGTAACACGCACAGACTGATTATTTCCACTTTTAAAAACTTCATTAGGGAAGATTTCTGAAATACATTTGCCTTTGTTGCTTCTTGATGTTTGCTCTTAGCAATGTCAGTACATTACCAGGAATCTAAAAATGTTTTTCTGTTCCAATGTTACGCCCTAAGGAACTTTAAAAAAAAAAAAACGGACAGTATAAATGAAATAAGTAAGGGAGCTACCCATTCACTATAACACCAGTATGTCTCAATTCTTTTATTATCAAGTTTCTTTGAACACAGCGTTTCCATTTTGGGTTGATTCCTGAAAATATAATATGACAGTGGTTTCTTATTATTTTAAATCTCTTGCGAGTGTAAAGGAAACAACAAAGTTATACTTGGATGTTAACCCCTGAGTATTAGTCTGGAACGTACCGAAATGCAGTTCCCCCCCAAACTTTCGGTTTCGCGAAGGACCGCACGGTTTGGCTGATGAGTGCATAAGAGAGGGCCTATTTTATTTGAAGATGTAATGCGTCTGCTCGAGCACTAAATGGTGAAAGTGGAGAGAGGTAAGGAGGCGGGAATATTCTGCACTGGAGATCGTCCACTATATGGCTGTCAATTCATATTAGACACGAAGGCAGCACGGTTTGGATGCTGCATCCATGGACACGAGCAAAGCATTGATTACCCCGTAGCCATGGAGACCATTGTTGTCGGGCTGACGTCAAAGCAAGCTGTCTCCGGCTGCTGTGTCGGCAAAAATACTGATGTGAGAGGTAGAAAAATAAATAAATAAAAAGGAGTTCCCAGGAGCTTGGAACAATGCGTATTTTATAATAATGCCGCAGGCGAGCCTCTTACACGAGGAAGTCAAGTGCCTGAACGAGAAAACCTAGAAACTGGAGACGATTTGTTTTAATAATTAAAGCTCAACTACAGTTCTCGTAGGCGTAATAGAACAACTGAGCAAATGGATATATACTGGCCTCATTATGGACAATTCATAGAAAAAATAATTTTCATCAGCCATATGCAATTCCTCGTGAGAAAAAGACTCCACCTTCTTTAATGTGTCCTGGAAATGCATCCACAACTGTTATAACTGAGCTAAAAAGTAAAATACTTACATTTTTGCGCATTACTCCAACCTCAAACTTTAATTCATATCCAGGGTGGTAGGTGTTTTATGACCTGCGAGATTTGTTGTTTGTTCAAAATAACATCTCGAGATAACCCACACCAAGTCGGCATAGAATAAACCAACCTAGTTAAAGTTTCCACTCAGACACCAGTCTGGGGGGGGGTGCTATCAGGCCCACTGTTTTAAGGCGTAATCCATCTTTTTTAATATAGGCCTATATGTGTAGGAATCTGTATGAATTGATGGAATTCTTTCCTCTTGAACCCTGAAGTTTTGAATCTGCATTCGAACACATACACAAAACACATTTACATCTTCGCCAAAATGCCTCTCAGTATTTTAGGCAGCATTGGAATAAAATGCTAACTTAAACAACAGGCTTTATTGAATCCTCATTACATGTGCCTCTAATACTTACGCGCAACCATAAAATGAAATCTATTAGCAATCATTTGACTCTCATAAACCCTTCCCATGCATATTTGGCGAAGTATGCCAACGTAGCCAGATTTAGGCAGGACCTTGTTATCATTTGTAACTCCATCGTAGTTCAACACAATCGCCGAATATGCTTTATTGCTCATATATATTCTATGTCATCTGTTGCGTTATGGCACTCCTACACACAGGAAGATTAATGGTGCTGGTCGGCATGCAATTGCTATGTCTACCCTTGAGGGGACCATGCAATACCATGCATCATTTTAAGTTAACCTTATTGTCAATTTTTGTTTGACTATTTAAATGCTAATGTAAATTTTCATATTCATGAGCAAAACTGTGATGTCATCAAGGCACTGAATTTCTATGTTGCCTTGATTTGATACAAACAACTGTTTTTTTCATATTTCGCTATCGTACATTTCTCTAGCAATTTACGGTTGTGTAGATAGCGAGCAACCTTTTCTCACGAAGGTTTCAAAGAACAAATTTTGGTTTCCAAATTTGAACATAAACATGCAAACTGAACAGTGTCTTCCCTACTTCACTTCACAGCAAAAGCGCCCCCGCGTATCCCGAAAAGCTTGGACAGTTTTAATGTTTAAAAAAGTGCACTTTTAAGTATACTTATCTCTAAAATGATTCAAACAGTTTTTCATATATTAAAGAGTAGCTGCAATGGAATTCTTTTAACGCAAACCTCCAAAATGCACCTTTATATCTCAGTTACCTTTCAATTTTTATTTCGTTATTTCATACCGTTTTTGTTGCCTTTTTGGTTATTATGCTGTAAAAGAATATATCCACTTTCACGGGGAAAACTCCTGCATATTTTTACACATTCTGTTGGCCTTAATTCATTCTTCTTTAGCGATTTGTTGTTCAAGTACATGTACATAGCAATAATCAAGCATTCATTCAAGGTTCACAATTAGAACAGAAAAACCTATGCACTGAATCCCTAGAACCTTCCCTAGATGACATCACATCAACAGCACCCTCAGAAAGCATGGATAATTGACAGTGTTGTAGACCACTTAAGACCTTCACAACACCACACAAGGCCAGCACGACCAACACGAGACCTCCAGTCTAAATTCAAGTCACAAGCTTTTCAAATGAACTGTAACAGAAGCATTCCTTTGTCATTGTTCACCCTGTGACTTGTGCCTGTTCTTTTGTCTGGTCTTGTGCATGGTCTTGTGATGGTCTCGACTATACAACACTGATAATTGTAGATGTCAAAATATTGCATTTCAACTTAAGAGGAATGTCAAACTGTTTTCAAACATTGAAGAATAGAAAATATGTTGCAGAAAAATTGTGTAGGAGAGGAAGTAATTGCAGCTGCATATCAAAGAAGAGTATTAAGACATACAAAAGAAGTCTATGAAACCCATTATCTGATAATACAGACTTGAGCCATCAGCTATCCCTGACCATACCTCCCGAGGAGTTGTGGTCGCAGAAACAACACCTTTCCAAGGCAAAATCTTGCATGCCCTCCTTCGCAAGAATAGTAAACGCTTGACGACTGAAGTAGATGAGGCCGTGCAGAGAGCATGGACGCACGTGGTCCGACTGTAATTGCAAGAAAGCCATGTAGCTGCACTCGGCGATAGGATCAGCGACTGTGCACCAAGTACTCGCTGTGTGTGGAATTGCATCCTGGTTATGCTTCCCTCCCAGTTCGAGGGCCCTTCGAGCAATTAAGGGATGATGAAGCTGTGTAGCTTTGACATCATTAGCAACTTTCTAATGCCTTGGCTGTGCATTGGCTAAATCAAGCTTTTACCGAGGTTACTGGCCTGATATACATACATGAAGCTCAATCCTTCTGATTCTAAATGAATTTTGAATATTAGCAGTTTTACCGTTTCTGATGACAACGAACACAAAAAGAACTTTTTACGTCTTTTGTTGCGTGTTCACTGGTAAATGCTAATTTGCAGTGCACAACATAACAGATGCCAGATATGAGGAGAGAAACCTTCGTTCTAATAATTAAAAAAAATACATTCATCTTTAAATCATAATTTCTATCATTAGTGTAGATTTAGTTTAGATTAATAAGTTAAGTACCACCGTTGCATTTGGTCTAATTTAATGTGTCAAAGCTCACAGCGTTGCGATTACTATTTTCTTCGTTTTGTTCAATGTGGGAAAAACGTTCCGGAAAAAGTTTAAAGCTTTTAGAAAGTGTCAGTGAGAAAAACATTGCAGATTAAACATACACCCTCATTCGAGCAGCAGTCAAAAAGAATGTTCCTTTTTGGAAAGGACATCATTAAGTAGGCAAAGTTTTTAGAATTATTCGGAAGAAAGACAAAATGGAGATCATATTAATTTAGCAAGAGTCCGGGGAGTTAAAAGCACTGAGTTGATTCCTATGGTATAGATTCCTATGGCACATCTTCAAATGTGCCATATTACTGTATCCCTGACTGTATAACTGAAAGGTTCATCGTGTTAATGGCTAACTGCCATTCGATCCGTACTGGGGTCAAAGCGCCTTTAAATTGAACTCCATTTTGCTGGAATTTGCTGTTTTTAGAATGAACGTTTCAGAACATATAAATCTCTCGACAAAACCAATGCAAAATATCTTTCAATAAATTATATCATAAATCCTTTGCTTAGGAATATAAAATATAACCGCAATTTGTTGTTGACACCCTCCACCTTCCAAAACGAGAATTACCCACGAAATATTACGGTAGTAGTTTGGAAAAATTAACCTGAAAAATTACTCCAGCCAGGGAATCTTTCCCGTACACGATAAAGCTGGCGTCTTGTGAACCCCACCCTGGGATTACTGTTCAACTTCCCCTATAAAAATAAGTAGTAATTGTTATTTTTGTTTGTTGAAAGGCACTATTTTCACAAATCAATGCGTTGTAAAAAAAAAAGGTAAATCTATCCCCACAATAACACCCCAAAGTCATTTGAAGGTACTAAATTTAATGACGTGTGGAAATAGAGGGTGTATGTTTGGGGACCACATGCAGTAGAATTGATAGCAGTACGCTTAGGGTCACAGTATGTTTTTAGCTTGTCTAATCATTAAATTTCAATGTCCCCGATGCCTATTCATGGAAATTTGACTGTTATTAAAAACTAATTAATAAATTACAAATCCCTGATATCTATTGTTGGCTGAATGTATGTCAAAAGCACATCTGTTATTTCAATTTCATGAACATTAACAATTCCCAATAACACTATATATTACAATAGGCCTCTGGTTCGACGAATCACATTATGTTTTATGTTGTGTATATTAATTGTTGTTATGGTAACTGTCTCGCTGACGTCACTGGTTTGGTGCTGAGTGGGTCTCTAGCCATTTAATAATTCAGTTTGCTTCGAGTCAAAATGCACACACAGTGTTTGGCAATAAGCGTGAATATAACCGTAACCAATAATTTCGTGGTTTTTTTGAAAGACGGTTGAAGGATTGCATTGGCTTGGGAATTAAAGGAAAGGCAAGTGTATGAACAGTTTAGCCTGAGAAACTTGCAATCATGTGTTCACTGAAATCCTTAAGCAACGCCTTGCTTCACGAGAGATATGTACAGCATTGTGTTAATTCGACGCAATTCCCGACATAATGTTGTTATGTTTGCATTTCCTCCGGAAATGTGAACGAATAAAGTAATTTAGAATTACAACGTTATGTAGACATATGCATCTTCAAATACCCAACCCAGTGTTTGGGGAAACTGCCATTTTTTCAACCACTGTTGAACATCTTGGCCACATTTATACCTTAGAAATAGCTTTATCACAAGTTGTTTAGGCTGCTGGTTTTCTTTTCGATTTTGAGTATTAGTCATGAATAATAAGCATTGCTGTTACATGCCATATCCCTAAACGTTTACTCGAGCAACTCAACAGGGCCACTTTTCAGTGTTAGACATAGCGATCAATGCGACCATCTGGACACTATACATACGGTCATAAGTGCTACGAACATTTTAGTAAAACGCAGTCCACGTGAGGTTTATCACTTAAAATGAAAAGGATCGTGGAAAGGGACAATACTTCAAGATAAAGGTCCATTTTCAAAGTTACACTGAAAATCGTTCAGTACTAAAATATTGAACCATTTTCATCTTACATCTTAATCTGATCATCGTGATGTGAGGTAGCCCATTAACTGAGCCCTGATTTTGGACGCCTATTATTGACATCATTTCCTCTTCAGTTTTATCGATCTGCTAATTTCAAACATTGATCGAGGAGTTTAGGAGTGTAGTCTTATCATTCTGTTCCTTTTTCCTGTTTACTGTTGACGTCGAAAAGGCTATGGACATAACCATTCAGAACGCATTTGTAATTTTGCCTAGTGCAGTAAATAGATAGTATAGGTTTTTAGGTCTTAGTTTGCTCAATATAATTATTTTACTTCAATATGATCCAAACAAACAATAACAACATCACCAACAGCAAACAAACGATTAGTAGCAGTTATCATGAACGTATTGCGCTGTGCAAAGACCTTGACGCATTGAATTTGAAAAGAGACAATTTGGATTTGAAAGTCAGTAATTAAAATCACGGTTCGTACTCATTTATGAACGAAATCAGCCTCATGATTATCCACAACAATTGTGGTATCGAAAACCGTACACAAGTGTTACTTTTTTGAATATAATTTAAACGAATTAGCGTATAAACACTTAACATAAACGTTTAAACGATTGTATATGCTTGAAACAAATTAATTTGAATTTCGAAATGCACTGTATTTTGAAGAACAAGATTACATCATTGAGTATCAACTGAAATTCTTCCTTTTCGAAGCTAAAGCAATGTTTGAAATGCACGATGCATTTCGTCATCTTTACATCAGAATTCCGTTCGTCATTTTCGTCATTTGGACTGTGTATGGAGTGTACTTGCAGTATGACGTCACTGGCGATTCAAAATGCACCTGCATGGTTTTTTTTTGATAGAGCCATGTGTTGACATATATTACAGTCACGCACTCCATATTCTGACATTATACGACAATATGCAGGCGTTTACGTTCAGACGTATCTGCTTTGAAAAGCCTGAGGCTGAAGGGTTATTTCTTTCTTACACAGCAGCTTTGAAAAAAGTGTAAATGAATTTTTGTGAATATCAGAAATGTTCACGCCTTTCGTTACATCATTCGAAAGTGATAGGAGCTGCTCCAGAAAACCATGATATCTGCCAGTGTATTCAATCATCTAGCCAGTACATTTTGACTGCCTTATTCGACTTGCTTACATTAAGGTACATCTAGAGAAGACTGCAAACCACAGAGATTAGACTGATTGCAACTCTGTTCCTGAAACAGATCACATTACAATCAAGTACTGCATGGCAATCAGCTGTCACTGCTATTCAAAGTACTGTAAGAGTAATAGACTGCTTAAGCCAAGAAATAACATAATATGATGGCTTGATGCACAAGACTATTTATAGCCGCCTTAGTTGTTTTCCCTTAATTTTCAGAATTTGGCATAAAAAACAGAACCATACTCTAGACGACTGCGTAATTTTAAAGAACTAAAATTTTGATAAATCCATCAAGGGTTTGTATGTGTCTTCATTACACTCAGTCGGATCAACATTTAATGGAGTAAATCATCTATGACTGACTCTTGAGTCTGTAGAGTGACAAACAACAATGCTGGAGGCCGTTGAATAATGTGTCACCTACAATGCACTTACGGCCAACAGATAAATTGACTGCTTAACTCTGCATCTTGTTTGCCTCCGTTTTGGGGAGAGTGTGGTTGCACGTTGTTGATTATCCAAAAAAGCGTGGTTATGTTCGTTGATGCATGGAGGAAGGATCCAGAAGGAGGTAAACTCTAGCACTTCAAAGTGCTCGAAGATCATCCCCGCACGAATAGACGAGCAGTAGTAAACATTCCAAAATGCCTGATTACTGCCTGCAGCTTAGCCGGACAAGTGGGGCCAGAAATATCTAAAAATAACATTTTAGCAATATTTGTGCTGGTTTCTTTGTAATTAACTACAATTTATCGCAGTGATCAGGAGATAGAGAAAAATATCTAACATAAGATTTACTTCTGCCATCGTGCATAAACTTTTTTAAAATTTTAATTCTCTTTTCCATTAGCTATGCATGGTTTAATTTAATCCATGTAATTGTATTTTGTCACTCCAAAACTTGGGTTTTCAAAGTCTTTGTACGGATTTGGCTAAGACTTGCCAAAAGAATGTTGACCACCACATGACAGTGAAATTCATGACGAACAAAATGCCCTATTTCACCACAAGGAGTTGTCATACAACAATACATTTTTATATAAATTCCATATAAAAATGATGCAAATGAAACAAAGTCTTATAAACAACTTGGGTATTTATTCCTAAAATAAGTCTAGAAAAGAGTGTTCGATAAGGGCAATAGCTGCATTGAACACTTCGGGAACACAGCCTAATACAAGCAACTGCGCAAGCATTATGTTTGATGTTGTCAGATCATACGAGGCAAAAACGATTGCTTAAACATTCAATTTCTTATACTTCAGTACACAAGGTTCTACGGATGTAGATTACCAACGAAAAATTGCAGCGATGGTCACAGGGTACAAAGGGATCTTACGGTTGTGAAACAGGTGGTGCTAAGCAAGCGCTTGCTACGTTACGCTGTGGCTATGGACGTACCAGGCATGCCAGAAAGCGGTAATTGGCCAGATGTTATAGCCCAGGCTGTTCATGGTGAAGGTGGCAAGTCAAATGCGAAATATCTTTTTTTGTGAGTATGTGTGGTTTTCAGGACCACACTCACAGAAGAGATATTTCGCACAGTGCTACTGCAAACCTCTTACGTAAGTTTCACTTCCAAACGTTGTTTACTGCATGACTGAGTTGTTAACAACAACTACATAGATCTCCGGACGTCTTCGTTTATGCTTTGGATACATGTCGGGACCGCGCGCCATTACTTGCTTCGCGCCCTCTTGTGTCTACTTATGTACTCTACTCTTGTGTCTTCGGTTTAGAAATCCCGATTTGCCAACCGTTTGTACACAGCGAAATGACCATCTACCAAAGGTGGTAGTAGCCAATCACATTGCCGGACCGGCTTTACGTCGTTCATACCTGCATTATAATGACGAGTCTACAAGTCTGACTACTTTGATTGGTGGAAATTCCGTAACATTATGCAAGATTATGTCGTTCATATGTAATTTGAATAACTACATATTACCGACGGGGGATCCGATTGGCTTATCTCTCAAATCAGACTTATGACTGGTGACGTATGACACACTTTGTACGATAAACGCTATCAAGTGAGGGCGCATTATAATTATAAGGGTTATTTATGCGAGCTGCCAGGCTGAGCGTGACAACTGTGTAGTGCGTACAGAGTGAGGGGGTACCCAAATGGGCAAGAACAACGTAAGTCCGACTTGATTAAGTCTACAAGTCCATAGTTCTAGGGTCTGGCCTCTTTCTGAGGGAAAAGCAAGAGTTGTTAGGTTGCCATTCGGGTGGTAATTTTGGAATTCTCGTTTCAGCGATATTATTGGGCCTTGTCGGTACGGTAGTTAAACCTGGAATGCCATATGTTTCCTTTTTCAGCAGTGTAAACATTTTGGTTTTGTACAATGGTTGGTGGTGAACAGTAGGCTGAACTCAAGCAAGCTCACGTTCTGGTTAGTGTCCATAAGGGATTGCCGATTAAGATACTATATTTTCGAATGGAAGCCTTAATTTCGGGAGAGTCAAGGAGCACATCCTTTGATAAACATATCGGAGTGAAGGAGTTACAACATGGGTTAGAGTCGAATTGAGTTCAATTATAGGTAATGACTCACAGGAGGTGCGTTTAAGCTCGATTCACTTTATGGAGTATAAACATGGCCCATTTGATGATCTCTGACATGCATGCTGGTCAGGAAGAGAAATGCCGGTTGGGAGGTTATTTTGAACACTCTTACTGCTCAAATGGACAATAAACGACACTAGAAGTTTAATTGTACCGTTTTTGACGTATGTACCAGGCATGGAAATTCGCAATGTATAAAGATGCAGGGTGACTAGATGAAATGGCACAATTTTGCTAGATTCGTGTAACAAAAATATGTCAAGTTACTAAAAGAACACGGAATATGCTATAAACTCCTGAAATGCAAGATATTATAAGTATAGGCCCTATGGACATGAAAGACATCGAAAATAAAGTATGCTCACATGCAAAAAATATTATATTATTGGTGAGAAAGTCTGTTTACTGCGACGTCAGGGCCCCATGGAATTCCCCTAAGCACATCGACTGGCAAACCTGTCCTGTTGCACAAGGGTTTTTTATTATGTTTGAAAATTTTTGTTTGCTTGTTTGTATGAAAAAAAAGTCTTATTCAAAACAAATCCGCTACATTTTTCTGGTAGAATTACCAATTCTATAGAATTCCGTTAGAATTACCAGTTTTATACAGTCTGCTGGAAAATTGCAAAAAAATTATCTTATTCAGATTTTAAAAATCGGTTAAATTTAGCCGGAAATCGGCTAAAATGGTCACCCTGGTAGGATGTACGCTTGCATCTTCAACAGCGCATCTTACTCGCTTACCAAAGTCCCGCAATTTTAGGATTTCGGTTGTCCTACCCTTATCACTCCGATTCACGCAACTGGGTGTAAAAAATACACTCTCGTGTTCGCCTAAAATTTGTAAGAGTAACCCCTTACTTAATTTCGAAAGTTTTTGTTTGTTATTGTATTGGCGTGAGTGATTCTTTGAAATACACTCTAAAAATAACTTGTAGAGTTTAAGAACTGTTTTTACCCACTTTTTGAAAACACGATTAACCAACGACATGCTCAGTGAAATGTTTAGGAATGTGTTTAAATGCTAAACGCTTTTCCATGGCGCATGTTCAGCTTTTTAAACGTCTGCTCAGCATTTAAACACATTCCTAAACGCATAACAATAAACATGTCGTAAATTAAAGGTGTTGAAGAAAAGTGGGTACAAAAAGTGTTTAGAAATGTGTTTAAACTCTACGCGCTTAAGCACACACAAACTCATTGTCTAGGCTTTAACATTTTGTTAAAAGCCTACACAAGTTAAAATCTAGCGCAGCGATTCGAACCCTCACTTTCAACCTTCTAAATTTCAAATTTGCTGTTAACAGTTGACATGCTGCCAAGTGATTTCCTTCAGTGAATCTGGGCTTTCTAATATGATCTGAGAATCGAATTCCAAGTTACTTTGAATTACCACGGCTTGAATTTTAATGCGTTTGCTACAGTCAGCATACTTATAGATGCATAAAGAGGTGTGTGAATGTTTTAAATAATAACGCTTCAGAGTTGTTTATTCGACGTGAATTCATTTCAGTATGAAGGGGGTTATTTTTCTTCGGAACTGATGTTCTATATTCTTACAAATATTTTTAACAAAATGAACTCAGTGTGGATTGTTTAATAAATGTACCCGTCGATATGTTCGTAGACGGAATGACCACCGTGGTAGTATTGAATTTGTAACAAAGACCGCAGGCCACCGAGGGTATTCATTTTTCCAAACGGTTTCACACCTGCACACGTCTCTATGTATACCAGGCAAGATATGGGACGGAGGGGTACTCCCTTACCTGTTCAATCCCTATACACACTGCGGACTATTGTTACCTAACACGTCCCCCTGAAGTCTGAAAAGAATTCCTGAGATTCCGATTAAACAGTGACCAACACAAAGGCGGGAGGGGGTTCTCTCCGTCCCATATCTTGCTTCAAATGTCTCTATGATAGACCATTACGATGTTGCATGCAGTCCGCTCCTACACAAAAAAACGACGGTTACTATTAATACATCATATATAACATTCTACACCACATTATACCTAATACACTCAAAATTACTAGCTTCAACCGAGATATCAGCTTGAACTTATTTCTTGAAATTTCCCTCACTAGTCTAAATTACAATTGATGGGGTTTCTATGGAGACGCACAAACGATATCGGTCTGCCATCGTGCATCAGTGAGAGCTTGAGTTTTCGAAGGCGCGCTTATGGAGCCTCGTTAGAGTGTGCATCCGCGCGCGACTGTCAACATAGAGCCTAAGCCCCGCTATCGGCCATCAGGCGCTTTATTAGCTAAGAGTCTAGGAGTCAGATTGCGTTGCCGACGGCTACGTCAGTATTGAGGCTGGAAAATTTATTCTGAAGCTGATACACATCTCAATCTGTGATCAGTGTGACGAGGTCTCATGGCCTACGTTTTGCCAGATACGAAAGGTACCTATTGCACCGTTAACTCTCGTCAGACGCAAAATGAGGCTGTGACGTCATTACTTACTCTGCCCCAGCTACGGTAGAGGATGTTTAGCGGTTCCAGCAAGGGCGAGGGTTTGAGAAACGAAAGAGCACCCTACTATAAGAGTCAGTTACAACGTCAAAAGAATCCCATGGAGGGTCGAAATTTGACATTATTTTGAAATAAAGAAAACTTACTGAACAGCCAATAATGTATTTTTTAATTACCAATAACCCTTCATTTTATTGATCGGATGGGCTATACTCATGGTTATGCCG
The DNA here is from genome assembly GCF_001949145.1 of Acanthaster planci. Next base: position 867,692 of record NW_019091397.1, read on the forward strand.
CGGTTTCCAAGGTGATGCATACGGTACCTCCCTTTAGAAATATACCCAATAAATACATGTGTTAGTATTTACGATAGCAACGTTGTACTCTTCATCGATCGATTTTTCTAAACGGCAAGCGGGGTCTCATCAACCTCTTGCTCGATTCCAGTACCAAAGAACAAACGCTGAAAACTGCAATAATTATTTTCATACTACACTTTAAGCAGAGAATTAACCATCTTGAATGACAAACTGAATGAGTCCATATCAGTCTCCACGATATGTTGCTGTATTCGTCCTTCCATGTGACCTGTATACCTGATCAACGGGCTCAGGTGGCAGACGGGAATAAAAGAGATATCAGAAGATCTTGCTGGGTGTAAATTATGTGTCGGTTATCATTTAAAGGTGATGGGGTTTACTGTAAGGTTTGATCAAAGTATCAACAATGGCAGATTGTTTGGACACACAAACTCTAGTAAGGGAAGACAACAAGCGAATAAGTAAGTCACGTGTCTCCTTGGAAACTCAATATGTTGTGAGCTACTCTGTGTCTGTTTGGCATCTCTTATCAAAATATTGGGCAAAATTCCAACTCTATTCCTTTCTCACGTTCCTGTATTTATTCTGCTTACTCGCCACACATCTTGTACGTGCCCAGAACCCTAATAGACACACTTCAGCTTTGAGTTATCTTTGAGCATGAACACTTGTATGCTTTCTCACTCGTACTTTGTCAATGAATTACAAAGAAATAATAATTTGGTTCTCTCTGTATAAATAAAAAGCAATGGATTTTTACAGCGAACAGAAAAGAGAAAAGGACGGGCCTACAATTTACTCAATACTACGTGTTGTTTGAAGAGGGACTGTAACACTTGAATAAACCTCTCGAATTGAAAACAATAAAACACAAAAGAGCTGTTATAGTATGCTTTATAGCTCGTCGGGGGCATAGTTACATCTTTATGTCAGAGGAATATAATAAATTAATATGATCCATCGTAATAAGGGGGTTTTGGCATAGAGTTGAAAAAGTAAGGATCGGTATATGACCCTATATTTTTGAAAGTCATACAACTTTCAAAATATTGCATTTTCTTCAAATTTAATCAGGTAAAGCAGGCAAATGACGTGTGGAAATATTTAATGTTCATTTTACATTCAATTAGTATGTACTGCCAATTTAAAATGTTAAGTTTTAGGTAAATGCATTTCTTCCTTTTTGCTTAAAATGCAGAAACAAAATGTATTCACCACTGATACCTATCCTCAGGCCTATTAACTTTGTAGACCAATGCATCATGTACATCTAATGAGGAAGAGTCAGTTGTGTGTGGCATGTTGGGGGATCCATCGTACGGTCATCAGAGGCCTGCGTATAGGGAAAAGACTGTTTTGCAAAATGAAGGCAGCAAAATGTAACTTGAATTTTGTGTTGCCGTGGTCTGGTATCTAATATTTCTCCTTTGTGACCTATTATTACAGTCATGTTTTCTGCCATACGAATACAGGTCAAAAGATGCCTAGCCTTTTCACATTGAAAGTCGATCAAAATTCTTTTTATATGCAAAAAGCAGTGGGGAAATAATGATATCATCTTTTGATGCATTCATCTAAGGTCGAGCTGCCATTCTTTTGGAAATGAAATTAATATTTCATTTCCATAGTATCTCTAAATAACCCCAAAATAATTTTACATGATACAAAAAAAGTTTGCTTTTGTTACATGTTGTATTCACTCGTATGTCTGTATTTACCTGTCCTCTCGGGCTCCTAGGACAGTGTCTTGTAATGCCCACCTAAACTTTTCAAATGCTTTACTGCACTGGTTCAATTGCTGATGAACAGTAGGTGGCTAAAAGTGTCGTTTGAGGTGGAAACGACACTATTTGCTCCTGCTGCATCTGTAACTGAACTGGCTGAATTCTGGTTTCACGATAACCATTCACCTATGATATTGGGAATCTGTTATCGGGAATCTGTACCATCGTCGACATCACGGTAGGTGAAGCCATATTGGCGGATGTTTAGATGTGCATGAAGTTCCTTATCAATCCTCGTACTATGTCCTCATATATATTGCTCTCCAGCTCTTTCGTTTTGAACAGTGTGTTCTTGTTCATGTCATTTAAGGCCATACATGGTTGTGTACACGTGGATCATAATCTCTCTGGAGGCGTCTGTAAGAAAGGGTTGGCAAGTTAAGCCATTGCAGATGGGTCTCGTGGAAGATCGATCGCAATAGTGGTGGAAGCGTCTGAGTGGCTATCCTTTGTTCTTTGTTATGTCCCTTTGGGCTCCATACACAATAGGCACTCTCCAAATGTGGCCAAAAAGTGTTTTTATAGGGTGACTTCAAGATCTCTGGTCGAAGGTTCCCTTGACTACTGGATTTGTTACCATACTACCGCCACACACTTGTTACTTTCCTTCTCTTTGCGAGCTGCCTCTCTGTTCTTAACCCTCCTCCTCTAATGCTATAAGCGCTTATAGAATCCTGCCTCCCATAATGCATGGTCCCATATTTGCCAACATTGAATCTGAGTTGCCCTTTATCGGATCATTTGCTCAAGCTATCCAAGTCTTTCTGCGGGACTTCACCACTTCAATTTCTGCAGGTCTTTCTGTAGGACTTGCCTATCTTTACATGTCCTTGCAATATGTCTGGTATGTCATTGATGTAGACGATGTACAAAATCGGTCCCAACACACTGCGCTGTGGAATGACGCGATGACACCTGTCCATGTAGATTTGTTTCCATTAACCATCACACCGCCTGCTGACTGCAGGGAATCTTTGAGTCCAATTTAACAGGTTTCCACAATGCAATGAGCTCTCAACTCATTAAAAAGTGCGGAATAGAGTCCAATGCCTCGAGAAAATCGAGATATATGTACATGTAGACTACATCAACAACACCTCCTCCTCAATAATGCTTGTCCACTCATCCTGGACTTCTATAAGTTGTGTCACACATGATTTAACCATGGGCGTAAATCTGGGGGTGCGGAGGGGGTATATATCCTTCATACTTTTTATGGTGTGGGGATGGGCTTTTGAATGGACTTTTTTGTGGTGAACAAAAAAAGTAAAGCGGATTGTAAAGGATTTTTCAAACTTCATGTGACTAAAATGCATTCAATATCACTCAAAAAGGAAAACAATTTTAAAAAGCCAGAAATATGCCATTCAAAAAACATTACAGATGTACATCAATATCATAAACATCGACCACTATAGTCACATGTTGTCACCCGGCCCCGATTTTCAAATTTCATGGCCAGGCAAGTCATCCCCTCCACAATCCCATCCCCCCAATTTCTGGCACAAACTTACGCCACTGGATTTAACAGAACGGAGTCCATGTTGCTGTGCACGTTACAGGTTACTATGGTTTTCCTGGCTATTTTGCACTTCTTTGACAAAATTAAACCTCTTTTTAAACAATTTTAAACGACAGAAATGCAAAATTAACCGGGCAAACCCATACCAAACTTCATGATATGGTCATGTTGGACTCCATAAGCTTACACACAAGTGACATGAGGTTTACTGGTCTTACCCTCTCTGCTGTAACAGGCACAAAATGGGACAGAGGGGTGCACCCCAATAAGTCCAATCTTTATTCACACTTAACACGTCCCCCATAGATGTCTGAAAAGAATTTCTCAGATACCAGTATAATAATGACCAACACAAAGGGGGAGGGGTCCTCTCTGTCCAATAAATTGCATCCAACTTAATGCTCTATGGCTGTAACATGAGCGACCTCCTATGCACTGGAAATCTTTCCTTTCTAAAGTGACTTTAAGATAGTAGTCAATAGACCGGCAAGACATTCTGCAGTCTCCTAAAAAAAACACGAGGGTGTAAGCTGTCTGGTTCAGGGGAGGTTGTGATGGGTTTAACCTCCTCTTTTTCTTTAACATTACCTCTCTATTTAACATACGGGTGCACTCACTAATTTCGTTTCTGGATCGGGGCGGGGGAAACCTCTGAAATCTTCTCTTGTGAAAATGTAGGCAAAGCAGTTGTTCTGGACAATATGCTATTTCGTCGTCATGCTGCGTTCGTGTGCCGTCTTTTTAGATTACTAATACCGTTCATTATTTTGGTGTTAGATGTCTTTACCTTCTTTAACACTTTCCCAACACATCCACAGAGGTTTCATGCATTTTTGTCTTATCAGATGTTTGCTTGGTTTTGATTTTTGAACATACTTATTCATAACTTATGAAGTCTATCAGCAAAGAATTCGAGCTTTACAAAAGAAAACGGCACATTTAGAAACCATCCATTTTGAATGAGAATAAAGTTATTGCCATGGAAAATATTTGAGATTGCATGCAGTTGTGAAGACGGGTAGAAATTTATAGGTTTTCCACACATTTTAACCTTTTCCATTAATCACATTTCATGTCTTATGTTTGATCTCGTCTGTGATCGCTCATTTTTCCTTTTATTCAGGCAATGTAATATATTTCGAGAAAAACAGTTCGATTTTGTTTTCTACAATCACCGAACGTGCTATGAATAAAACAGTTTCGTCATGTTGCTATCAATCTTATGTAAATATCATTCAAATTTGTCTCATGATTCTACACTATCTTCTCCATTTTTACTTTTTCATCTGATTATTTTTGCTTTAAATATATTTACTTGATTATTTCATGTATTTATTAAGTATGTTCCCTGTTAAACATTCTGTCATACGGTTCATTTAGATCTTCGACAATTTCATGCGTTGACTGGAAAAAAAGAAAGTCTATACATATGTCAATGAAAATGTATACTTTCTGTTTCATGCAAGACATGAGTGTAGGCCTTTAATGTGTAAAAGTGAAATGAACTCATGTTTTCATATCTTTCAGAAACAGTCGATTCTGTTCTTCTTGTCTTTGGATTGGTTGTTCAACCTGTAATTTCTTGTCTTTTTCGATACACTGTGCCAAAACGTCTGTGCGTGGTTGTACACTATCATGTGAATTTGATAGAAACATTCTGGAACTCAATCGAACAAAGACTAATTCAGTCCCTACATACCGTACACAATCATCAGGTTAAACGATTTCCATTGGAATTTGACGAAATCGAAAACAGGATTTTGATAATCAATGCGTTCCGGTCTTTTCTTCATCTTTTCTGAATGAAGAAAAAAATTAGAAAAATTGCGGGAAACTTACTGCATGTAGTAACCCCCTCTCGAAAAATAATCCAACACTTAAATCTAAATTTGTCCAGTGACACAGCAATTTGTGCCCAAATCTTGAATATTATAATTAGGTCCGGAATAGCTATGCACCTCCTCGCAATATTGCCAGTCAGTTTGCTTATTTTGGAATGTGGTGTCTAGGGTGTCAGAGTTAAGTAAGTACTTGTGACATATCAAATCGAAAAACGAATGGGTTTTTCCGAAGTTGCAACTTTGATTACGCTTGCCACCACTGAAAGGAATAGTTATAATTAACAAACCGACGAAGGAGAAGTACGTGTTAGGAGGGTAGGGCATTATAGGCCTGTTCACAATTCATGAGTGGAAATAGCCTTTGGAGGAAAGACTGTTAAGACTGACATGCATGTAATGTTAATGGGTCAATTTCTGATTTTTTCTGGTATATCGGTGATTCCCTGTGACCCTTGCGTCCTTAATTTCGGTTAATCAAGCTTGAGAAAGCGTACATATGACGTAAATAAAAAAACTTATATTGCCAAACGTATGACAAGATGTCAGCAGTACAGATAGGCATATAACATGCGTCACTCCTACAATTTGTGCGAACATACCTCTGTCACTGACTAAACCAGATAAACGATACGTTAACTATTATTATTCAGTTACTTAACTTTTCAAAACTTGAAAACAATGTATTTGCCTGGATCCCAGACCCATTTGTTTGACATTAGTTTGTGTCCTTTTTTTTCTCTTTCGACTTGCAGATAGCAACTTCATCTTGTCTAATGCACGAGTTGTCGGGTACCCCATCGTCTATAGTAATGATGGATTTTGCAAAATGACAGGACGCACACGGGCTGACGTCATGCAGAAGAGCAGTACCTGTAACTTTATGTATGGGGACTTAACTGATAAAGAGACCATTAAGAAGGTGGAGAAGGCGTTTGAGGACCAGACGCCTGTGCAGGTGGAGCTTGTCATATACAAGAGAAACAGTAAGATCGAAATTCCTGCAATTGTACATGTAGGCCTATATACGTTTGCATCTGCTCACGGTGCACTTATCGAATTTGTTCAAGTAAACCTGTGCCCATCGTAACACACATATTTGTTTCCATATTGATTTACGTATCATCCAGGAATGTTTTGATTGGCTTTACATATAGGCTTTATTCAATACCAGTAATTTCTAAACTGTTCGATCCTCAATTGCAGTATGTGAATGAGTAGAGTCTTACTGTTAGTAAATTAGCAGATGGCTGTCGAATGTTAAGCATAGAAAAGATGATGCCTTTTTCTTACTTACCAAGGGACTTTACGAGAGGGGACTATAATTGGAGTTTCATAACTGAACTGGGAAGTTATAGACCCTAGGCGGTGCATTTCATGCTTGTCGCACAAAGCCACATTTCAACATTAGATCCATATTAAAGATTCGTTTTGTGGGTGTAAACCATGCCAAATAATTATAGAACAGTCTTTTTAAACCGCGAGCAGCATCACATCCAAGCACTGAAATATAAAATAATAAATTAAGAGAATAAAAAGCTGACCAATTTTAATGGGTATTAGCCAATAGTTTCGTGGCAGGCAACACTTTCTCTGGTTATTCAAATGGTTTCAGTCCTTGAAGATTTGTGATTCTACACAGACACTGCTTCAACATATTTTCATTCTTCCCCGTGGTTACATTTCAGCCTTCAGAGTGGGTAACATGACACATTTGCAACCACCAAGAGATTAACCCTTAGCATTCTAGTCAATCCAATTTTGTGCAACGTCGGACACTCGGAGACAACTAAATATATGTCTGAGCAGACGTAATGACTTGGCGCGAAAGAGTATGCAGGCTTCATGGCCCATTTTCTAGTGCAGGTCCCATGTGGAAGGAATTGTTCTCACTTATTTGTTCATCAGAGTATAAAGTATAATTAGGTTGTATTCACAAGAGAGAAAAAGAGAGATACACGCATATTGATCATGTTTAGCCTGTTGGTTCTGTCACAGACGTGGATAAACCTAGTCTGTTCTCGGGCCCAGTGGAGTAACTATAGGGCTAAATTTCCGGGGCACCCGGGGGGCACACGTTTTTTCGAGGAGACACCATAAGAAATTAAGCTGCAGCTAAATTACAAGGGACATTATTTAAAGATTAAAAATGGGGGGGGGGTCACCAACGGGGACAGGGCATCCGCTGGGGAAACGTGACCCTGTGCCCCCCCTTAGAAGAGCAGTTTCTACATTATGGATGTTTCCAAACATTAAATCTTGTTTTGTGAAAATCAACGAGAAGGTGTGTCGGCCCGCGTGCATTAAACACGTCAATGGAAAAACTGTGTAGCCTATTTCTGGCTGACCTGACGGCTTTGCAAAATGAACATTGTACGAGAACAGTATGCCCAATTTTCACAACATTGGTGCGCAAAATGAACATTGTAGGAGAACGGTATGCCCAATTTTCACAACAATGGTGCCAAAATGACTGCAAGACAATACTTAAAAACTATTGCAGAAAATGTTTAGGGCCTGATTTCCCCTGCTATGTTATGGTGCGCATCGAAGAGACCTCTACAAACGTCAGATTTCGTTAAGTGAGTATTGAGTATTGATATTGAATCACCATTGACTGTCAATTGAGAGACTCCTGAGTGCTATGTAATGTGCGTTTGGAAGCATTACTATTCTAAGTTTTATAATTTTATTTGGCAAAGAGTAATTTTCTTATTGAACGATGTATTTAATACTGACATATACTTTAGCAGTCTTGTAAAAGGATTTTTCAACTCCAATGTCCGATTTCTTCTAAACAGAATGCTTTGTGAGAGTCGTTGGTAGACAAAAATATAATACTAAATTTAGCATATTGCCTTGTCACAATTAAAACCTACAATCTGAGCAGCATGTATCATCAACAGTGAGTTGGGGAAAACCAGCAGAGATAGAATGCTGATGAATAAGAGAGGCTTTTCACCGTCAGATGATAATACGTTTTTCTGGTTGAATAAGGATGGCTCGCAGAGGAAATGAGTTCGGCGTTCCCTCTATTAAGAGAGGCGAGCAGGTGCAATCGATCACAACCAGTCGCAATCGCCCTTGCCGTGTGCCACTACCAAAGCCACTCTTTTCCGGTTGGATTTACACCTCCAACTATGGTTTTACGTTTTCACCTCAACATGTTTGCGGCGGTCTATTTGTAGTCGTCACTTTTGTCTTGCACCTTTCTTGTCCGTTGCCTTGTTGAGGGAAGGTGTGTTCGCAAATTTTTCTTTCCATGTAGAAAACAATTCTGCCCTAACCAGACCCAAAGTCATTAAGCTGAAGCAAAGTAGCTAAATAAAATACTTCTTCACGATCCCCTCTTACCCGCAACTGGCAATTTGTCTGCATCAACGGATTGGATGTTTCTCGCATAAGACTTGCAAGTATTTTTACTTCATCATTCATTTATCTCCCAGCAGTTCTTTCATTTTTGGAAATTTGGAAATTTTCCACCGTAAGTAAGAGGGCATTTTTTATTTTGATGTGGGGCAAACACCGACACCAGTCGACATGGCTAGAACGTGCTCAGCGTACGTGCAGTGTTTTACACTGGTTGACTGTTACACTGTATGGGACATTTCTGTCACCACGTTGCCTTGCCTTACAACCTTGTTGTAAAGTAGGGCGTTCCAAACTGACATAAGTTAATATTTGGTTGTATTTTACGGCAACAATGATATAACAATCTGATTTGGTCTGGGTCCTTCGTTGATCATTATGGTAATGCAATGAACCGGGTGTGCCAGTGATGACACGCCCAATTTTAACAGGGTTTGTTATGCATGATGTGCCTTACTGATACAAAGTGGGGTAAATCTGTGCTGGAAAATGGGTGGGATATTTGTTCGCCGATGTTAGTGCTATTTCGTACCTTTTTAGCTGTTAGGAAGTTCAACAATACCCTCTTTTTGGTTTCTAATGCCCACCTTCAAGGAAAAAGTGGGGAATGGGTATGTCCTCTCCATCCCCGGATGAAGAGGCTGTACTTATTCGAAATCTGTCTACGATGGATGTAGACATAAATTACCAGCAAGGAAATTTACAAACCAAAATAACACCTTTTGCTCCTTGACTTTAATATAGTGTATGAGACTAGACTTCATTTGAACAGGCGTCGTGTCATTGCCAATATCAATCCCCTTCATTATACGACAGGACTTTCACTTTGAAGTGGTTCTGCAGTAGATGCTTTCATGGATGTATAAACAAGCTCGTCAGTGATGAATGAATAACGGGGACGAACTGAAATTTTCATGACAGGTTCTTTATCATTTGTGCTGGAGGATCAAAATTAAATTAATATTAATGTCAACGATGGTGTGACAATGCATGAAGGCAGGCCTTAACTGAAACTGAACAATAAGCCAAAGAGGCTTTTTATCCGTCGCTGCAACTTGTGTATGAAATAAAATTGGGTGGTGGTCAAAGGACTTGACAATTTGGGCAACAGTAGTAGAGTGAAATGCTATGCACATTTCGATCCATTGAATTACTCTTTCACTGAACTAAGGCAAAATTGCTCACTGGATTTTAGACATAAATTTTTCCTTCGGAGGAAATCCCAAAATATAAACGTATGACGTGAAACAAAGCTTCTTAATAAAGACTACATATGCATTCTTTCCTTTTAATGTATTGGAGATGTTGCCATTTATAAATGGTATGATTGAAAATTTGGATCTCTACCACAAAATAAAAGCATATAAGTATAACATATGATAAGTAGGATATTTGTTTTAAAGTATGGCTGTTTTAATTCAGATAGTATTCAAGGAAAGTAAAATATTATTTCAAGAAAACTGAAAAAAAGACGTGCTTGTTCCGTAGTTGCGGGACATTTACTGGTTCGTCGTAGCCTGATTTCTCCAGTGAAACCTTTCTTGTGTATTGAAACTGGCCACACTGAAATTGTGGTTGACAAAGCTTTCTGAAGTATTCTGATTCTTTTATCAGTGTTACCATTTTGGCGCCCTTTGCCTACGCGTTGAACCTCAGAAACTCAATTTTCACACACAAGAAGATATGGAGTAGGTCTCAGGTGGCTCGTTAAGCGGTGAACCGCAGCGACAGAGATTATGAAATCATTTATGCTTAAAATAGATATTTCTGTGATGCAAAATGAATCTGTTCTGAATCATAAGCTTCAAGCAACTTTGCTTGTAGATTTGTATTGTCCTGGAAAATATCTTATTATGCAATGAATATTTTCCTTGTTTATGTAGCATCTACTGTTTTTACCTTCACCCAACAATCATTATGGCCTAACTTGTCCAAATGACTTGTCTTGTTCTAACACCGAATTGGACGAGCTTATATAATCGCTGTTCTCCAGAGTGCGTGTGTATAGTCTTGCCCCACGGGCAAAAACGTCTAGTCGGACAGGTTGTGCAGCAGATTATTGATCCAGCTCAGCCTGAGTATGTTTTGGTTTGCCCACTGGGAGAAGTGACAATGGCTACTCGAATAGGATCTTGTGAGTGTGCTTTGCGCCAGGTAAATGGCTTACAGGGAGATCAAGTAAGCAATGAAATAGGGAGTCGATGAGTTGGGGGGTTGCTCTGAACATTTTCTTTGACGTGACTCCGTGGACATTAAGTCTAAGTACACGGAGGGAGTTATTTGAAAATAATGACATGGGTCTTGAACGCATGTGCGACATTGTCTGACGAGTAAGAAGCATATCACGGAGATTTGAATTTTAGGTTTCACAGATTCCCCATCTTTCTCAATTTGGAGTGGTTATTGTGTTCAGTTACCTTTTGTATTCTTGCAGATGTATTGCAGATTATGCGAATCCCACGAATTTGTCAGGACTATACGGCAAGCAGGCACCGTCAGCTTTGACTGAAATATTACAAAGCACGAGAATGGGTAAAAATACAGAAAACTGAAATACCCATATGATTAAAATGAAGCAGAAAGCCACGGATAACGATGACTGACATAGGCATAAAACGTTCCCACTTTTTCTTTGGAGGGAGAGGTTGGAATACTGAATCATCCCCCTCTTTTTGTTAAAAAAGTTAATAAGAGTTAAAAAATAACAATAAAGCGGATTGTGAAGAATTTTCTAGAATTCCCAATGACTAAAGTGTTTGCAATATCAATAAAAAGGGAGAGCAGTTTTAAAAAGCCATAAATATACCACTCTGATGTACGATTCTGCATGATACACATTACAGATGTACATGCTTATTACGAACATTGCCCCCTATATAGTGTATATAGTGTTAACTCCCCGCCCGTTTTCAAATTTCCTTGGCCGACAAGTCATTCCTCCACCCCCCCATTTCCAACACAGATTTACGCCACTGATGACTGACAAGGAAGAGTGAAGTAAAATGCATCTGAAAATGGCACAACATCATGAATGCTGATTAAAAGACAACGCCAGTCTTCGAAAGCATTTTATGTGTAGTTCTCAAAATGAATAAGGCTTCACATGGAGAGGGTAATCGACTCTGTAATGTCCGATACGGTTCTTGGAGTTTCGTAAAGACGGAAGAGAGTCACTTGTAGGAATCAGAAGAAAACCAAACATATTTGTGGTAACAAGCAGCAGGTTAAGGCGTAATACGTCATGCAGGCATTACACCCTAAAAACTTTTAGAGGGTCGTCTTAATTACTGCAGATGTAAAAATTTTATATATAGTCTTGTATGATTATCCCAGCTGATTAAGAGCTCATCGCTTATATTCATTTCAAGAACGTTTCCATGGCAATACTCCCGTGACGTGAGCGCTGACCTTTCTTTTTAAAGACTTTCATTAGAAATATTCAAACCTTGAATCACATACTACGCATAATTCGGAGCTTATACTGTGAATGGAGTGGTTTTCCTTGAGAAACCACTATAAGTTTGCAACAAGCCCTCCTACAATGTCGTTATAGTGTAGTGTAGTGAAATTAGTAGTTTTGAAAATAAATAAGACGAAGTAATGTGCAAGCTACACACGTTTCAGACTGAAGCATTTTGTTGATATATCATACTTGTACTATGTTGACAATGTGTTGATCTGTTCACTGGGCACTTCAAAATATTGCCTATACCAGTGCGTTTTAAAGACGAGAACCTGTCGTTTTAATAAATGAAACGAAATCAGAGTCTTTTGGTAAACTTACTTGTCTTACATGTAAATCCGGTCGAATTATATCTTGTGGGAGTGTTTCTCACTAAAACACTAAGTCTGTGTTATGTAAACTTTTTAGGCATGTAAAACTGCCACGTATAAATGCAGTAATTGCTCGACAGGTAGGGGAAAACACCAGCAGAATTGAGTGCAGTAAAATGGTTCGAGAAAGAAAAAACGAGAGCATGCATGACGTTCATAATGTACTAAACTAAGCTCTTATAAATACATTTCTCACTTAGAAAAATCCCCAGAAAAAAGAGGAAAACAGAGCCCGATAGTTCTCCAATAGTTGCTTGAGATCACCCAATAATGTAAAGTTTATCATCAGTTTTGTATTGTCTTGAACTTTTCAACTTCCTGAAAGTCTCACGTACACTACTGGTCGTTGTCACTTTTCTTTTCTTTGCAGTAAAGCTGTTTCTTTTACTGTCGGTAATTTCGCTTTTCTTGCTGGCTACGTATTTCGCTCTACGAGCGTGTCTCCATTTTGGCTCGGTCATCTTGACTATTATCAATTGATTGGGATGACCCAATCATGCCTGAATACTCAACTTGTAAGGTTGGTCCGTACAGACCAAGCTAAAGAACGTGACGTCATGCCCTGTCAACATTAGCCCGATGAACCCTTTGTCACCATCATGTCAGCGTTCACCTTTGGAACAAATGTAGCCCTAGGGTTGCGAGATGACCACATCACCCACATGGGATCTGTCACGAGCCAAGTGCCTGGTCTTACGTTTTAAAAATAGATTTTCCCAGGGATCCGATTCACACTGAGTGATTCGCACGACACAAGGCGTCCTCGTGGGTGTAAACCGCAGTTCTTAGGTGTTCACGTAATGGTGTAACTGGTCAGGGTGTGACATCAGGGTGTAAAATCCGAGAATTATTCAAATCCCGACTACTGCAGACAAGTTGAGATGCAGAAAAATAGATTAACTTATCACCTCATTTTGAGTTTTGTTATTCTGAATAGCTTATACGGGTCTGTGCTGGAGGTCCGTCATTTGTTGGTTTACTGGAACCTAATGATGCATGGAAGAAGCGATTCTTTGGTCAGGTCGGCTCATGCTTCCTTAGAATAAATAGTGATAAGTTCCACCTCAAATAAAATATTAATTTTTATGAAAAGACAAAATGAACTGCACACAAACACAGAAACGTCATCTCAGCAAACTGTATTTAGGACAATTCACCGACTCTTGAAAAATGTAAACAAAAAAAAAAGTAGAAGAATCATATTGTAGATGTTGTTCCTTCAGAGGCTGAAACAAAAAATATAGCATAACAACTTTTCCTTCCAGGCCAATCATTAAACCCCAAGAATGGAAATAACTAACCAAAGTTCTCATTGGCCTACGGCTTGCCAAGTATCCCAGAGCAAAGTATCTGATAGGGTGGTTGCCCCTCTAAGCCTTCTTTGCCATTATTAGAAATTTGGTGGCTCTTAATTGGCTATCTTGGTCACAAAATTGTCTATTGGTGTATAAAATGGCTCCCAATCAAAGTGTAAGTACCTGTACATGGACAGGTAATGCAAACACGGTGTAGCGGGAAGCTATTATCTTATACTCCTTTCTGCTCAACACCTTTAATGAACACAGGGAAAACAAGGAATAGTACAGTGCCAAATTTGCTTCTTGAAAAGAATTGGATAATTTAGTGATAAAATCCAATATCATCACAGAATTTTAACATTTTCAGGATCAATGTAATGAAGTTTTCTTAGAATAACTTTTGTGTATGTTTAAACTCTTCTCCAGTGTATGACTTATGTAGATATGCTTATGGAGCTAAGTGAACTGTAAAGTGCACTTTGTAAATCATTTAAATTAGACCAAGCGTTGCCAGGTAAGAGAGGGCGCTGTTCGTGTAATTTCAGGAAAACACTGCTCTGTTTGCATGTATTTAGTTTTTGAAAATATCTCTGACAAAACGTTGCTCACTAGCTTACTGCCATATACTTATGCAACAATAAATTGCCGAAAGAAATGGAGATCTTCGATAACGAAAGGTAAAAATCTAGCAATTTTTGTACACATATCAATGCAACATTGAGTTTCAGTGTCTTGGATTAGATAACAGTTTTGTTCAAGAATATGCATATTCATATTAGCATATAGAAACAAAAAGTCCCCAAAGTACAGATAAAACAGCAAAAACACACATTGAAAATAAGGTAATAGAAACATACAAGTGTAGTTTCAAGGACTTGATAAAACAGTTCTGTTACATGGTCCTTTAATTAAATTTCATCCAAATAATAGTCCACAGCATTACTTGTGCAGTTAGTTTTGTGGTATTTCAAGCAATGATGCATATTCCTATTACGTGTCAGAATCAGTCCTCCATTTGAATCCCATGTAGACTGTAAAGAACAATTATAACAAAATACTGTTACAAACAACAGAATTCGAGAATCCCAATATCTCAAGTTCTTATGTTTTTCAACTCGTCTTGTAACAAAGCCATGATTATAACAAACTAATTTGTCTGGTCCCTGCGACTTAGTTAATAACGAGAGTCGACTATATACATCTTGATAGGATTTATAATACTGCCATAAATCAAAAAGTGTGAGATAAAATACTTGTTTTGGGAAACAAAGTTTCCGCAGACGGCATACTGATGAGTAAAATTGTACTATTTTCTGTAACTGCTTATTGATGAGCGTTTCAACATATACAACAGGTTCTCTCACCAGTTAAAAGCACCGCCAAAAGGTTGTTGTTAGTTACGTTACAGTTTTTTCTGCCCGTTTTTTGGCGAAAATTAAAAGGTAAAAAAAGCTCTTTCACAAAAATGTGAACCTATCTCTTTGACTTATTGCCAAAAGGTAACAATAATACTCTTGACTTTCAAATTTTAAAACAAGGTGCCAAATGGGTACTCAAAATCTGTCGTTCTAGCCACCCCCCCCAAAAAAACATAGTCAACTGAATCCACCTTGTAGGTACAGCCTTTAAAAGGAAGGTTTTGTTCTCTTTAATTTGATACCATATTTGTGGTTGTGATGCTTGTAGTTCTAAATATTTATTCATTATCCAATTTTATTTTTAAATTTTGTCCACATCTTAATAGAATGTCCACAGATGGAGCCATTTTCTCAAATTCAAAAGCAATTTTGTTATTACTATTAAATGTACTAAAGGATTCATTATCTTGCATCAGTGGCAACAGTATGGCTCGAAAGCTTGAAAATGTCCTTTGACAGAAGGTGAAAGAATTTTTGCTACTTGTCTGACACTATGTGTAACATTCTGCAAGGATCCACACACGGAAAGCAGAGTAAAACTCTTAAAAATTTCATTCTTACTGGAAAAGACTTTCACATCATCAGTTAGTGAACGCACTGATGAACGACGTAATGAAAATAGAGCTGAAAATTTGAAGACAAATATTAGAAATAAAATTAGAATTGTTGAACTCAAGTTAAAAAGTGTAATGTGTAATGTTTTCTTCATCAGACCTTTCTGTCTTTAACGATTTATAACAAAATCCTTTTCCCTGCAGGGACACCGATGTGGTCGCTTCTCCAAATAGCTCCCATCCAAAATGAGAAGGATCAAATCGTACTTTTTCTATGCACATTCAAAGACATCACGTCCCTCAAGCAACCGATCGAGGATGAAAATGCAAAAGGTACGCATACGCGTGACCCAATGCATGGGCATATTATATCAAAGTGAAATTTATGGTTTCCTAAGTGGTACGTTTACAACAGCATGCTGAAAACCAATAATTTCATTATTCTGACCCTCCTCGTCCTTGAAAGCTTCCCATAGACTTAGGATCATTGAAATTCTTTTCACATACCAGCTATTGTTTCTTTACTATTTACAAATTATTGAAATTGAAATCCGAGATAATATTTTGCAATTTTTTCAGCCATTTTCTAATTCACCTATACCAACAATGATGCCTAAGGTTTATGGGAATCACTCAAGTTTGCTTCAGCATTCTTTTTTTAAAAAGTTTTCTTATTGATAAATTGTGTCCAGGACTAAGCAGATTTGCCCGGCTGGCACGAACCGTGACGAGGAGTAAATCGGTTCTCGTACAAGTGGCCCAGCATCTGCCAAATATGAAGTCAGAACAAAGCACCCAAAATCAAATATCGCAGATCGCTCATGTAAGTATTGCCTGACAAGCTCAATTTCAATATAATTGTAGAGTGCCAGTGTGATCGAGGTTATGTTCCTCGTCAGTGTTTGTATTCTTTTTGTTTTTTGTTTTAACCAGAGTTCTCAAATTGTTTGAAAGTAGTGCATGCACGTTCATGAATGCATGTTAACAGGTACCACGTACGAATGTTCAGGCTCACAAGGATAGTTGTCTCTTAGTGTTGCTACGGACACACTTGGGTAAGCAAAACATGTCCCTCAGGAAATTATTCAGGATAGCTGAAAAACATTTGCAGGCATTTTTCTATACGTCGGCAGCAACATCACTTGTTATTGATCCGCATGTGGGTTTTTTTTTGGAATCGGCCGGAGGGGTCCAAACTTATTTTCACAAAACTAAAAGTAACCCAAACATGTCTTCCTGAAAACCGTGTTAATTTTGTAAAGGCTCTCCAGGGCAGTTGGAATTTTTAATGCAAAAAACTGATGACAAATCACGCAAAATATGAATTCACGTTTTGATCAACTTTCAGTTAAATGCATGTTTAATGATAAATGAATTAACGATGTAAAAGCTGAAGATTTCCGGTCTCATGATATTTTCAAGCGACTTCTCACGTTTGGGCAACGTAAGCTTGTTGCAAAGTATAATCATAGGCACGTTGAACGTGGTTTTCACTGTGACCTGTCCTTCGTTTGCTCATAAGTGTTAGAGCTATAAACGCGAAGAAAAGAGCAGATAATCTCTTTCTTTTTATGTCAGAGTGGTAGTTTTGACAACTTATAGTGAGGAAACTTTGGCTGGCCGTCAGTACAAAAGTAAAGGAATTGTTCACAGTGCGTTTGAAAAATCAAACCCACATATAAAATACGACTAATATTGGCCCTCACCATTTTTAATTTCATGAAAAAAAATGTGCCTTTAGATGCAGAACCTGCCACCAACCATGGAAGAACATTTTACAAATTTTGGCCAAGCACATAAATAGCAGGCGATATGAGAAGCCGCCTACTGCACCGTGGAAAAATACGTTGGCTAAACCGAAGGCAATAGGACATGATTCGCAATTGCCTACCACTCTGAATTTCACCCACATATACTCAGAAGAGTGGGCGTCATGTCGAATGATTGTTCGTGTACACAATGGTAATGGCTACGCCTACGCAGAACGTGCATATTATTAGACTAGCGATGTCCAAACACTTTAATAGTCTATTTATTTAAAAATCTTATACAGGATAGACATTCAGCTTATTGGCTGTTTTACATCATGGTCCTGTGCCGTACAGAGAAAATGAACAATTTTGAAAATGGTAACAATAAGATTAACCGACAAGACCACAATAGTGTTAAAAATGCCTCGTTAAAAACAAAGCTTCTTATGCATAATTTAAAAAAACATCAAAAGAGGATACATTCTGGACTTTATCTGGTAAGTTGTTCCATATAATAGCCTCGGAATAGTCGAGAGACTGCGTAACACTTTCCATGTTAGGCCTATGGACTACAACATTAAGAGAATCAGCGTTTCCACTGTTAAGTCCATGTCTATCAAAATACATCTCAAATATTATTACAAAGTCTGTCAGGGGCTAAACCATGAACATATTAATACATGTTACAAGCTAAGTAAAAGTCCTTCCTTTGCTCAAAAGTCTGCCAAGAAAGGGCTCTGATGATGTCATCACCATAAGAATTAATATAATCAAAGTTGTTAGCAACAATCCTGGCTGCTCTTTTTTGTAGCCTAAAAAGAATCTTCCAGTTAGTCATTGAGCAGTTGCCCCACTCAGAACTGGCATAGTCAAGACATGGCTGAATGGTTGTTTTGTATAACCTGTTAAGAAGACCATTGTTAACGACATGTCTCAGTCGACCAAGGGAATGAATCTTATAAGCAACCGACTTACAGACATTCCTCATGTGCGATTCCCAGGTGAGGTTTTCATTAACTTCAATAAGTGCGTTTTCCATTTGAAAAGGAGGGTAGAAAGCAAGACTTCAGTTTGTTTCACCCTTTAATCATAAACATGAACAAAGAAATCGACTAAGCGGGATTTGAAAATTTTCTTTCTTTTAATTACCATGTTAGCAGTAAAACATGCGAATACCTCACATTTCTTTTCAAAAGTGCCTAAACTCTCTTTAAAGGAGCTGTCGTGTGCCTTGATTTTTGAGTACGTGCTATGTGCAGGTTTTCCTGTCTGCAAAATATAGATACGTGGCTACAGCTTGGCAGTTTCGAGACGCCTATAGCGGCTGTGTATAAAACAACCTTTTTCTACAGTTTGCTTCGCTGTAAGATAATTGGCGAGTATTAACACAAAGTGTAGAAAAGACACAGACACAAAGACACATAAAATTATAACACACATCTATAATGTACAGACTGCTTCTGAATATTATGGTAGCAGCTGGGAATAGCAATGAAAACCATTGAGTAAGGCTGCAACCACAGAACTCCAACAAGGAACGGCATGTAAAGTCACCCACCCAATTACATGTAGTAAATGTAACGACCATCTGAAAATGAATGGCATAACTTGCAACGTTATAAGGTGTTAAGAAAGTGCTAATGTGACGCATGAACACAAATTTGAACGTCCCAAATCTAATATGAACCACAGATGCGCACAGTAGGCAGTTAAGTGTTTTCTTTTGCCCCCAGCAAGATGTTCTGAATGTTTTTTTAACAAATGTTGACCGAGAAAACCCATGATTCCCTAATCAAAATCACTTGTTTGGCGATAATGAAATAAACCGAGACCAACAATCATCGGTTGAGAATTCGGTTTTTCACTGTACATGTCATTCGCATAATTATTGTGTGTGCTCCTAGCCCAGGTAATTACATTAATAGGACAACATCAGTGGTGTGTGATGTCCAAAACTGTATACAGTTGAAACATGGCAGTCATAAGACGGCGAACACGACAGGGGTGCTCTCTTCGCTGGGATAGAACTCGCTAGTGTCCGTCTTCTCCCACTAGTTAACTTTGTTTTTCATTATCTAGTTTTCATTGTGTTGACGTTCAGTAGATCTGAATGAAGCGAGCACGCCTGGCCCGATTTCCTTGCGTTGATGAGCTATGTAGGTCTTTTGACAACAGGGTTGAAGTTTCTATACATATATACAGGGTGTATCAGACAATGCAATGATTTTAAGGACCACTGACCTTTCACACTTTCAAAACATCAACTTAAAGAAGATTAAAACTTGGTGTCCTCAAATTCATCGAGAAATGTATGTGGTGTTAACCTTAACTGCCTGGTAATGATACACACAGCAATGAAATTATTTTGTTATCGATGTTAGGGGGTTATGGGTTTATTGTTTGTCAAATTTTACGTGTGCCAGTGAAACTCTTTGTAAAAATTTTCATGTAATCTGACAGATCTCATCTTAACCCTCACACACCTGTGTGCAAGAGACTTTTACTTTCCAAAATTCAAACTTTCGCTAATCATTGAAGTGTGAAATTTGAGCAACAAAACTGGCATCAATCACAAAGCCGAGCTACCCCCTTAAGCAAAGGGTACAACCAGATTTTATTTTTAAAAATTTGTCCTATGTTATTTTTATCGTGATTTTTCTCATGGTCTACTTTTTCAGATACACCCTGCATAGCTGCAAATCATTTGCAACATTACATTGAAATCATTTTCATCTTATCCCCCTTCTCAGATGATGAGCATAGATGCCGAGGTCTTGCCGCAGTACAAGCGAGAAGCGCCCAAGACACCGCCTCACATAATTCTTCATTACTGCACGTTCAAAATAATGTGGGACTGGGTTATACTTCTACTCACCTTCTATACAGCTGTGGCTGTGCCTTTGAATGTTGCCTTTCAAACACAAACTGCCAAGGACTACATCAGTATGGTTGTAGATGGCATTGTGGACATCGTCTTCTTTATTGATGTCATACTAAATTTCCACACAACCTTTGTCGGGCCCGGGGGAGAGGTTGTTTCTGACCCCAAGGTCATTCGTATGAACTATCTCAAGTCTTGGTTTATCATCGACCTCCTTTCGTGCCTACCGTATGATGTCATCAATGCGTTTCAACAGCAAAACGTAAGGCACAGGATTATTATTTAATTCGAAATTTGCTTTTATTACTTTATAAAGACTAGTTTGTTCTCTTAATGTCCATGGACACCGATAGGCTATTACACGGTGAAGCCACATGCAGTTAGGCTGTTTTTTCCCCAACCTGTTGTGTGACATCTAAAGACCCTGCACAACATACCAATACACAGAGTGCTGAATTTGAGTTGGTACACCTTTTTTTTGCCTCGTCAAACTTTGAAGCAAAACCGGAGCACGAAATCATTTTACGCATGAATATTTGGGAACAAAGACAGTGGAGTTTTAACAGGGATCACTTCTAAAGTTTTATTTCACATTGTTTGCCATTGTACATCAAAGCTTTGAACTGAGAGTCGACGGGAAGGAGATTTTGTTGAAATCCGAAGGACAGGGTCTGCTAAGAAAGACCTGGTGAGGAGTGAAAAATTCATTTCACAATCTGACCCTGGCAAGTCATTGTAGGCTAACATTCTTGTGTAACTTTACTTTTATTGTTTAGGCCTATTTTCTTAAAATCTTCTGTTGCAATACAGTCAAGTAGGGGCCTAGAGGTAGAACTGACTGTTCGTCTTCCCTAAAGATGGATTTAACAATCTAAGTGCTAATGTAAATTTATTCAGAAAGATTTTGTTTTACCCACAGCAGAATTTGAGCAGTATATTCAGTGCATTGAAGGTAGTGAGGCTCCTCAGACTTGGCCGTGTCGTCCGGAAACTGGACCACTACATTGAATACGGTGTTGCCTTTTTGATACTTCTGATGTTGTCATACATGCTATTCGCTCATTGGGCTGCTTGTATTTGGTATTCCATCGGAGTAAGCGATGCAAGAAACAACCTAACCCAAGGTTGGCTGTTCAAGTTGTCCAGAGATGTTGGATACCCGTACAGTTACGACGAAGAGGGGAACTTTGATCCGGACAGCGGACCGCCCGTAACCATGAAGTACATCTCGTCGCTGTACTACACAATGAGCAGTTTTACAAGTGTTGGCTTTGGCAATATTGCAGCTGTTACAGTGCTTGAAAAAGTCTTCACAATCCTGATGATGGTCGTGGGATGTAAGTATAGAGAAGCAGAGAAATAGTAAATGTAAAAAACAGCTACCAGAAGTAATGTCTTAAAAAACATGGGATAGGCTATCGTTACTCAACCACACGCTTTTTACACACTTTGTGAAAGGGGAAAATGAAATAGACCAAAAATCGCCTTTCTGTCATTGTTCCCCCCGCCAAATGGCTCTTTATGTGTGTGTGTGTGTGTGTGTGTGTGTGTGGGGTGGGGGTGAGCACGGCTCCCTTTGCCCCTGGATCTGCCCTTGTGTGTGGGCCTTGCTCAATAACACTACATTTTAGCGATATCGCAGTCATAAAGTACCATATACTTTATGGCCTCTGTCGAAGGTACTAACCAAAACTGGCACAGTTAAAAAAAAGGAATCCATCTACTGTACAGGCGGCCTTACAATATTGTTGGAGATTTAGTTGTTTGCCTTATATTATGAGGTCTGTCATGAGAAGCTGCATCACTCAACTACCTAAGCGAAGTGGTTAGGGTAACGACTCGCCGCACGACGCGATGCAAGACAGTTGCAAATCGACATAAGTCTATAGGTACAGAAACCTGCAATGTGGAAAAAATGGTGCAATTGCAAGTTGCGACGCCAGTTTTTTTAATTAACATATATTTGTTATTTAAAAATGGTGTGGGCAGGTGTACATCGTACAGTGTATTTTATTCATGTACATTGTATAGGATCCACAAAAACAGTGAAGTTGAGCAAAACGTTGTAATTGCTGAATATGTTGACAGGAATTTTGATCTTCAGATTTTAACAGCTTTATTACCTTGACGTTTTTTTCCGTACGGGAGTCTGCGAACCAGGCGTTCAGATCGACTTGAAGATAGTGTTCTATCCTTTTCGTTTTTTTTTATTACAGCTCTTCTGTACGCCACCATTTTTGGTAACGTGACCACAATATTCCAGCAGTTTACGCACAACACTGCCAGATACCACGACATGCTCAACAATGTCAAAGAGTTCATGAAACTCCATCAAGTTGACAAGAGCTTATCGGAGCGAGTGATGGATTATGTTGTCTCCTCCTGGTCTATAAATAAAGGGATCGATTCTGAAAAGGTGTTGTATGCAACTTCATATAACAATACACCAGTTTGAATTATGTTGAATGTCAAAACCCCCTCACTGTTGGTGCTTTGATATGTTGTGCATGTTTGATCCATAATCTTTTCAACGCGTTTCTTATTCTGCCGTTACATTTATTTTAAAATAACTACCGGTACTTAGCGTGTATGCGCTGGCCATTATATTCAGCACAAGAACCACCTGGGCTTAAGTGGGTCCCATTAACACGACTTAACTCCACTGTGACAGGTTCTAAGCTACTGCCCTAAAGACATGAAAGCGGACGTATGTGTCCACTTGAACAGGAGTGTCTTCAGCGAGCACGCTGGCTTTCGCCTGGCCAGCGAAGGTTGCCTACGAGCCTTAGCCATCAATTTCACAATGAGCCACAGTGCTCCAGGAGATCTCCTAATTCACGTCGGTGAGAGTGTGGACTCATTATGGTTCGTTGTGTCCGGGTCATTGGAAGTAATACAAGATGAGGAAGTGGTGGCCATTTTAGGTAGGTTAACCTGATCCATCCTTGATAGTTCTTTCTTCATTGTATTAAGTTATTTACATCGCAAGGTCAACTTTAACTTGTGTAAAGGAAATTCTACAATATTTATTACACAGGTTCAACAACTTTGCAGCTTTCTAGAACACAGCTGTTTTTTTGTGAGCGATGTTAACATTCTAATTTTTAATCTACCACTGTTACTTTTTCAAATGAACAAAGCCAATTTAGACACCGACGATTTAGATTGTCTCCGAGCAGTTAAGGCGCCTTTTGATATGCGTGTCAATACATGTGCAAAGCATTGCACAACGCAACCCACGCATGTGTTATGTTAATGGGTCAAAGTTGAAGATGTAGTTTAGCAACGGAGGGCATTTTCTGCAATATGTCTTATGTTGTAGAATAGACCTACATATATATATCACATAAGCAAGGTCTCATTTTTTTCATTACGTGTATTTAAAACCGAATAGGAGAAAACAAGTTCGCAGTTTGGGGTCCGACGGACACAAAAAGAAGAGTCGTCTTCGGCTTCATTTGGCTACTGTTAAAAGTTGTGACGTAATACGCGGGGATCTGAATGCATGTGACTCTTTGCTTCTGTAGCATACACAATGTCAGACTCGGAGCCCAGTGTCGTTGTGCTTTCTGACAGTGAAAGTGATGATCAGTCGGCTTCCTCTTATGATGAGAATAATAATTTAGTTGACGAGATCATCGCACTGAAGCGGTTTTGCCAAACTAATTTGAGCCCGATGAAAATGCCGTTAAAAAGACCAGACGAGACGGAACCGGGACACCGGCAACACTCGCCAGTGTACTTTTTGTTTGTGCAGCACGCAGTAAATTCCAAGGGAAAAAAGCTGAAATTGCATTTCAAATTAATGCAAAATTCTCTGTCTTTATAACAACAAATTGAGTCAAAATACATTGTAAACTCCCATGACGCGAAAGTCTTTGTAATGAGGCACACACCAGATGGTACTTTCACAGTGTCTCAGGGGGCCTGGCCATTATCGCTCTCGGCAGCCTGGGGCACTTGCAGGTGTGCGCCAAAGACTAGCGCCATACTTGAACTTCTGGTAGGAATAATGTTTACATAAAAGAAGGAAAGAAACTCAATGATATTTAATAAAATAAACAGTGTAACCGTCTCGAGAAAGGGTTGTCCGTAAATTGGCACGAAATTTCTGAGGGAAATGTGAAGAAACTTGTATCGGGGCTATTTTGTAGAGCATGGTAGCAGCCATCATCAATGCGATTACTGGGCATACCGTGACCTCGGTCGTGTGCGACCAGTTTTATTTGTTGCTTCTGCTGCTGCTGCAAAGTGACTATAGCTTGGCCAGGGCAGTTGACGTACGCGCGACGTCCGCACACTGCATTCAAGTCCATTGCCATGCAGCGTACCACGTAACGGTATGTGTACTGCAACATTAATAAAAGGTTTTGCCCTTACCCAACGTATATATTTATAAACACTGTGAAATCAGTGTTTGTCCGAGAGCTTCCAAATTTTCACAAGCTTGTGAATTTTTTTACAGTGTTTATATGTTGGGTAAGGGCAAAACCCGGAGTTGAAATCAACATCTCCCGGACGCAAAGTACATCCTGAAAATTGTGCAACCTTAACAACATTCGCTGTGCTGTCAAACAACTCTCATCTTGCTATGAAACAACTCTCACCTCACTGTGAAACAACATGTACCACGCTTTGAAACAACACTCACTTGTGCTGTGAAACAACTCTAATCGTACTGTGAAACAACACTCACCACCCTGGAAAACCACACTTCCCCCGCTGTGTAAACAACACTCATCGCGCTGCGTCATGTGACCTGCGTTGAGCGATTTTGAATATCCCGCCAGAACTATGTAGCGTCCATGCCGAAAAGGAACTCCCACTTATCACGTCATAATTTCGGCCAATTCACTTACTGCCCCCATTAGTGATTTTTAAACATTGTCTAAAAATGACGATTTTTATAATAATCGAGGCAAAGTACAGTCCTAAAAATTGTTTTGAAAATCAGCCAATGACTATAATAAATTTTGTTTTTAGTTAAGCATGGTTTCAGCATGGTTACAATGAGCTTATGACGCAAATGTCCTCCATCGATGAAATACATCATTAACGTATCTCTATAAAGTCTTCCGAACATTTGGGACTTTGAATTCAATTTTGGGACTTTGAATTCAATTTGGGAATCAATATCTCAACAGAAGCAGTAAGAAGAATCTTGTTTCACTTCTAGTAATAATTTCTGTTTATCTTTCAAAGCGCTCAGCATCCACAATGTGCACACGATGAAAGTGCCTTGCACGCTTTGCATTTCAATGATAATGGAGTACTTCACACTGACCTTACTTCAGTCTAAATTCTAAGAGGGCATATATTAGAATTATTGCACCAGTTATCCATCAGCAATATGTAACTGTATCATTTATTATCCAGCAGTAAGTTGCCAATCTGTTTGGACAGATCCAGAACCAAATGTCCGAAGGGGTAGGGGAATTTTTTAAATTGTTTTTTTTATGATTGTCTTTATGGCCTTTTTCTAAGGGATGAGACTACATTTGGGGTTTTGTTACGCGCTTGCGGAAGGCAGAAAAATGAAATTGACCCAAATTTGTCTGTCATTATTTGAAAAAAAAGAAGAAGCTTTTTTGGGAGAGCATGGCCCCCGATGGGCCCCTGAATCCACCCTCGGACGAAATTATCGTTGGAAAAACGTAACACAAAGAAACTATAAGCTAAAAAGATTTTAGATACCTGATCCACCTCCCATTTTCACTTTCTTTAATTGAGCATGGCCTTTCCCTGAAATGTTCACCAAGATGAGCAATTATATACCTTGCTCGTTCCATACCAAATACCACGTAACGTTAAAATCTGATGGTCAATTCCAAGGAGAAAACAATGTTACGTTTTCTTTCGTCGGAGATAATGCGGCGACAAAATCCCTATCGATAACGCACCTCGCTTAATAAGCATCAGGATTCCGCAATACTGAAGTGAAAAAAAAACATTAATGCACAGCGTATATAATTGTTTCAAGCATTGTTTTCCCGACTTTGTTGCTGATGCTAGGAATTCACTCCGACTAAGAATAAGGACAACTGTATTCAGTAATATCCAGCCATATATATTGAATATCTCCAAGAGGGATTTTACATGTTCCATGGGTAAGGCGTATTGTCTGGTCCCTGGTTTCGTTGGGTAGTAATTATATTCTAAATAAAAAAATACAATGCGATGGAAATTGTCACGTGTTTATTATTTTGTCAATGTCCAGGAGCTGGCGATGTCTACGGAGACGCTTTTTGGAAAGACAACTCGCTGGGTCAAGCAGCCGCTAACGTCAAGGCTCTCACGTACTGCGATCTGCATAGCATCAGACGAGATGATCTCATGGACGTCTTGAACTTCTACCAAGCCTTTGCGAATTCTTTTGCGCGTAACATGGTTCTGACGTACAACCTCAGGCACAGGGTAGGAAGCAATTAACTCCTACGACCAACTGTTTTGAGGCCTCAGTATAGTAAGGTGTCCTTTTGGGGGGAAGAAAACAGAAGGGCGTGCCCACCACATACTTTCCTGTTGTGGCAGCTATGCCTCTATAGCTGATTATACATGTATAGTCAGAAATTGTTACAAACAAAAAAACAGGGGAAAACGCAGAAAGAAGGAAAAATTTCGGTAGTATCCAAGCTGTTCCTGACATAACTTGATTCACTGTCTTTGACTTGCTCACAACTGTCTTGTAACTTTGCTTTCACAAATTACTACTCCTCAAACAGTCTGGAATACCGGCTCCCTTCAAGACAGGGTATTTTTGCTCCTTAGTAAACGAGAGCAATTGTGGGGTTCAACCTCGTCTTACGGTTCTGTTTCCAGCTATTCCTTTTAACAAACCGTCTGCCACAGGGGCTGCCGTCAATAAGACGAGAAATTGGGAGCATCAAAATGTCGATTTTGTAAGCAGGTCAACATTTTGGCATATTCAGTGACTTGGAGCCCAAGAGTTCAAACTATAATGGGTAGATAAAAATGTCAAAAGCAGTCTTCATATACCCAGAATAACGTCAACGGCAGAATATACAAATGTTGACTGCTTCATCTCATGGTGGTGTAAAACTAGCTTCACAGGCTCAAGGGGTATAGAAATTTGTCGTTTTATGCAAATAGCAAAAACAGCGAATGCCCCGTGACTTGCAATCAAGAGTTTGTGGGTGAGATGTCATAATACAAAAACAAGGTTGAAAAAGCTATACCCTCGTAATGACACATATAGTTTAACTTTTTATCCTCAGTATGATTGCAGAAATGTTGCTTCTATTACCTTTATCTGTTATGAATATCATACTCCGTTTGTTTGTGACGAAGTTTATGGTGACAGTCTATCAAATTGATCAGAATTTATGCCCTCTTTAATGTTGCTAACAAGAAAACTCGACAACTTGCGCACTAGCCTTTAATCCCAGCACTTGAAGAAAGGGAGAAAACATGAAATCACTGTCACGCTTTCGAACCAAATGCGAATGATCAAGTACCTAAGGCCACTGTGGATCTGGCTGAGCTCAATTCTCTCTTACTTTTTTAACAGTTGGTGTTTCGGAAGGTAGCGGATGTTAAACGGGAACAGGCAGAGGCCGAGAAACGAAAAAATGAACCACCCATCCCAGCAGATCATCCTGTGCGAAAAATGCTCAACAAGTTCCGTAAGCTGAGTGACGTGCCAGAGAAGCGAACTGCCGGAGCAGGAAATGACGTGGAGAAAGGGGAGAATGATATAGGCTCGCTGTCAGTTCTGGCCAGGATGAAAGGGCCCATGCTAACAAGAGTGCCTGAAAGTAATGACACTTCTAAGATGAACAGAACTGCGAAACACAGGCCGACCGCTCCGAAGGAAGCAGCTCCTGCGCAGACTGCTAAACCAGCGTCCAAATGGGGAGCTCTAAAAAACCCCAACCAGCTCCGCAAGACAGAATCGACAGATAGTGGGATATTGCGTAGTGACCAGAAGCTAGATGAAATAGGCCGCCATGATAGCAAGGAAGGTACAAGCTCAATGAGTACGTCATCCACTGACCAACAGCTTCTGACGAGTTTAATGGAAATAAAACTGGAACTTAAGGAGGAAATTGAGCATCTCAGCGTCAAGATGAATAGACTCGACGAGCAGATAGGAGATATCATCAAGTTCTTTTCCCCGGAATCATCTCCTTATTCATCCAGTGTACCAAGTTCAAACAGCTCTCGCGTAAGCTCGATGAATGAAGTGGCCATTGCCTCGCCACAGAAGTCCCCAATCACCGTAAAAGTACGTGAGCACGCAGACACTTTTACTGTGTCTAGTCCTCCAGCATCGGGCTTGGGCTCCAAATCAGTGACTGGCTCGGGGTCCTCAGGGACAAGTAACGAGAAGAAAAGATCAGCTGACAGGAGGAACTCTAATGGTTCGAGGAGTTCTGCTGGGTCAAGGCATTCGAGCTCTAGCGAGGCTCGGCGAACGGGTACGCCGACGTCTCCTCCGGACACAAGAGGTCCTCCCCCCGTTGAAAGCACTAACATTTTGGCTCTTCTTGATCCAGACCTCCAGCGTGAATCCTTCACTGACATCGAGTCCCCACCCAGCCCAGATGCACATGTGCCACAGTTTTAATTATCTCACGACACTGTTGTTGTATGTAGTGTGTGATAGTTACACTAATAATTTTCACTATAATGACGTCACTAAATTTGTAATATTGTAATCATAAAAGTTCTACTGAGTGGACCTATATGCAATGATACCTCGTGCCCATGTTGTGAATATGAAGACTGGAGTGATGTGCAGTTGCTTGCGCGGTATGACCGCAGACACGCCTTTTATTTTTTAATGAAAAAGTAAGTTAAAACGCAACTGGTATCAATTTACGCCTTATAACGATTGTTGAAATCAGTAATTAATTTCATCATGTATCAAACAAAGTGCAATGAAATCGAAAGGAAGAAAGTGTTACCACACAATGATGAAACTTTATCTTTTGAATCTTTTAACGAGCACAATGAACAACTGCAAAGGTACTGAGAGAAGTTAAAGTTGCACGAAACTATTTTTGGGAATGGTGGATGACTAAAGCAATAAAATGATTATGTAGGTGGTGTACACGGACGAGTTTTATATGTAGAACTGCTAGAGTGTTAACGTGCAAACTTTGTGACTTTTGGAGACCTCTCACTGAACTTGTCTAAACCTGTTCAGGATGTGACTTTATCCATTCCCCAGAATGTAATTTTTGTCCACGCGGAGCGGTCAATGAAATAATTTGTCGGAATTTCCTGTTGGATGACAAGAGAAATATCTTGTGGGATTCATATTACTCAAACATTCACGGATAAAATGTCCTAGTTCCTAGCGTGACTTTTCTTTTCTTTCATTTCGAAGCTCAGTGGACCAAAACCAGATCATAACACGATGGCCCTCAAAATGTAAATTACAAAACGACTCTAGGAAAGGGTCTCTCTCTAAATAATGCATGACAGAGTGATTTGTTTGAATGACAGCTGAGGGTTCGATTTAATTAGGGAGTCCTAACTTTCGAATGACGTTCATGATTTTTACCGAGCCTTCCTGGTTCATTCAGCTTGGGTGTCCTGCAATCTAATTCAACTGCATGCTTAGCCAGTTTGCTATTGTGAAGAAGTAAACTAAGGTAGTTTTGGATGACGGAATTGATCAACTCTATAGAGAAAAGAACTTCAGGGAAGACCAGGAAAAATCCTACAAAGTAACTATTCAATGCATACCATTATTTTGAAATTTATTTGTGTGATTCTCTTCTGATGTCTGATTCGTTTTTCGGCTCTACCCTTTTTTCGTGTAATTAGTTCCATTTTCATTAAAATAATATACACATAAAAAATGATATTTTTTGTATTGAATGCTGTTTTTATTTAACTTGTATCCACATTTTATTAATGTCATGGAAACCTTTCGGCGCCTCATTGTCAACTGTAATCTTGGCATCTGTTGTTGTTATCACTTGAATGACGCCATACCAAGCTTGGGCACAGCACGCATGTCGTTGCTGGAGTCAGTGCGCCGCTGTTAAATACATAGCTGTATTTTATTTATTATTTTTTTCAAACAAAAATTTCTCGGCAACACAGCAACGTCAAACCATGTACACTGGCCCGTCTTGAACAATGTCCAAATATCAAGTGTACAGTGCTGCCTTCAAGATGTCTGCTTTTAAGATGGAAATAGGAGAGCAAATATACCGGCCCTTGAATCTTGAAGATAGAAAATCTAACCATTTCGTATTTTTACAGAGTTTTGTCTTTCATATCGTGTATCTTTGCTTTTGAATTCAATTGAAATCATTTCTTTACTGACTTACAACCTGCCGGTATAAGAAGGACTTACATCTCTTATTAAACTTTTTAACTCATCGCTGCGCGGCCATGCGTTATCGGCTGCTTACAAGCTATTATTTGAATTAATGTAATGAGGTATGCAAATGTAACGCAAATACGTCGTATAAATCACGATTGCAGTATTTTATTCACCGTGTTAGTCTAGTGCACAACTGCATGCAAAAATGCAATTGGCCTAAGAAGCAAGGATAAACACGCTAGAAATATAAGTTATAACTTTGTCTTGAAGAATTCTTCAGAATATACCTACAGTGCTTGTTTATATCTTTCCCAGGTAACTATTTTCTTGGTCAGTCTGACACTTACATCATAATATTCAATGAACTGATTTATACAATTCAAAATGGTGAGTTTGATTTCGACTTTGTATCACTAGCTTTGTTTTTGTTTGAAGTTCAAATCACGATTTACTTTATTGTTCCTTGTTAATATATATTTTTCATGTTTTTTTAAATTCAAATTTATAAAAACATGATACATGATATCCTAAACCAGTTATTCCAGACGTGGGCAATGCACCTCTCGTAGCTAATATTCTTGTAGCTAATAGTATTCGTTAAGAGAGGGTGAATTACGCATTTTGCTCTAGTAAGTACCCGCTAACTCGTTTGGGAAAAGATAATGTTAAAATATCAAGAAATTCTCCATTTATAATGTCCAGTGTAATTTTCTTGTAATATTTTAATCGAATCTATCAACGCAGTATGTAAATGTGTGAGTCGCTTAATTTTCAAATTAACGTTTGACACTGCTTACATACCGTACCGCTACGCTGTGATAGAGTCTGCCACGTCCATCGCACAGTCGTTATTCAGTCATGAGTAAATCAATCTATTTGAATGAACTTCGCATGGCAAAGGGATAACGTACCTTTGTCATAGCAATCCTCTATTGCTTTAGTATTTGTGAACAGACTTTTGAACTGAATTGTGATTGACTTGGGGTTGACCTACCATTAAATAGAAG
Organism: Acanthaster planci; assembly: GCF_001949145.1. The sequence continues at coordinate 899,275 of NW_019091397.1, forward strand.
ACTGTATATGTGTTTTGTAGATACTGCCTCTTTATTCTCCTCAAGATATTTATGAATATCCACAAATCTTTCCAAATAAACTATTCAAACGTGCGATTTATTAGTGTTGCAAGTACAATTATAATATTTGAATTAATGTATGTCACTTATTGTAGAAAATGCCTACAATTACTCTTTGTGTAATATTCATGTTATGGGCAAGTGCCTTGTGGGAGGAATAAAATGGAGTTGACATTTGCGCTTGTGCGAATGTAATAATGAAAATTGTTTATATTGACTCGTGTACAGCACTGTAATTGAGATGACTTACTACACTACTTGTGTCTTTCGGATAATGGTAAAGAGAAACTTTGTCTTCACTCTTTGATATATTTTAAAGATACAGATATCTGATCATGTCAACGTATGTATGACGACAGTTGCTTAGTTTGTTTCTAAAGGGCTGATACACTGTGCAAGTGGGAAAACAATCCACATAAACGGTTAGTTTTCCATACCTAATTTTATTATACGGATAGATTTTGATCTAAAATTACAAAAAAACAACATTCGCTACAAATGATGGTTTGTCCCTCTTTCATTGACCTGTAGATCCAATATATCTTGTACACAAATTGAGGATGTAAAGATAAGATATATACAGTTATCAAATTACATCAAAATATTAATTGGCCATCGTAGCTTGGATTTTAACTCGAACAATTTGAAGAGAACTCTACAAAATAATACATCGTCATTATGCAAAATGCCGGTGGTTATGCAAACTCCCAACCTCCATAACATGGTTTAGCGATGTTGTTCAAAACTGGTTAGTTTGCATGTGCACACAGTTATCTTTCAAAAGTAAACAAACTGGCATGATTTGCACTCTCAAAACCTGTATGTAGCTACTGAACACAATTTTGCCATCACTTTGTAAACATGTTTATATGCTAAACATTTGGCGTCCGATTCCCTAAACACCAATGTCCGATGGGGAAACACTATTCATCAAAATTGTTTAAACACGTCTAGCATATAAATATGTTTAAGGCTAAACAATTTTTTCAGTGCGTCTATGCTGATATTTTCTATTGCTCATAACATTTGCTGTCGTTACTGATTTTGAATCCGAACTGTACTTTCTAAGTCAGTGTTATGAATAGTTTGCGTGTACTCAATAGATGTTTCACCGCAAAAGGACCTAATGTTGCACCTCACAAACGCACGAGGAGTTTCCTGTTTTACAATGACACTTTCAGAAGAGATAGCGTAATCAAATTATCAGTTTCATTTTTTTCCTACTATGTATTTGTATTTCTACTGAGAGCCTAAGTTTACGGAAACAGAGTTTAATATTTATTGTTAACAGTTACTTTCTTTAATCTGATTGGGTTTGCAATTCCATATTTTTTTATGATGGTGTTTGTCGGTAAAATTGCATTCCTTCCGATTAGTTGATGATAACATTTTAGAAAATCTTGAAGATATTGGCCATTGTCAGAGTTCTCTAAGTAGGCTTCCTCAAACATTTCCAACTCTTTGAATGAGATTAACACCCCTAGATTTGTCGTGTCTGACAAGAAGTTTAAACAATTCACGTTCGAGTCTTTTGAGCTAAGAACATGTTTCCTTCATTCTCTCATTTGATAAGGACTTGCATATAACTGTTTAGCTTGTAGCGAGGTCAAGGCTCATTGGTATGTTATAGTTGCATTCATTGAACTTGATATTACGTTTTGGGAAAGAGACACAGAATTCTTAAAAAAATCATAGTATGGAGAAGGTATGCTTATCAATGCTTCCAGGAAAATAGCAACTCGGTGTTTGGTCTGCAAAACTAGCGTATGTAATTCACGGTTTACATTCACTTGATCGGGTCTTTAAAAATTAACAAACGTATGATTAAGCTTCATTAAGTGATCATACTAGGTATGTCATTTTCCAAAACACGACTCCTTTTAAATTCTGATAACAAACAAAGGTAGCCTAAATGGGGTTACAAAGTTCACTTAAGAATCTTTCATTCGTTACCAGGAGAGTTGCAAGATATCTATTGTATTTCTAATATTTTAATTCTATAGAAGAGAATTACTTTTGCTGTCTTCAAAAGAGATGAGAACTTAACGACTTTACCAACTATACTCACTTTTACTTTATTTCAAATATTTTATCCCACATTCACTTCCGTATCCTGTGTAGACTATAAAAAAGATTCGCCTTGGAAAGAATGCAATTTTTTTATGTACATTCCATGTTCTATTCTTAACCGAACCTGATGCCACTGAAACATGTGCACATTAGATGACAATAAATGACTGTTTATGGACAGGTTTACAACATAAAGATGGCCTTTGTGAACCTCAGTTTCGTCGTAATAGCCATAAATGGTAGTCCAAATGTACCACAGGTTTGCGCTTTGTCCTTTGCTAGCACCTCTTCATCGCGTAGCAGAGCTTTGACTTTTTTGCATGGTTGAACTGAATAGATTATGAAGAGGACAGTGGAATTATTTTATCCATGTCTCAATACCCAATTCAGATGTTGTTATTTTTCAAAGTAGATGCGTGAAGGTTAACAAAACCTCGGAGAAGTCCACTTAAGTCGTTTTGTTCAAAGTATTGTACAGTCGTTATTTTCGAATAATACTGACGAGCACTTGCAGAGTATGAATTGGCGCTCATTGGAAAAACTAAGATTTAATCACTCGAGACAAGATTAACTCTACTCCACAAACAAAGCACATTTCCCCAATTTGCATAAAGAAGTTTCAGTGCGGCACAAACTAGGATAGAAGACAACTTTATGCATTCGAGTTAAAAATTCGCAGAAGTTGAAGACATTTAACAATTATGCACCCTTGCATTCATTACGACTCTTTTTTTCTTCGCTCATCACCCAGACATCGTTCGTGTTTTGAATTAATACTCGAAGGTGTCTCAGAGACGAGTCGACCACAGGTGCATCTTGATCCTAGGGTGACGTGATGTTTCTAATGCAGGGCATGAAATACCACCTGACATAATTACTACATATGGCATATCACCCATTAAATATTGAAGACATGACGGACTAGGAAGTGAAGGGAATGCTGCTAAACGGATCACAATTTGCGAGGCACATACTATATAGGCATCGTAAGAACACTCTGTTGACGTGCATGGAGCAGCCCTCTCGATTGCTCTTCGCGATAAATCTACAATATCCATGGAACAATTCCATGTGGAAGGAAGTGTAAGCCTAACTTCCTCTTGTGTGGGGAGATTGGGCTAGTTACAGGGACATGTTGGGACGAAATGAAGAAGCGCTTAGCTACGACCAAGTGACCAGTTGATATCTTAATTCACTTCCAAATGAGAAAAGCCCTGTTCTTAGATATCCCAAAATAAGCTTCTCTCATCAAATTGGGTTTTTTATTATTCTCCGTACCATCTGTTGAAGTGATTTACAGTTCATGTTCATATAAACACAGGGACGAAATCCAGGAACTGTTCACGGGGGAAGAGGGAGATGGTCAGGCCCGTCAGATTTTTTAATGTCCAATTCATTGGGGACATGCGGACACATAGATAATGTATTACGTTGTTATTGATGCACTTACCCTTTAACACATACAGTAAGTAGGATATCACCTACAAAAAATATATATTTCTGTGATTAACAGTTTTTTTCAAATTTCTTTTCTGGGGGGAAGGGGTTGTCAGAACGGAAGGTTGGGTCATCCCCTCCAGATTAGCTCCTGATAAATTGGTCTAAAACCATCAGGTGTGCATAAAATTCTGCCATCAATAATTGGTAAGTGTTATAGTACATAAAGCACCACAAGGAGAATTTTCATAATCATTGCCGTGTACTGAGTAAATACCGGCAAACAAAGATGCATATTTGGAAGCCTGTCAGCAATGATAATCCTCTGTTCGGGAGTTTAAAGCCACATCTATCCTACCAAGATCTCTGATTAAATTGACTGCCGAAGACTAACAATGGTCACTGGCTTGACAAGACTTTTGAAGGCTTTTATGTAATCTTCCACACCTAGAACTGTTATCACTAATGCACCGAAAAGGATCATGCACCACGCACTAAAGGTGTAAACTGCCGATAGGAACAAAATGAATTATGAGAAAGAAACCAGGAATTTAGGCACGGTCGTTGCGTGCATAACGCGATTGATTAAGGTGCAGGTTCTCAACTAACCCTCACGCTTACCTGAAAATTTACCTAAAAATGTGACAATTATTTTTAGTTTAGTACCCAAATCATGCGTAAAATATTCATCGCATGTTCAAGATATTCGTCAGAAATACTAAGCTGAATAAAAGGCCTCCCTCTATTCGCCCATTAGCGATAGTTGGTCGGGTACCGTTGAGGCCCCAGAAATCCTGACGTCGTCTCTGTGGTTTACATTATGTCCGTGCCGAAAACAAGTGGCTGGAAAAAGAGGGCGCTATACGAAATATTAAAGGTTAAAGTCTGTAGCCCGCGGTTTGCGTGAATAAATGTTGGTTTGGCTTTGAATTGTTTTTGCTTTCTGTTTTTTCCCTTTGGTTTTCAAATTGGGCTTTCCGTGTGCCATTAATCAGAGGTACAATTTTGCCTTCGATAGTTGACACTGCCTTTTAGCGAAATAGCACACTTTGCGCTACGCCTTACTCATCACAAGATGAGCGTACAGTTGGGGCAAAAAGTTTACATATACTTTCTAGAGAACTAGTTTTCCTCAATTTTGCGCTGTTTGAAAATAGTTTTGCCAACTTTTTCATAAATGAGGGCAGAAAAATTGTATTATTAGGTGTTATTTGACGCTTTCAACATGTACATATTGTAGAGACCCATCTTGACTGTCTTGAAAAGAAAAGTTGATAGGAATCAGCGAAGTTCGAGGAAAACATGTTTTTGTTCTACCACTTTTGCCCCAATTGTATGATGATCGAGCCAACATTTCTTGCTAACCTTGGTGCAGTATCGTGTAACACGATTCTCACCTTACTTCTGTAACATCAGTCCTTTTGAACTATTTGACCTTTGAACCTTGTTCAATTCAGATCCTCATTCTAGTGTGAATCGTTTCCGTGTGTTTGCATGTTGTTGAAGACCCTCTACAGAAGATTCAAGACACGCACGGCATTCAAATCGTTGTAGCCACACGAATATTGGATAATGAAGTCCGATGTCATAAGAAGCGGCACAAGGATAAAAACGATCGATTCTAAATAAATTGTACAATAATTGACAAATGTTCTAATGGTAACCGATACAAGAGGCACTAGAAGTCACACTCTTCAATACAGATCTTCTAACCAGAAATGTAGTTGTAAGATATATTTCTTCTCCCAACGAGTCATTAATACATTGAATGCTCTCCTTCGGGAAGTTGTAAATACTAGAGTTTTGGCAACTTTTAAGAAAGGGCTTGAGTCACTTTGGAGGAGAATAAATACAGGATATGGACCGTATGGGCTGTAGTGTCTAAAATAATAATATAGGCCTCTATATAGAGAACGAAACTTATAAACATTTAGGATGAAAGTAATAAACGAAATTAATAAATAGAACGAAACGCCCCCACCTCGACGCCAGGTCAGTTGTGATATACAGCAAAATGTAAAATATATAGAACAAAAACGTAATATATATGTGGCGAAATATTCGCCCCGTCTCTGCTCCGGGCGGGCGAGAGGGGGCGGGGCGTGGGCCTGGGGCCGATTGGAAATTACAGGGGGAGGGGGAATTTGGGAAACCTCTTCAAAATCTGCGATAGCACTGCCACCAGGCAAAATGGTTCAGGCCTAAACCTACGGAGTTTCGCCTCTCCGGTTTAGCACTTCGCGTTGGCCGATGTGGGTTCGGGTCAAACTATATGATGGAAGTTACCGAGAAGCAGTCACCGTAAAAGGGGAGGGACTAACATAAATTGTGACAGGAATCCAGTTGTACAGAACAAAACTGTATCCGCAACAATAGTAAATGGGGTTGGGTATTACACTCTGTACATGTATTTACACTCCAGTATGAACATCTCCTGGTACAATCCAGTAAATGTCTGTATTCAATCCTCGCTTATTTCCAACCCAGGGTTGACTGGCATTTGGATAAGACCTGGGGAGTAAGGGAAAGAGTATAACTTACAGACAGTATGGTAGAAAACAAATATGGAGCAAGGTATTGTTTAAACCTGTCCACTTGCTTTCAGAGTGGAGACGAGGTATCATTTAAACCTGTCTCCTCAACTGGCACAACCAAGACTAGGTATCGTTTAAACCTGTCTAGGATTATCAACTTGTACAGCCACACCAGGTATCGTTTAACCTGTCTGCTTTCAAGAGGAATTCCCTAAGGTCCCAGACCTTCCTTGAAAATACTAAATAGGCCCCAGGCTTTCCTCAAAGTGCTTGGGAAAACAGACTCGTCAGCCTGATTCCACTAAATCTCCTCTCAAGAACCCAGTAGTTTTGTGAGAAAACTTTATAAACACTCACTATATCTCTACTGTCTGCTTATAACTCAATACCACAGCTCCCAGTACAACGTACTCCACTCAAAAACGAAATCCTTAAGCTTGGCTCCTCAATGCACAAACAATGCAGAGCCCTCTATAAAAACCTTTAATTTGGCTCCCCAATGCTCAAGCAATGCAGCGCTCCCAATGAATACTTAAATTATTTATCCTTGCTGCTCACTGTACAAATAAAGGAGCAAATCAATGTGGCTTAGCTCCCCAGTACTTGGTTCACTTACATCCACTTTGTTCAGGCTAACTTGCTCCCCAAAGCACAACCTACCACATCAGAAATGAACAGTACAATAATACCCTTCGGCCAACATTCAGCAAATCCAATTCAAAATCCCTTAATTAGCAAAATTCTGTCCTATTTATACCCTATGGGTAGCGCCCAGTACGAAGTCAAAATACGCGCTAGTAAATATGCCACGCCCACATTTGTAAAAAGTCACAGAAGAACGTTTCATATGGCGATAGTTTTATCTACATGTAAATCTCTCTAAAATCACACAGGAAAACATCACATAAATGGCTGGAATCAATCTTCATGACATTCCTAACGATAAATGTGTGCTATAACTGTGAATAAATGAGTAAGAATCCCCCAAATGCTCACTTTCACCGGGTATAAATGAATGTAAACAAACCCTAAGTTCATTGAACAAGATACAGTGATGTCACAGATATGAATATTTACGATCCAGTCACTGACTTACCAGACGATATCTAACAGAAAAGTTATCAAAATTTTCGTAACTTTCACAGTTGCTTCAAATTAGACAATATTACCTCTGCAGAAGCTAAATAAACATTTATCTCCACTTTCTACAAATATAAATTGCCTTTTTGATGTCTCAGTCTTTCGGAAATATTTTTACAACTTCCAACCAATCTCAAACGTTTTAACCACGGCTCAAATGGCAGCCATGTTGGATTTTACCATAATGTTATGTTAAATACAGCTGACGTGTAAACAAACACGTGAGTGCACACACACAATACCGGCAGGAAAATACTAGAAAATGTTTAGAAATAAAGCCTACACCGACAACAGGGATTTACTAGACGAAAATGCCTGGTCTCTAGAAGGAAATGGTTAAGACTTACAGTAAGAAGACTAGAGAAAAGGGAGATTTGGGGGGCATTTTCGTCACATACAGACCGGAAACATAAAACATATAAGACGAAGCTGGCGCCATCTGCCGACCAGCTCACGGACGTCGTGCTGAACGAGTGCATTTCCGACACGGACAACACTTGATGCCCCTGTGCAAAAACCTATGAGACTTGGCTGGAAAGAAACCAATGTTTTCTTGCTAAATTTCACTTTTTGGGACATGTAGGTCTGATCACTTTCTGATGGCTGTTGTAACATTTAATTGAAAATTAGTGTTGCCTGTAAGTTTTATGGAACCCTTTCCCCCGGCACTCTTGATGATACGGTGGACGTCACAACCTCACATGCCACACTTTGGTGTTCATTACCATTAACACCCTGTTCCTATAATAAGGAAACAAAAAGTCTACATTTTCGAAAGAATTTGCCTAAATAAGTTGGCGGGTGATGTCCTCTTTCATATCAGAAAGAAACGAGGGAAGGGCTTTGGTTTTTGAGGGAAGTTATGGGGTAAAACAGAGCTTAAATGACGCGACGACGCTGTGAACGGAGACGAATCAGCGCCATGTAGTCTGGTTCCTTGACCTGGAACCATAAACGTTTCTTTAATGAAATTCAGTATATCCACAATGGCTGGGTAGGGTAACCAGATGTGAAACAAAATGGCGTGACGCGGTGGTCTTTCGCCGAACTCGGGTAAAAAAGTCTTGTTTTCTTGCTTAAATATTGTTTACATTTACCAAAACTACAGCTACAAGGATTAAGGAATGGATCCTCAAGGTCTGAATGTCAGTTAGTTTAAAAAAGTGGACTTTGTGTTCCCTATCCGCCCCGAGTTGAAGTGCGCCCCAAGCGGCAAAAGAAGGGTAGATGATAGTATGTTTCCAAGCGGGTTCTTGCTCGCGTTCTGCGTGTTCTCAAACGCCAAACTCATCGTGCTCCGCGTCAAACGCGCCACTTACCCCATGTTAAACGTGGTGACCACTTTAAAAAAAGGGCTTATATATGGTTTATGCCGCTGGCAGCCAATTGTAGAAGAAGTAGCTGACAACCTCCTTCAAACCCAACCTTGAGTCTATGATTTAGTTGCTACTAATGTTGCATTTACTGTACTGGCAATGGGCCTACGCCTTCTCTTACTATAATGCCATAGCCTTGGTCAAAACGTTCGAATTAGCTGCACCGTACAGGTTAGTGCGGAAGCCCATTAATGCCAATTTTAACTCGGCAAAAATATTTTTGATTGCAAAATAACGCAAAAATATTGCAAAATAATGCAATAACATTGCCAAATAACGTAATCAGTTTTCGAAATAACCCGATAGTATTGCGAAATAACGCGGTAGTTTTGGCAACGTTATGATTGCTGTGCCCTCTCGTGTTTTGTCTCAACGCGCACGCGCTGCACACTGAAATCACATTCTGGGTGTGTTCGCGTAGTTACTCCTGTCAACACGAGTAGGATGCGTGCGCATTACACTCAGGTGCAGGACTTTCTGTCTAGCAAGAGTAGGCCTATACTCTCGCTGACACCGCAGGTCTTATACCCAGCCAGAAATGAGACCGAAGAAGACAGAACCTGTGTGTGTAGCAGTGCTATGGGTGCACTGAACCAATTCAAGCTCCATTGAACATAGTGTAAAATCAACCAAGTTTGGAGCCCCATGGAAGTCCCTGAGGCTTCTCAAACAAAAAACAATGTGTTGTTTGGTCCTTCAGGTTTCATTTGATTTTCAATTTTTAGTAGGTCAACCTATGAATTTTTTAATTATCCGCCCAAAACAAACTCAACCCCCAAAAAGTGAATGTTGCCAAGCCCTTCCAGCGGCCATTTTCAAATGACGTCCCTCACCTTCCTCGGGCTCTTCTGACTAATTTTCAATCCCATTTTTGTCTGCTTTGACCCCAGAGGGTGACCCTGAATCTACAGAGATGATCCTGGGCCATACTGACACAATTCCACCATTTCTTGGCCCAAACAGACCCCTCTTTTCGAAACAATCGGGGGGGGGTACTTTTTGTGCGCCTCAGCCTGGCGGAGAATTTTCCTTGAATTGGGACACTGCACTCCTATATGCTACACAGAATGTTTTAGTCAGGTGATATGCAACAGGACATAGGCACAGCCGACCGGATGGTCTAAGAACCATACCTGCAAGTGCACACTAATGCTACACAGTGCTAAAGGGTGCAGACCACTAATTCAAGTGAGAATTTCTGACCAGCTCATTAGCATTAAAAGTGCCCCCACAGCATCTTTTGCAAAAGGAGATTGTTTGGCCCCCAAAATGGTGAGATTGTGTAAATCGTTGCCAGGATCAACTCCCTTGGTCCTTGAGCTTTCATTTGAGGGC